>JAWDGP010003180.1:150000-218548 GCA_033675545.1 Elysia crispata | reverse complement strand
TCAACATGTAATTTTAAAATTACAATTAAGATGATTATAGAATCATTAAAAAATTTGTATAAACTTGACGGAAGTTTAGAACATGAAAAAAAAAAAAAACAATAAAAAAAATTGACGCTTTACTTAATTTTATCGAAGTACGCGAAATAGAAGAGACAATTACACTTAATGAACTTAATCGACTTTTTCATAAATTTGCGTGCGAAGTATCTTATCAAGCAAAAATTGATTTGATAACTGAACTTGTTAAAAATGTACAAATAAACTTGAACTAATGTACCTTATTCAAATTATACTTAAAAAATTAAACGTTGGAATTAAACAAACCTCAATTTTTACAGCACTAATTGGGAGCTTTTTGAAAAACAATGAAAAATTCAACGAAATTAAAAAAAATGGTGAATGAATTTCAGGATTCATACAAGATAATGCCAAATATTGAGAAATTAATTGACATGTTATCTGAAATTGGTCCAGAAAAACTAAAAACTTTTGTTACAGTAAAAATGGGTGTTCCTGTTCAGCCCATGAAATATTCTGCATTTAGAAGCTATAAAAAAAATTCTAGAAATTTTTAAAGATGAAAAATTTTTTTGTGAATATTTTTATCCGGGAGAGATTTTTCAAATTCATTATTTTGACGGTAAAGTAAAAATTTACAACAAACGGCAAGATGATGTCTCAAAAGATTACCGCAATTTTGTCTCAACGATAGAAATGATGTTTGATGAAGTTTTGAATGGGTGTGTTTTATTTGTATACATTGTTGATTATGATATGGAAGCAAATAAATTAAATTCTTTAACTAAGCGGAACATTGACAAATCAGTTTTGTACTTAACAGATATGGTTCAATATAATGATATTTGCATGTTTGATTGGCCGTACGTCAATCGATTAAGTAAGCTCAAAGAATTCATTGAAGAACCAAATGACCGTATTAAGTTTACAGAAGATAAAAGGGTAAAAAATGCCAAGGGATTGGAAATTTTTTTTATGACTGGTATAGATAAAGGAGCTGAAGGAATTTTTATAAAAAATTTTCGCTCGAGATATTCACCGGGTGAAAAAGAAATATCAATTCTCAGTATTTTTATTCAAAAGTTCAAAGTGTTGAATATTCGAAAAAAAAATTATTAAAAATTTGACATTGTCTTGCTTTGACAAAGATAAAGAACTTTTTCAAACTGTTGCAATTATGAAGATTGACTATAAAACAACTCAAGAAGATTTTAATATTTTGAATGATTTTGAGGAGAACGATCAACGAGTTGTCAAGGTGTCTGCAAATAAATGTCTCTTCGAGGGAGAACATTTTCGATTGATTGCTCCGAAATTTTTTAAAATCAGTAAATATGAACCATCGACCCTTCAAGAAATTCAAGATTTTTGTCAAACAAGCTCAAAGAAACGAAAATTTCATGAAATTGACGATGAAAATCAAGAGGAAAAACCCAATAAAAAAAGAAAAACCGAGTAAATCAATGTAATTATGGCTGTTTCTCGAGTTGTGCGTTATTTTGCCTTAAATAAATCTTATTTGAAAAAAACATTTGGAACTCCACCTCTGTTTATTTTTACTGAAAAAAATGTGTTCGGGTGATTCAAAGGTGCGGCAATTTTTTGTTGGTTTTTGTTCACTACTTTTACCGAGAAAAATACATGTTTTACAAAATTATGTTGAACGGTATCTAACGTGCCCTAAAATTAATTTTATTCAAGAAAAATTACTTACACATTGCAAACAATGCTGAATCCTATATTGTCGTCAGAAAATCATCGCTTGTATAAATTGATAGTAATTCTTATTGAAAATTTAAAAGCTACAAAAAATAAAAAAGTATCAAAAATTGATTTTATTTTAAAAATAATGTAATAAAAACAAATAATCTTCCATCTAATGAAAGACCATCGTTTCATTATAATTTTCATTTAGAAAATGGTGCGACAACATTAAAATGGTTAAATGCTTTAGATGAAACCGAAATAAACAAAAGTGTTGACCCAGATCCATTTTATTCTTCAAGAGTTTCAATGATTGATAATATTGTCAATTATGCCTGTTTTGTAAATTTGGACAATTTAATGCAAGTTCTTCATTTTTTGGCAATGTACATGACGGATGGAACTTTAAAAATAAACATAGACGAACAAAACTATCTAGAAACAGCATTTGATTTAGACTTGCTTCATATTTTTAAATCTTTAAATTTAGCAATTCGAGGAAGAATTAAAAATAAAAGTTATCAATTTTGCGTATCAAGATTGTGTGTGTCATTTAAAATGTAACGGGATGGTCGGAAATTATCCATTTGTTGAACAAGAAATAATTAAAATTAGAAATATTGTTGGAAGCACTCAAGTCTGTGGCTGTTGTAGGTTGTCGCACAACATAAAAAATACAACCTCTGTCAAGCCAAGAAAATTAATTTACGCAAATACTTCGACAATATCAACTTGTAGTCAAGATGGTTGTGCCGTGACATTTTTATTGCGTTATTTTTTTGTAGATATGATTTCTAAATCCAAGTTTAGATATGAACATTTTTTTTTATATCACAAATTCTCTTGTAATAACAGATGTTGTTTTTAACAAATTTGGTAATCATACCTCAACCGCGAGCGGAAGAATTGCTGGAATGTGTTGTTCAGGTAAACGTACATGTCATGCAACGATTCAAGAAAAAATAAAATCAAGTAAACAATTTGGATTACGAGCTCAGTTTAATGTAAGAGAAAGTTGGTTCAGATGCATTACATGTATGGATATACAAAATCATAATCCGTATTGTTCAAAATTTTTTTAGAAGAAATTCACAAAGAAACATGTGTATAAAAATTTTATCAAAAATTTAAAAACGCAGATTTGACAGAATCTGATAATAAAATAAATGAATTTACAAAACAAATGTGTAATAATTGTAAAATTACTTCAAATTGTAGACAAATTTTTTAAGGCATTGTTAATTACATTTCTAAACACAATACTGGATATAATTATCTAACTTTATTTACGAAATTAAAACAGCATTTATGAAAAAGCGTGCGTCTGGGTCGTACTTTATTAACCGAAAATTGGCAAAATGTTGACCTTGGTTAAGAACTACTCTTTTACATTTTTTTCAATAGTTTCTCATCAGTGCAAAAAACGTTGAGTTTCATCTTTTTTTCTGTCTGTTTTAAAACAAATACTGTTCTTATTGGTTTAAAAACTTCTTTAAAAATATCATCTTCTGTTTTGCAAATTGAAGTTATTATACCAATTGTTTCACTGTTCATACAAGGAATTTTGATTTTATTGTTGTTATCATTATAAAAACCAACAGTTACTTCACTAAGTTCAAACATATTTTTCATACAAACATTAGATTCTGGAGCAAGTTTATACGTTTCAAGAATTAATTCTTTTTGCTTTAATAGGACACACAAGTACACGGCATATTATGGTATGTGCCGAAATAATATAATTTTCTAGCGTATTTTTTACACAATTTAATACAAGTTCTTCGTCACCACTATTAGACAATTTATTTTCAAGAAAAATTTTTTTTATATTTTTCATACAAAACATTGTCATAATTTAAAAACAATAATTGTTTATCAATAAGTGGTGACTTTAGTTTAATCTTTAGCGGAATACCAAAAAATAAATTACGCGTATCATAATCAAAGTCAAATTCAATTACGTGTCAATATCCGTCTGGAGCCGGTTTTATTTGACCACCAAAAGACTCAAAAATTATATTAGAAGACATCAGTCTCGATTATACGAATGATGTCGCACGTATTTGTACATGTCACGATGGGGTGTAGTTGAATAGTCATAACTTTTAAAGTGGATTGGTTTTTTGGCTATATAATAAGTCGTCTGATATTTCCAAACGCTTGGATTGTTGAAATCAAATTCTAGATACGCATTTTTTGTTTCATAACCGTTGTGTGTGTGTTACGTCGTATAAAATTAAGTCTTTTCTTATACAATTCTGCAGAAAGACGCTCGGTATGATAAGTGTTTTAAAAAAAACGTCTCTCTGATAAACCTCTTATTCTCTCTCCAAGAGCGGACCTTTTATTAAAATTTTGTTGATAAATTGAGTAAGATTCATCATTACAACAGCTTGCATATAAATAACAGAGAAACACACCCCTTTGAAATGTTTCGTTTGTTACATAAATGACAGCACGTCTCGAAATAGGTAAATGTTTTAATCCACCCTGATAATACAAAAATGTCTGCAAATCTTCACGGTCATTTTTCAAGACAGAAAATATTGATTTTCTTAACGATATATCTACTGTCGCTTTTGTATAATCGCGTGGTAGTCTGGGATAGTTACCATGGACACTATAATAGTCGTCTGTTGGCCAGACATAACTGGAAGGTAATTTATGATGGTTACCAAAAAAATCGGGTAATTTTCCGCAGCTATACTCCTTGTTTTGCATTTTCACAATAAAGTCGTTAACGTCACTAACATTTTTTTCATCTTTTATTTTCTCATCATATTTGTTGTATTCGTCGTCGTCTTCTTGTTTGTCGTCGCCATATTTTTCATCATCGTCTTCATCGTAGTCATCTTCTTCGTCGTCATTGACTTCTTCGTCGTCATCGTCTTCACATTCTCCTTCACTTAACTCTGGTTTATCGTCATAAATTTCTTTATCGTTCCATTCCATTTCTTTAACTGTCAAAGGTATATTTTCTTTGGGTAAATTTTCTTAAGGTACGTCAGGAATTGAAAAATCATCATCATCGAGTTGAAATCTAGGTGTTTCTTTTAAAAAAAAATCATTCTGTACAGTGAGACTGAGAATTTCTTTTGCCATTTTTTTTAAAAAAAAAATAAAGGCCAACCATATGTTAGACAAATATCCTCAACAAGTTGAGAAGGTAATTGTTTTTGAGCAACTGGTTCAATTCTTCTTGCTATTGTCCGAGAGCAGATTTCTTTAAATTTCAACGGCGTCTTATATCTGTACCAGTTAAATTTTTATGCATTAAATTCAAAACGTAATGTTTCGTTAATTATTTTCTCTGCTTTTTTCAAGTCTTCATTGATGCTGAAACCAAACCTGTAAAAAAATTGATGTAAAGTATGAATTAGTGTTTCTGATTTCACTTGTTTCTCATAAAGCAAAAATTTGGATAATGAGTATATGAATGTACAAGCTTTGAAAAAATAACTTCAAACACTTTAAAAGTTGTATTAAATATGGGAATGTGAAAATATTTATGCATGCTTGGAATCCAAAGATCTGAAATGAAAGACAAAAGTTTACATTTGAGTTCATCATTTACGTCAGATTGGGTAATACTCATGACTTTGTCTGGAATACTTTGCCGTTCTGCTCGCAGGTGAAGTATTCAAGATGGAATCTCAGTGGCGTTACTGTTCAAAAATTTCAAAAATTGTTTTTCAACCGTGAACATTCGGCAACAAAGCACTGTTGAAGTCATATGATCGATAAAAAATCTTTTTTTTTATAAATTCGTCATCTTTTTCATCCTCATTAATTATTCTTATAAATTTCTCAGTTGATATTTCTGTACATGATCTTGGGCATTTCTTGTTTTCAAGTTTAGAAGACCACATTTTTAATTACTAATTTTTTTTTGTAGGTTACTTTTTCCAACCATATTTAAAATAAAGTTCATCAATAATTGGTTGTGGTAAATTAATGTGTGCACTTGTATCTATTTTTTCAACCACTGTTTTTTAAGATAATTCTTGTAAAGATGTTGGTTGTTTAAACTTGTCCTACGAAAATGTATTTAACTCCAATTTGATATCAAGTGTTTTATCAATTAACTCTTTCGCTTTAGATAAATTTTGAGCTTCACAGAAATAAAATCTAAAATAAATTTCTTGAAAAATCAAGCCAAGTTTTTTCTTCCGTCGTTTTTAACATACACCATTCTGAATTAGTTGTCTGCTTCGCGTACACACGGCAAAGGCTTTGAAATAAAATGAAAAATATGTCATAATTCACTTTAAAAAAAGGAAAGCTAAATACACTATTTAATGGTGGTACCCATTCATCGGAAATCAGGTATAGTAAAGAAAGCTTTACGTTAAGAACCATTTCACTCTCAACAATAAGTTTAATTAACCACGATGCGGTATTGCGTTCAGCTCTAAGATAATATTGAATCTATGTTGGTATTTTAGTACTTTTGCCAAATAAAAATTTAGTTAAACAAATTTCAGCTTCATATTCACGCATACAATTTTCAGTTAAGTACATATGATCTAAAAAAATGAATAAATAAATTTATCTATTTCATTATTTATTATTCTTCTGTATTTGATTAGTGAAGAGTCGTCATACATTTTACACGACCAAGGACTATGATTGAAATTAATTAATCGGCGGATTGCATCCATGGCGTTTTTGGAAGGAAGAGTTTTGATATCTTCAGACACAGAACGACTCTTGTTCAACAACACAAATAACTTACTTGATAATTATGGAGCTAATTTAAAATTATTTCTACCTGTTATAACGCAAGAATGTAACGTCACACCGTCGATTTACCAATTCTTTCAGAAAAACCCATATCTGGAATATTCTATGGAGAACTTTTATGAGAAAATAGTTTCACAGAACATGTAACACTTCCTGCTGGGTTGATTATTTTTGTCTGCAATAAAGAAAAAAGAAATGAAATTATTAGATGCGGAACAATTACTCAAGAAAATTATGAAACGGATGTAATTTTTTTATGAATTTGGAGAACTAACCATAATGAAATTGAATTCCAATACAACTTTTAATTTAATTTCATCAATTAAAAATGACCAATCTTCAAAAGTATTTAATAAAAAAATTTACTCTGGAATGTTCACAATCAATTTTTTTAGACTTAAAAATATGTTTGAACAGTGGTTCAGCAAACAAGATTTACAACAAATTGAACCTCAAAATAGCGGATCGACGCGCGGTTTAGATTTGCATGAAATTTTTTATGTTTTTTTTACAACTCAAATTTATTCAACTCGTTCTAAATTAGTTCCGACATATGATCTCAAAGTTATTTTAAAGGGAGTTTATTTAAATTGTGATAAAACTTACCAATTTGAGGATGAAATAATGGGATTTAAATTAGGAGGTAAATTAGATGATAATATGATTAATGTGTTGAATAGACTTTCTGTAGATTATTTTAATGAAGTTGAAGAAATAATAAATGAGAAGAATGCAATTCAAACATTATATTATCAAACTATAGTAGCAGCTGCACCACTTTTTGAAAAAAATCGAAGAAGTTTATCAATTTTATACAACTTCAACTCCATTATTTGTTTCGTTAGAAATTAATCAAATCATTATCGATTTTATAAAATCTGTGCCTGTAAAAATATTTAAAATTGATAATATAAAAAAATGGGTAGCGCAAAAAATACAAAATATTGATAGTAAATTAAACTTGTCTGTAGTTTACTCTCAAGTTTTTGATAATATTGAAGCGGAAATTAAAGAAGATATTTAGCCACGATTGTATAGAAAAGATTCAACAAAGAAATATATTAAACACAAAGAAAAAAAACTCTTTTAATGTCTAAATTGTTGAACTGTCGATTTAAACCATCCGGTCTCAGTTTCAAGGAATTTTACAAGTTTCAGTTTCCATATGATAATTTCGAAAAAGAAACTGATCGGCTGTTATTCCATGCTTCCACACAAGGAACACCTGTTTGGATGACTCATACGGAAAATAATTTTCCAAATATATCGTTTCGGCTTTTGGAAGAATCTGAGGAGGAAGGACACTCCATGATAGAAATTCTCTCAAAATATATGCTAAGTGAAAATAGTTTTAATCATGAAATTGTTTCAAAATACATGCACGTGTCAACTCTCATTCTAGATGTTGATTTGAAACCAGTAACCAATTTTTTTAGATTTTCACGAATTATATCTAGATATGGTTAAGTTGGTCGAAAGAATATTATGTAAAATTTCTTTACTTAAAGGTCAATGCATGCATTATATTTTTTAATCCTTTGGTGAAAAAGAAAAACATTGGCCTTCATCATCATGTGAGACTACCCGACGGTGGTGTTTTGACATGGGCAGCTGCAAATGATTTTGTCAAAATATTATCTCTAATTAGGTTTATGAAACTGGAAAGCATTGGAATAAAATGTAAAGGTAAATACAATAACACTGTATATGACGCACACATTTATTCCGGTAAGACTTTTCATGCACTTCGTATGCCAGCCCAGTTAAAACCCGACGGAACAGGAAAATTACTGTGTGTCTATCGAACCGATGATATATCTTTGGAACAAGATATTCCATTAGAGGTACATTTTGTCCACAAATTAACAAAAGCGTTCGTGTTATTACAAAATTAAAAAAAAAATTTGGACATTTCAGATGATACATACATAAATAAATAAGAATCATTTGAAATAAATTTATATGCTTCAGCTGTTTCTTTCTTTGTGAAAATTATTCTTAACCATTGTTTATAATTTCCGGGACAATTTCAATGTATTGAAATGTAAAGTTCCCAAAGGGTAACACATGTTTTCACATGAGGCAAACGTGCGTCTGATAACAACTGAGAAGGCAAAGTTAAACAAAAATCATTATCATAAAAATTCAACGGCAGGTGAAGCGCAACATCTGCAGCATCGTTAATGACCCTTAAAACTGATTTTTTAGCACGAGTCAAGTCTTCTTCGTTAGTAAAAAGCTTTGGCATTTTAAACTTTTTTTGTTCAAGCAACAATTCCCCAGTAAATCATTTTGGCTTTCAAGTGCTGGCACGGGTCCAAAGAATGTATAATTATGTTCATCTCCAACTTTTCAATCCTCGGGCATGTCTGTTATTGTTAAAGGTTTTATAGTTTTTCCCCTTCAAATGTGAACATAGCAAGTTTAAATGTAACATAGTATGATCAAATCTAACATAGCAAGAAAAATGTGACATTGCTAGTTCAAATGTGCACACTATTTTTTCCATTCAAAAAAGCGTCATGAAACTTCAAATGTGATCAAATGCCGCACCAAATAAAACACAATGCATTTTCAAGTGTGATGTAGCAACCTCAAATGTGACTAACAAGAAATAGATCTACATTCTACCGCTATGTTAGATCTAATCATAAACTATAGATCTATCAACGCATACAATTATTTTTATTGAACTTTGTAGACGTATACATATAGATCTAGAAATAAACAATGCCGGCTGTCTACTCTAAAATAAGTGATGCTGATAAGAGAAGAATCTATGATTCATATCTTCGAGGAGATGACTATCTCGAAACAGCCCTTCTTTTGGGCATAAAGCGAACTACTGCTTACAACATAGTCAAAAGAGCTAACGAGAACGATGGGCAGGTCGCTAAACCCCGTGGAGGTAGGAGAAGAAACAAAGTCTCTGATGAAATGAGAAGAGAAGTTCTCGACATCGTTGAACTTCATCCTGATTTCACGATTCAGAGGATCAATGCTGAGCTGAGAGTAAGATTCCACGTGCACCAGAAGTAAGCAGGACAGCCTTGAGTAATATCCTCGATGGCTTGTTGATTACCACTAAGAAACTTGAAGATGCACCTGCTGAGCGTAACTCTGAACGTACGAAAGAACAACGCCACCAGTTTGCAACTTGGCTAATGCACCATGTTCATGGTACAGAGTTTATCTATATTGACGAAGCTGGGATAAATCTTTGGATGAAACGCACCAGGGGTCGAGCAGTGAGGGGTACAAGAGCGGTTCGTGTAGTTCAGGGAAGGCGTGGGACAAATTTTACAATGACATTTGCCGTTAGTAACATTTCAGGACTAGTGCACCATGAATTGAGCGAGGGAGGCATGCCAGGTGAGCGGTTTGTTCATTTCTTGCAAACTGTGTACACCAATCACCGTGCCAATGCCGCTGTCTTCATTGTGGACAATGCCGCCGCCCACAGACCGGCGGCAAACGTTCAGCTTCCCGACGACTATGGTCTCTGTTTTCTGCCTCCAAATTCTCCATTTCTGAATATTTGCGAGAATGCATTTGCTATATGGAAGACTGAAATTAAATCGACACTCGCGGAGGTTCGCCATGAACTTCTCACACAGCCCCATCAACAACGCATGGCTACTTTGGCGCAGCTGGCCGAGCAGGGCATCAATGTTGTTACAGCGCAGAAAATGCAGGAAGCGTTTAGGGGGATGCAAAGATACCTCCCTGCATGCTTTAGCAGAGACGACATTTTCATGTAAAATATTTGAATAAATTCATAGAGCAACTGTAATCTATTTTTTATTTCGTGCATAAGGTTCAAGAAGTTTTGTATTGACCAAACGTTTGAAGTTTTGTCTTCCTTTGGGGTCATTGTTTTCAATTTAAACTATTAACACGATTGTCACATTTGAAGGTCCAATGTTACATTTGGTTTTGCATTTACTCACATTTGAATATGCTTTATTCATATCTGAAACAACAATGTTCACATTTGAACTTGCTATGTTCATATTTGATGTTGCATTTCACATTTGAAGTTGCAATGTTACAATTGCGCTTTCTTTGTCACATTTGAACATGCAACGTTCACATTTGAAGGGGAAAAACTATATAATCATTTTTTCCTCAAAATCTTTTTTTTTCTTGTAAATTATAAGATTTAATAACACGTCTATATTCAACACCTGTCAACTTTAGAAGATCTTTTTCAAGATCAGAAATCAAGGAAGCGAATCGAGTAGACGGAGGTTTTTTTACTAATTGTTCTAAAATGGAACAAATGTGTGAACCCGCTTGCACCGAAGCATTTCTTATAACAGATGTTATCATATCAGCCTCTTCAGGAAGTTTACCCGCCAATTTACATTTCTTTAATTCTGTTTTGTCGGCAACAGATTTCGGGTTTTGAATGTTGTTTACACGCTGTCTAGAAGTGCAATAAATGTCTGGTATTAAACCGTCATCTAAATTTGCATGTTTAATTTTATCTTCTTGAATTGTTTCAATAAACCATTTCGATTTTTCATTAGCTTTTTTACTATTATTTTTTAATTCCAAAAATTCATCATTAGACAAATATAAATTTATATGTGAAAAATAACCAGTTGACTGAGAACGTTCTAAAATCAAATCTATGTCGTTCAAAATAGGATCTAAAATCTCATTGACCTTTTCAATAGCGTGCATTTTTACAGCAATTAAATCGTAAAGGTCTTGACTATATTGCAAAGCACCGTCAATATCCATATGAGAAATCATTTGAAGCATAATTTTAAGAGTTGAAGATTTAATTTTAGTTGCATCTGACTTTTTACAAGCTAATCCTGCAATATGCACCGATAGTTTACCTCCAGGTTCATATTTTAAAGCTCTATATTGTTTTCTTTTAACAAAAAAAGAAATTTATCAAAGATTTTTCATAAGCAAGAGAACATGGTTGTTTCCACATTGGTTGAGTATCACTGTCTCCGTAGTTCATTAAGTGTGATAATTTATATTGTTCTGTTCAATATTTTTTAAAATTTCCGACACAGAACAACCTCCAAAGATTTTTTTTTAATGGTGACAGCGGTTTTTTTTTTGTTAAATTTACTTTTTTCTGAAATTGGGGCAATTGAATCTGTATCGGCCATGCATATAGGACCATAGTGTAATTTTAAAAATTTTGAAGCCACTTCATTTTGATAATCTCTCGCTAAATACGTTATCGTGCCTCCCGTAACTGAATCAAGTAATAACATAATTCCATGAATTGAGTTAGACTTCAATTTTACCACCAATTGGAGAACATCATAAATCATTGCCTCAAAAACGTTTTCTTCTTTTTCTGCAATTTTTTTTGTGTGCTTAATATATGCTCTTTTTTTTTCAAATCTTTACAAACCATGCCAGCTATACCATGATAAAAATTGGTGGTTACAAAATGAGCCGAATAATTTACAATTTCATATAAAATTTTCCACTTGCATCTCTTACCGTACATTGCTTTTTTTTCTTCTTTTGTTATTAATGAATTTTCACATTTAATTAATCAGCAGGTTTTAGAATCCGTCGGGCAATTATGGACAACATTTGTTTTTACATTAGGTACAACAAATGTTTCATAATCAATTTTTTCTCGTAAATTATTTTCTTTGATAAAGTCGTTGCTCACCATTGTCGAAAAACAAATATCACACCCAATCATAATAGAAGGGTATTGCGCTTCATAATCAAACAAATGACTGATGTATTCAGAATAAAAACCGTTCACATTACTGATAGTTCTTCCGTCCCTTGGTCTCATGTCTTTAAAATCGTTTACAAGATCAAAATTATAATTGGGGGTCATGAATTTTTCTTGGTTTTTATCAAAAGACGGATCGGGTGAAAGAATGTCATAATAATACATAATAAGAATACATCATGGTAAATGTTTTGAACATAGTTTGATTTCCATACAAATGAGAAGCTGGTAAAAAAACCATATTTGATTCTATGTTTGACATCATTCCTGATTTAAATTTTTTATCTAAAAATAAAGTTGAAATCACATCATTGGCATTGTAACTTATTAGTTTTTCACACTTATCTTGCTCCCCAGACATCCATGTTTTGTATAGGTTTTCATAGCGAACACATGGATCATCAAATTTTGTGAGTCCGCCGAGAAAAGAATAAGCTGCTGTATCCAATTTTTTGTCCACAGGTTTCTTGTCATTTTGTGTAATCGGTTGATTTGGGACAGATTTCATATCATCTCGAAATAGACGTAGTTAAAAATCAAAGAGTCTATATTTTTAGCTTCCATTAAAAAATTGTACTTTTTTTCAAACATTATTCTATTTAATTCGTCGTGAGTTTCATCGTCTTCATACTCATCTTCATATTCTTGGATGTAATCATTTTCTTCATACAAATGTTAGCTTCATTTAACAAATATTTTTTGACCGCTTCTACTTTTATCTTGTCATCATTTTTTTTTGCCGCTCGTTTATATCTTATTTTAGCTCTATCATCTCTCAAAGAAAAACTTAAATCTTCATAAAAAATCTTTTAAAGTTATTTCCAGGATTATACAGCTTCATTCCTCGGTAGTTTAAAACTTCCATTCTATGTTTTACAAAAGGCAAATCAAAATTATTTCCGCAGTAATGTGTTATAACATTAATTTGACACGCTTTGACACAATTCATAAATTCGTGAAGAAGATGCAGCTCTGAATTACAACAAATGATTTCATAATTCTCGTTGGTCATGTTTGGGTTAACTTTGTTCCCAATATGATTATATATAAAATCAATTACATTTTTCTTGTTTATTTTTAAGATGCTGTTAAGGTTTGAACCGCCTTGGTATAATTTGGGTACATAATAAAATGTTCTGTGTTCAAAAGGCACAGAATGCGCGTATTCATTATAAAGTGACGCATGAATAGTTATGATCTCTTGTTCACAATCTGAATGTGGTTGCATGCTGGTCCCAATATCAAAACACATGACCCGTAATTGACCACTTATTTGAGAGATTACATCAATTTTTTTTTTCATTTTTATCATCTCTCATCGTAGGTAATACTTTTTCAACCCAAAAACTTTTAATAAAATAATTTAACTCATACTGCATTTTCAAAATTTCCAAAATAATTCTGCCCAGTGGGTGTTGTTTAAAGCTTGTTTAAATTTTCCATAACATAAATCAACGTGTAAAAGGTTTTTTAAAACACACACTCGTTGCCCACGAATACGACAACTTAACATTATATTCATGATAACAGTCTTAATTTTTTTTAAAGAAATATTTTTTTTCTTTTGTTAAATAATGTACAATTTTATTTTTTAAAAGCTCATAGTTTTCACTTAAAAAAATTTGTGTCACTTTTGATTTTTCTTTTAAAATCGCAGTGACATTGTTTAAGATGCACTCAATGTACCGATTACAAAAATCTGCACTATTAACTTCTTCGAATATCATAAAATTAAGATCCTTATATGTCACATCATAGTACTTGAAAAAATTCTTATGATTTTTAATTTGAACTTTTGACATGTCAATTAAAACTTGCCCCGTCATATTTGCATTTTTTGCTATAAAAAATTCAGAATGCAGAGGAATCATGCTGTTAAAAACGGTAGAATGAAATTTGGCGTTACTGTTGAATTGAATTGCAGATTTAATTTTGTGATTAGAAACAATTTGATTCCCACCAAAATAAAGTTTTAAAAACCATTTTTTCCCTTCAGCCGCTCGTTGGGGAGGTCTTTTGTAAATAAGTTTTGCACCCATCAAACCTTTCAAACCCTCAAAAAAAATTCTTCTAAAGCAGCTGAAAGTGTGACAGGGTTGGTTAACCTTTCTAAAAAAACAAGATCATTTTGATCACGAATTTCCAAATAATATGTTTTTAGTTATCCGTAAACATGAAAAAATAAAATTTCTGGTCCATGAATCTCAAAAACTGCGCTGTCAAAATTTTGCGGATTAATTGGCGGTGGTGGAATATTTCCTCGATATGTTGATAAGACTATGGGCGTTCCCGAATACGCCTCTGTTGCCAATAATCCATTGAAAACTGTTTGCCTCGATTCACATGAAAAGCTTTGTGGTTTTATAAGATACGGTCTGTAATTAATAAGGTTATCTAATAAAACTTTGTTTGGAGGAAAAATGTCTTTTTTTCACCACTACCAGGGGATGCCACGTTGAAATAGCTCAAGACTTCCATACTTTTAAAACATGTTTAATTTAACCCGCTCTCACATATATTAATTTCATGTATTATATTTTTTCTACCTACCTAACTCGTATCAAAATTGAGAATAAAGCTCTGAATATGGAAGAGGTTGATAGTCCACAAATAAATTTTCCTCCGTCTCCAGCACCAACACTTATATTAGAAACGAGTGATGAAGAAGAACAAGAAATAAGCGTTCTTTTTTTCAAAAGAAGAAAAAAATAATGAAAATGATAAAAATTATCAAGACCAAAAAAAAAATTTATATTTTTTAAATGAAAAAAAAAAAATGAAAACACTCAAAATGTTATTAGTGAAGAAGAATATGATTTAGATGATGAAAACGCTTCTCGGTTATCTGATTCGTCAGATGAAATGATGATCCAAAAAGAAGAAAAACGTTTAAAAACTAATATTCCTTCTTCTCCAAGGGGAAACAAAACAAAAGGAGAAAGAAAAAGAAACAGAAAATGTTAAAAATGATGGAAGTTCGTGTGAAAAATGGATTGATGATACTGAAGAATGGATAGATGATGATGATGATGAATCTGACGATAACGATTCCTATAATGAGGAATGGTTAGATGATGAATCGGACAAAGAAAATACAGAAGAAGAATATTTTTCGAATGAAGAAGAAGTTACCTCTGCAATAAAAAACTTACCACATCGAAAATAAAAAAAGAAAAGTAACATTTCTTATACCAGACTTACACGAGAGTGATATTTCAGACGGCGAATATCTACAAGACATTAAGGAAAAAAAGAATGAAGTCACAGATTATAATATCATGACTGATTTACTGAAATAAATTATTTTAAATATAAATCAAATTTATAAAAAAAATTAGTATGTCGTTTTTTTTTTAATTTAAACTGTCTAGAAGTAAATGTTGTGTTTCTTTTTCATTTTTATAAAGTTTATCTTCTCTGCGGTGTTTATTATAAATGGTACAAACATTAATAAAGATATTACAAATCCTGTAATTGACAAAACCGGCATCGAAATTAAAAAAGCCAAGAAAGAAAGCACTTTAGATCCAAATATACTTGAAGAAAGCACTTTAGATCCAAATATACTTGAAGAAAGCACTTTAGATCCAAATATACTTGAAGAAAGCATTTTAGATCCAAATATACTTGAAGAAAGCACTTTAGATCCAAATATACTTGAAGAAAGCACTTTAGATCCAAATATACTTGAAGAAAGCACTTTAGATCCAAATATACTTGAAGAAAGCACTTTAGATCCAAATATATTTGAAGAAAGCACTTTAGATCCAAATATACTTGAAGAAAGCACTTTAGATCCAAATATACTTGAAGAAAGCACTTTAGATCCAAATATACTTGAAGAAAGCACTTTAGATCCAAATATACTTGAAATTAATCCACCCCGCGTTATGTCAGTGACCAACCCCGTAACAGCTTTAATTGGTTCGGCTTGTCTATTAATGACTTGATCAGCGAAATTTCGTGCATCAGCTAGGGCCTTGTCTAATTTTGATTTATAAATTTTTTGATCTTTTTTAAAACTTTCCAGACCTTTTTTTATAATCTATCTCCAGTTGATTTGATTTTTCAATGTAGCTGTCAAGATTATCTTCAATAAAAGTCAAATTAGGTGCTTGAAAATCTGGATAATAGTTGTTGATACTTTCTTCATAAGAAAAAAGATCCTTTAGAGCGCTTTTCTGAAATAAGTTCGGTGACTGTTGCGATATTACGAGTAAAAATTTTAGTAACCTCTGGTATAGGAGGTATATTAAAATCACACTCACTTAGGCGAGATGGAATGTGAAATGTACTTGCACTTAAAGAATACCCACAAGGAACATCGATTCGACATAAGTTGCATGATGGAATTTGAAATCTTGGTCTTTCTTTAGAATTTGGACAATTAATCACCCAGGATATTGTACAATAAAAGTGTTATCACCCACAAAGGTCCACGCTTGTGCAAAAGGAGGAATATCTGTATAAACAAATGTACACCTTTCTTTAAACAATTTTGCATTGTCCAAAAAAAAAATGCAAACGCACACGTAAGATCGTTTAAATTTTTAGCTCTTGGAAATCCTACAACATCGCCACATTAAAACGCTTGCAACACGCCCTTTACAGTTTAAATATTGCGCAGTTCTTAATTCAATGTATAAATTTTCTATCGGATTTACTGCAAGAAATTCTGGTAAATCTTGAACAAAAGTATAACCTAAATTTTCAATTTCTTCGCTCGTACCTGCTCCCACTGGAATCTTAAAAAGATTTACTTTATATAACGTCATAAAACTTTGATGCATTTTTAAAGGAATTTTTAAAGAAATAATAATTTTATCACCACTTCTACTATACATAATATTTTTTAATTTATAATAAAATCCAGAATGTATGTCAAAAAGTTCGTATTGCGAATAAACAGGTTGTTTCAAAACATAATTTCGCAAATGATTTATTGCTTCGTCAATGTCACTTTCATCGATTAATGTGTTTGACAAGTAACCCGAGCTAAGATTAATGATTCCATAGCTAAATAGTTCGCTGACGTAAACATTATGATCAGCAATATATTTTGCTAAATAAATAGCTGGCAATATTATTTTGTCCAGCAATAAATCCCTTAAATCTATTTAAAGATGTTAACCTAAGCTGAATATCGTTGTAATCTTTTTCAAATTCAGTGCGAAGAACATTCATGTTATAAATTATTTTATTGATATTTTCATTTACAATTGAACCAAGTTGAGTAATTGCGTTTAATCTCCTGTTTGTGAGTTGCATAACCCTAGAAAGCTGGGTATCTAAATTGATAATACTTTGTTTATTAACTGAAACAGCATTAGCAAGATTGGTTACACTTTTTCTTAAATTACCCAAATCTTTTGCACTTGGTAAACTAAAAAGACCATTAACAGCCGTTCCAAAATCACGCCAAGGCGCCTGTAAGTAGGAAAGAAAATCATTTTGTTTTCTATTCGTAAAAGGAATTCTAACGGCGGCTTTTGGACATTTCGTATTAATATATTTTTTCATAATTTTTACTCGTTTCAGTTTCTTGAATTTGTGCATTCGTGACATTTTCTGAGGTTGCTAACGTTGGGTCGGCATTCTCAACAACCTAGCGTGTCGGTAAAGGTGATGTCGCCGTCGTGGTCGTCGTAAAATGTTCACCGGCGTTAAAAGTTGAATTTCCCTCGGGAATCAAATCCAAAGAAACATTCATTAATTTTCCGCTTCGTTAAGTTGAAATAAAATTTCCGTTTTTGTCTGCGCAACAATGTCATTTACGTGCTGACATAAATTATTTATTTCAGTGATATGAGAATTGCATGTGACATTATGTAATTCCGGAACTTTAAATTTTGGTATAAGTACAACCCATGTCGTGGTGTGAAATACAACTCCGCCGCTATCTGCAATTTGACCAACTTTATCGAACATAACACCATAACCTAATCTATTTATTGTTAATCTATTATCAGTTGTTGAAAATACGACAGCAGGTAATATATATATTAAAAAAAAAACAATCATGAAACAAGCTTTAAAACTGTTAAAGTTCATTAATGCAAATCCAAAACTAGTTAAAAAGTTTCATGAAGAAATTGATACCGATTTACCAAATGAACTCAGATGGGAGAAAAGTTTTAAAATCGTGTATCAAATTTACAATTGGCTTCTGATCAACGCACCACGGGTCTGTGATGTTATTACAAGCCACGTTGAGATGTCGTGTTTTCTTTTGATGATCTTCAACGACAGCTCCTATATTTTAATCCAAAAAAACAAAAAAACCAAACTGTATTACATTGACTTTGTTCTAATATGTTTATCATATGCACCATTATATCAAATCGGGTACGACTTGCAGAACAAGGTTCCGAAATACTGCCAGTTTAACCCTAAAATAACAAAAAGAGAAATGCATAAACTTGCATTGTGTAGTATGACATTTTTCGACGCTGATAAGAGCTACAACAAAATTTACTTATAAATCATTCATATTCGGAGGATCGTACGGAAATCGACTTCTAAATTCATGATGACCAACTTCGTAATACAGCACCACACTTTGATTCCGAGATAGTGTTTTTGCAAGTGTTGCTTCCTTGTATTTTGGATTTTTTGGAATGCTATTTTTTTTTTAAATTGACTGTTTAAGGGGTTTTATTGTTCAGTTGAATTGTTTTTTTTATATAATTTTGGAAATCTACATGAAGTTGGTCCGAATATTTCTTTTCTTTTATTACATTTAAATTTATGACTTACTTTTTTAGTGTCATGGATACAAAGCATATTAACATGTTTTGGCACAAAAGTAGAAAAATGGCCGGATTATGCAATATTACCTCTGGAAATATGAAGATGTTTTAACATTGAATATAATTTATGTTCATATATACGTTCATTTCTTCTCTTGACGACATTTTATGTGTTTTTCTTTTCCAACAATATAGATCAATAAATGCATTTAATGGAGCCCATGACAAAGAATTAGATATTCTCATTCGCATAGCCTTTGCATTATTTATAGCTTAACTTGTATCCATGTCACTATTAAATAACTGATTAGTTTTTGACATTATATCGTATAATATTTGATAACCTCTGATGGAAGAAGCATTGTAACAAAACGCGTGTACTTGAACTTCTGTACATTCAATATCCAATTTATGAATTGATTTTTTTGTGAAATCGTTTAATGAGTTCCAAAACGGGGTTTAGCTATGACTCTAAATTGTCTTGAATCTGTCCCATTCATTGCATTTTGACAAGCCGTGTATTTAAAAGTTATGCCTCTTGTAATTGAATTAAGACCTGCATCAATAGTTTGGCTTGTGTTACTCTTTGAATTTTTAATTAAATGACTTACTGTTTGCCCATAGGGATTATTACATATTAAATGAGTATCAATTGTCATATTTAATAAAGAAGAACTAGCAGTAGTGTTAGTGCTGTTAACATTACTAGACTTGTATTGTTCGCCGTATTCTATTGGCATAATATTATTAGTGATGTCTTGACTTTTAAGAATAGCACATGTCCCTGGAGTGCTTGCTATTTTGGTGTTTGTTTTTTTTTAAAACTTGTTTTACCACTACATTCTCCTTTATGATCAAAAGTTTTTGTTGTTAAACCATCCATAGAATTAACTGCTGCAAGCCTGTCCATGTTGTAATCACTGTAAATTTCGTTTTTAACTTTAATTTTATCTACACATATTACATCTGCGTATATGTCTGTACAGTCTAAATCAAAATTTATTTCATCATTTCCATTGTCATCTTTGATGTAACCTACTTGCCATTCATTTTCTATGTAAAAATTTCGACCACAAACAAAACTCGTATTACCGTTTTTCATTTATTCTACACTTGCTTCCGCTATAAAATAACTTGTCATTTTATCTCTGACCTGTTGATGTGTGTGAGCAATAAAAGTGAAACCATCACGGTCATATATATGACGTTTAGATGCACGTTTAACATTTTGTATTAAAGACTCATGATCATTATAAAAAAAAAATAAACATCATATTTTAAAGAATCTAAAAAGTTATCAGCCCACGACATCATAGTAATTTAAAAAAATAATGGAAATGTTTTTATATAAAAAATCTATGAAAATTTGTAAAGTATAAAGCTTAAATCCTTTAAGATTTGGTAAATCCTTCTTTATTCTCTATTACAGACCCGGTAACGGCCTTGCCAGGGTTGAGCAAGGTCAATAAATTACTATATAAAAGTCATATTTGACCTTACCGGTTTTGAAATTTTCGGTAAGGGTCACTATTAAGGGTGTATTTCCTCCTAAACATTTAGTAAAAGACTATATACTCTATATTAAACCACTGCACTACGCAAGATTATGTACAACATCTTACCGGATTTGCAAACTGAAATATATATTTTAGAAAACATTTTTACGTTTCATAAAGTAATAATAATAAAGATTGAATTTTTTTTTTACAAAATTCTATTAAAGCTTAAAAAAATTTTTTTTTGATTTAATTTTAAAAATGACTGCCCACTTTGTTGTATTTGATAATAAAACATCTCTAGAATTTTACAAAGTAATAGAAGACCATGAATTTGAAAAATTTGAACAATGCCATTCTTTTCCATTTTCTGCCTCAATAGTTTTCGTTGGATCACTCTCTAAAAGAGCTTTTAATATTGCTAAAACTATTTCTTGGTGAATTGAAGATGGAATGCATTTTTGTCTACAACCCAGTTTACTTTTGAAAGATCAACAGTTTTTTTTCACACAAACATCTTCCAACCAAACATTGATTCCGTTTAAATCGAACACGAAGGAAATCTTCTTCAGGTGTAATTCCAAAACTGGAGTTGAGGCTTTTGAGTTGTGTGATAAACCTGGTTTGAAATTTTGTCTTAAACGGAAAAAGAAATTAACAGCATTGATTTTTTGCAGCAAGACTCAATATGTTTTGCACACCTCTTTGTCCGTTTACAGAAATGATCCAGTTCACTTGTGTAAAGTCAAATTGCTCAATTGATAGTGGGGTTGTTTCAGAATTAAGAACATTGAATCTATTACATTGTTTTCTGTCAGCAGCGTATCCTGTTATTCCCATGTTTGTTAAAATCTAAAACAGTACACCTCCATCACAGTATGCTTCAACAAATTTAACATTGGGACTGTATGTTTCCCACAGCGTAAACAAATAAGCTGCAGCACCGAACATACGTTGTATAAAAAAATGTGAGTAGTTTTTCATCAACAAATGTTTCTCAAAACGATCCTTTATTTCTTGATAAAAGTCAAAATAATTTATCGAATGTAATAGTTTTAAAGTTGAGCGGTTTTCATCAAAACAACTGTGTTCGACAAGCAATGGTAAAAGTTTAGGTTCATACCATGAAGCTCGAATTTTTGGTTTTTCAGGAGAATGATAAATTTTGGGAGATATTTTTTCTACAAATGATATCTCATAACTCACTTCTGAAATGGCTGGTACAAAAGTAATTTTTTGTAAATCTGTATTGATAATGACTGTTTCCAAGTAAGATCCAAACTTTTGTTGAAAAATAATTTTTCTCAAAATAATAATGATTGGCGCAAAGTCTGGCCAAATTTGTTGATCTTCTGTAATTAGTCTATTCTCTTTGTAGTATTGGACGGTTAAAATCAGCATCGCGGCATTGTGAATTAAATAAACTGGGCTTTTTTGATCCAACGAATAACACTTTAAGCTCCATAATTAAAATAAAAGATAGGAGAGATTTATATAAGATACAATTCACTCATGCATAAAAAGCTATGACGCACAACTTAAAAAACATGAATTTATGAAACCCCCGACAGCTATAAAAAAAATTAAATTTGCCTGCCGCAAGAATCATTAAACTTTAAATCAGCTCATTGCATGATGGAGTCTCCTTTTATCGAGCGAGAAACGAACAAGAAATGTGACAGCTTGCTTCGTCGCTGTAAAGAGTTAGAAAATATACATAGAGAATCAAATGTAAATGGTAAAGAAAAACAACATATATTTCAAACCACAAGAGTTTGGTTCTGATGCGTCCGATTCAGTCACTGAGGTTTCTGAAAGCACAGAAGAAGAAGATCCTGTTACGAAAGAAAAAAACAGAGTTATAAAAAAAATTAAATATCCCGGTCGCGTTGGTAGATTAATTCGTGAATATCTTTACAGAGAAAACCAAGCATGGTTAAACGAATTTACAGGTGACTCAGAAGGCTCAGAAAATCCAAGACGTATATCAAGACGAAGGAAACGAGACTTGAACTTTCAACGTGATTCAGATTCTGAATAAAATTTAAGGCCACAATTGTTTTTTTTTAATAGATAAATTGCCTTACAATAAATTTGTAAATTATTTTCATATGCGGCTTGACTCTAGTTTTAAAGATGACTTTTAGCTATCAAGAGAAAAAAGAGAGTGAGAAAAAAAAAAGGATTTGATATCATGCCGCCGAAAAAACTTAGTGACAAAGATTTTAATGATGCCATTGGAAATATTAATTTGAATGAGTTAGTGTCAGATATTTATCATAATACACCTTCTGCAGATGTTGTAGACTTAAAATATCAACAAGAAACAGAAGATCGATTAAAAAAAAAAATTCAAGACAAAGTCTTAAACAAACCTAAAGAATGGTACGACGACGATAGTAACACTATTTATACAGACATTAACGATTCTGATGATGAAGATGGTCCTTCAACTTCATTCGGTAAAAAAATACAAAAAAGTGACACGTGAAGCCGCTTATAAAATAAGATTAAAGAGAAAAGACGCTATTTATTTGAAGAAAAAACTTAGTGAAGATGGTTCGGTTCAAAAAGAGATTTCTTTTATTGTACCACAACAACAGAAATTAAATATTTCGGAAGAGAAAGAACCTGAAGAACTAACTCCAGATCAACGACAAAATGCAGAAGATTTTGTAAATTCATTGAATAAAAAACAAAAAGTTACAGATGAAAATGAAATTTTAAAAGACAGAGAAAATGCACGAAAAATGAAATTGTTAGAAAAACGATTTAGAGGACCTTTAACAGAAGAAGAAAAAAAAAAACAGAAAGATCAACGGCAAAAGATATTTTACATAAATTAATGAAAGACAAAGCTGAAAGAAAAAGAGCAGCAGCTGTTGTGAAACAATTGATGAAAGGTAAAGTGAAAGATGAAAATGAAGAAAAACTTAAACAAGAATTTCAAGATACATCAAATAAAGAACAACAACCCAACACCTCAAAAGATGAATCTACCTCCTCTGAAGATTATAATAATTTTGCTTTAAAAAAGAAAGAATTTGAAAGACAAAAAGCTATTGCAGAAAAAAAATTAAGAGACAAAGAAAAAAGAAGAATCGGTAGAAAAATTGGGAATTACAAGAAGCTTTGAAACGAGAAAAAAATAAAACACCTAGAACAAACAGAGGTTGGTGTAAAAAAGATTCTTACTTTGGCAAATTACGCGAAGAACTACATAAAGATTTTGATAAAAAACTTAACATTGAACCGCAACAAAAATATCAAAGAGGAGAAAGTATTGAAATTCCTGAAATTATTATCGACAGTAATGAAGTTGAAGTTAATGTTAAATCTGAGCTTACAACATCCGATGCTGATTTATTGATGTTCCCACCAGCTTTAGGTGAAGAAGATTTTATTTTGGCTGCAGAATTTTTACAAGATAATATCGAAACTCCGCTTTCTGAAATTCTTACGCCTGAAAACTTTTACCTGCTTGGAGACGGAATTTTTGATGATATGGACCCTCAACCTAAGGATGAAACTGAAAAATCACAACGTTTGCGACTATCACTAGTTGACTATTCTTCTTCCGATGAAGATTTAGAGAAAAATTATTTATAGTAACAATATAATTTAAATGTTAATAAAGTTATAAGTTATGATGATTTTCTCGGTTATAATAATTTTCTCGTGTTATTTCAATTGTATTTGTGTAGTAAATAGTTATTGTAAAAATTTTTTTTTCCTCATATTGGTAAAGTTTATAAAACCTGCAAGATTTAGTAATTCCTTCTTTATTCCCTATTACAGACCCGGTAACGACCTTGCCAAGGTTGAGCAAGGGTCAATAAATTACTATATAAAAGTCATATTTGACCTTACCGGTTTTAAAATTTTCGGTAAGGGTCACGATTTAAGGTGTATTT
Organism: Elysia crispata; assembly: GCA_033675545.1. Classification (NCBI taxonomy): domain Eukaryota; kingdom Metazoa; phylum Mollusca; class Gastropoda; family Plakobranchidae; genus Elysia; species Elysia crispata. Next base: position 194,193 of record JAWDGP010003180.1, on the reverse strand, counting down.
CTTCCTAAACCTCTAGTAAAAGACTATATACTCTATATTAGACTACTACGTAAGATTATGTACAACATCTTACCGAGTTTGCAAGAAATCTTACCCACCTCTCTTTTTTCAAAAAGCTCTCAACCGTGTCACAACTCCCTCAGTTATTTAACAGTATGCTATTCGAGCGGTGAATCAACAGTTATTTAACAGTATGCTATTCGAGCGGTGAATCAACAGTTATTTAACAGTATGCTATTCGAGCGGTGAATCAACAGTTATTTAACAGTATGCTATTCGAGCGGTGAATCAACAGTTATTTAACAGTATGCTATTCGAGCGGTGAATCAACAGTTATTTAACAGTATGCTATTCGAGCGGTGAATCAACAGTTATTTAACAGTATGCTATTCGAGCGGTGAATCAACAGTTATTTAAACATGGCATCTCTTGGAACACAGAAGAATTATTTTGGATCATATGAAAGATTTCGTAGATTGTGGTTAGTTTTACACAGAAAATACAAGATTGTGATTAAATTTCTTGCGTTTGGTTTTCAACATTACGGACTACAGAAAGTTCCGTTAAGTCTTATTGAACAGGTTTTCAAGTTTTCGTATAGGACTTTTGATGTAGATTGTCTTACATATTTTGTCTAGAAAGTTAAAACAGACAGTGGATTTTGTCAATTCGCGAGAAATCTATTCAATTTGTCGTGTCAAATTACACAATCGAAGGCTGTAAAGAAAAACTCAAGAGAGCATCTAAACAAACTCTAGCATACATGGCTTATAAATCTCCTGCAATCAAATCGTTGTTTTTTAGAAGACAAAATCTACGTGAACTAAATGATTTATGGCTCACAGGCAAATAACAAAATATCACAAAAAGATATTTTCGGAAATTTGGAAAAAGCTGGACACTCAACAACATGAGTTGTTAAATTTTTTATCGTTTGGATTCAAGTTTTATTCTATCCAAATCGTCCCTTATGACCTTGTCAAAGAAGTTTTTCAATTGTCGTATTTTGATCTTGACGTCAAATTACTATTGTATTTTTTAAAGCTGAAATTAGTGAACGGACTGAATTTAAAAATAAGAAGAAAGTACATGCAACAGGTTATCACAAATTTGACGAGCAAATCATACTTTGAACTTCTCAAACAAGCTTCTGAAAAAAATATAAAGCATTTATCTGAAAACAATTGCGTGTCGAATCATTTTTATTTAATGTCGGAAAAAGAATGCTCCCCGTTATCGCTAGTTTTGTATTGTTTACAGTTTGCGTTTTTATGCCAGTGTACCTTTTTGTAGATCTCCTTAGAAAAGTAAAACAACATGATATTGGCGCGATTTTACACATGTTGATTTTTATCATTGAAAGCTCCATCAGTTGCTTGATTTGTGTGCTTATTGCTGCCTTTATCTTAAGAAATTTTGTGAGAAATATAGAACAACGAACAAATTTTGACATAGCAGGACTTTTAACTGGCATTCTGGCAAGTCTTATATTTGTGTGTATTTTTTTGAAGTTGTTATTATGAAAAAAGAAGTTGTTTTGTCAAGCGTCACGATAAATGTGCTGTTTCCTTTAATTGATTACATAAAAAATTTTGAAAAAAAAAAAAAAAAACAGTTTGACGATTACGTGACGGTCATTTTGTTTGCTGTATTTGCAACAATGGATTTTTCAACAATTGTTGTTGGTAGAATTTTAATGTTTTTTTCATGTTTTTTATTCTGCTTTTGATGGCAGTTGAAAACATTGTCAATTTTCATGACCGGAATAGCGTCGATTTGCTGGTGTTCTTGTTTTTTTTTTTTGACCGGAACATTTTCGTACACTTTTTACTATGTAATTGCTTTTGGAGATTTTGTAACATCATACTTTAACATTTAAAGAAAAGATCATCAAGAAAATCTGCTATTTAGGTAATTACTTTTTTGCGTATATTTAAAAAAAAAGGATTTTTTTGGTAAAAATATAAGGATGAACGTTATTGATCAACATTATGCGTCTTGTTCAAAAAATGAAATAAAAACTTTACGATTTATGGCTTTTGGGCCAAAAAAAAAGGTGTGACAGGATATACGAAACATTGTTTAGATGTATGTACGCCATTAGCGTTAGACGAGGTATCCACAAGCTTTAAATATTTCATTGACGAAACTGACGATAAAAAATTATTAGTTAAATCAAATTTACGTGATCGCATTCCTTACAAAATAAACGACGGTAAATTTTTTAAAAATATTTTAAACAGTAGAACCAAAGAAACATTTGAGTATTATATTAATTAGTGGTACAAATTTGTTACACGACGCTCGATGTATGAACGTAAGGATAATAGCGGACAAATTACACAAGCAATCTCACGAAGACAGTCGTTACAGAACAGTATTGTACGAAACTTTGCAAGCGTACGATAAACTAAGTAATATTTTAAAAATTGATCTAATGTTTGAGGCAATTATTGATACGTTTCATATGTTAGAACGTTTTGGTATCCCGCTTCTTAAAGAAAAATCTTTAATTAGTATGACCGGATTGTCTCCAAAATCAGATTTCTGTAGCCGTTTTAATGAAACGTTTAAATATTTTGATAAAGAACATAAGTGGAGATTAAAAGACGAGATGATAACGTTGGCGAGACAAAACCACAGGATGAACATGTATGAATTAGGTATAGTTATGCTAAATGCAGCTCCAGAAGAAATTTTTAAATTTTTTGATAATTAAAAAACAAAGTTCGTAGAGTCTGTGACGATAAGAAAAGAGCCTTATGTTTTGGAAAACAAGTTGTTAATCGTGAAATTGTACCTGAATATCATCCATTACATCAAAGCGTAGATGCTCTGTTAACTGAAATGTGGACTGCTATAGTAGATAAGCATCGTCTTGACCAAGAATAATAATAATTTTTTTTTATTTGTGTACGTTTTTTTTTTCATTGTTCAACAGACGAAATGGATTCTTTCGTTTTAGAAGAAGGTGATGATGACATTCTTCGGTTGAACGATATGACACACAAGACTCTTGATAGACTTGTTGCAGGGGATAAAGAACGATCGGAAAACAAAGATAACGTCAATGAAATAAAACGTTTTTTACCGCACTCATCCATTTTGTCGTTTGATGCATCGCCAAGTGAACCTAAACTATCTGTTTGTCATAAAGTAGTCGACGGAAAAGTATTCTATTTTGGGTTAAGTCCTAAAAGAGTAAAATTTTCTACTGACGTTTTAGATTATTCATCGGATGAAAATGATAATTCTTGTGAACAACGATATGTACCACAACATCACGGAGACGCGCATGTCGCAGAATTACTTAGTGCGCAGCCAGAAAACTTGCCGTCTCAAGACAGTTTTGAAGAACCCATTGATTATGTTGACCCTATTGATTCGGTTCATCGATTAAAATCACGAACCCCAACTTATGAAAAAATTTATCTGCATAATAATAATTTGCATTTTTTAAAAAGAAAAAAATATGTAGGTTTAATAAGCAAAACTATCAAAGACAGACACGGTTCTTCGGTATTATGTCTCGATTTCTTAAATTTGAAATTACATCGTGTACTGAAATTGTATTGTGAAAATTTTAATATATATGACGGACTGATACGACACCATCATATATTTTTAACTGATTCTTACCAAGACCACTGTATTAAAATCAAATCTGCCCTTTTAAAGCGGTTTTTCGAATTTACCGACACAGATAGAATTCAAAACGGACAGACGTTAAAAACTTATTTTGAAGATTTTATTACCAACCAAATTGATTTTTTAACTTTTACACGCATTGTGTATGGTCTTGGTATTTGGTAACTTTTCACCTCCCTCTGAGACAATTGTATTTCAGCTCGCGGAATCTGGAAAACACTTGGTTTAACACTGCCGAACGGAAAAATATATCTCAAATATAATGGAGAACAGATTTTGTATCTCATTGTGAGACATATGATTAAAGCGTTTTGTCTTTTTATGAATGTTTAAATAATAGATGGTGTATTCTCCTTGGACCTCTTGACGTTAATTAACAAACTATTTGCTTTTTACATTATTCCGCAAGGTTCTGTGAAGTATTTTTGTTCCAAGTGTTTAAGGTATGGTTGTCCACCTGAAAAAATATGAACATGAGTTAAACTTGATACGATGTAGCAAACGATGTACTAATATGCTTCCTCATGTAATGACAAAATTGGGAAAATTTAAAACAATACCTACAGGAAAGGTTGTGGAACATACTGTTAAAGGACATCCAAGAATCATAAAAACTAAAAAAATCATCTCACCAAAATATCTCCGTATGAAAAGAAATGATGATTGTCTTGTTTTTCTTCTTCAGATGTTGATGTCTTGAAACCCTGCGATGATACCGTCTGACATAAATGGTTTGGACCCAGGCAATAGAATGATCGATGGTTTGCGACAAATGATTTTTTTTTAATAATACGGCTAAAATTTGTTCTGAGTATAAGAAAGCATTTCATAAATATAGACTTATCATAACTAATCAATTGGAAGATGATGAATTTATAAAACAGTTTTTTTAGGGCACATGTACAAGAAGAAGGGTTGTTTTTGTAAACTTCAAGCACGAATTGGGTTTAAAACTTTTTTGATGACAAAGATCGACAGAATTCCTTCGCGGATATTATATTTTCTAAAGTGCGAGCGAAATGTTACACCTGTTTTGATTTGGATGATAATTGAAAGTAATCGCACCTCTTTATTCAAACAGAAATTATTATCTTGTTTTTACGATCAATGGACTCCAAAGGTCGTCGGTCCGTTTTGTCTTCAGTTTTTTCAAATTGATTATGACATATTTAACACTTTATTTTTAAGCTTGTCTTGTGTGTTTATTGAAAATTCTCAAGTTAAAAAAAAAATGAAAACAAAACGATTAGCTTGCACGTAAACAATATGTTTTATTAAAAATTTAACTTTAACAATAAAGAAGATTTAATCAAAGCAGAAAAATCAATTTGTAAAACATTATATTTTTAATTTTCCTAAGAATGGGTATGCCTTACGAGTTCCTCTAACTTTGCAGGAATTGTGCTCTCGACTGATTGTAAAAGAGTTGCCTGTGAAAACTCAAAAATACATACCCTATCCGCTCATTGATGACTTATGCATAAAGTTCGGTTGGAAAAAATATTCTATACATGTATGAAGATAAATTAAATTGAAAAAACAAAACAAAACAAAACGATGGAAGATGATGACGAAGTCTACTATTCTCCGGTAGATACATGCCAAGCGTCATAGCGGCGTGTAAAATGCTTTGGTGATGTGGGTTCCTATGAACAAGATCAATTTCCATTTTTTTGTATTGATGAAGATGATAGGTTATGTGAATCTGATATACCAAAAGAAGTGTTAAACGAAAAAGAGAGACAACGGCTTGTTAAAAAACAAAGAAAATTAGTGAATGGGTTTTTTAATTTATCTACAAGGTTAATTAAAGTAAAATTGTGCATGCATGAAGGGATGAAAAAAAAACAGATGGTATTCAAATTAAAAAAATTGAAAAAATCTGATTTGGGCAAGTGGATTCAGGAACTTGGTATGATTCAGCAGTTTATGACCGGAGAGGTAAACATATTACGGTTCGTTGCATCAATTGAAAATTTTTCATTCTGCCTCGGGTACTTGAATTTTCTGGTTGAGGTTGTTTACACACTTGAAATGTCTGACGAAATGATTTCTGTTTTAATTAACCCAAGCAAAAATTGTTTTAAAGAACTTTCCGGGCGTGAAAACTTTTTACATCTGCTTCGACCTCATGTTTTAAATGCACCTAACGATATTTTGTTACGATTAAAAACAGGAAAACAAGTTGAAATTATGTGCGAAAAAGGACTTTTGTCTGTTGAAAACGTACTGTCGTATTTGAACATGACCGAAGTACCAAGATATCTTTCTCATTTAGAAAAAAATAGGGCTGTAGGTTTCTTATTTGAAAGCAGTAATAACATTGACACTGATGATAGTGATGATAACGACGATTGCGGTATTTTTTTTCATTAGAGTATCATTTCAATAAATGAATTTTAATAACAAATTTATGTTTGATTTGTTTATGTGTGTGAGCATTTTTAAAAAGTTTGTTTCAAACATAATTGAGTCGTGCTAAGGTACAGTCATGCCTGATTTTGTTTTTACGTTTACTTCCAATGCAGGACCTCTGCAGGTTAGCGAATGGTATCAAAAAGTATTGCCTGTATCGTGTCCGGCTGGGGGATCTTTTCTCTATGATCAGTCAATGTTGTTTAGAAACGGTGACATGTATTATCTCTATTGTCCTAATAAGTGCGGTAATTCACTGCAGGTTGAGTATATGCGAAAAAACCCTCATACTGCTATTCAGATGGGAAACAGTAACAAAATGATGCTCCTTAGAGAATATTTTTGCGAAAATTGGCTAGCGAAACATGAGTATATAAAGACCCCAGAGTTCGATAACATTAATTTTTACAGGACTATAAGACCGTGTATCGCAACAAAAATGTATGACATTTACAACGATGAAGTTAGTTATTACGCACCAAAGGATCTTTTAAGTCGAAAAGCGTTTGGGATTTTAATCGATAACAATTTGTACTTGGCGAAGAAAGCCGCTAATTTTGAAGCTTTTCCTCGACTTGATGATTATTTTGTACCAGAAGTTTTTGGTCATGACTCATTTCAAAATATCGACTCGATCGGATCAATATTTGAGAAACACGTTCGATCAATTTGTTTAGGTGAAAATCAAAAAAACATGTTGCTAGATTTATGTAAAATAAACTTTTATTTTTCCTTTAATTATTTGTCTACAAATTGGACAATGAATAAATCTAAAAGAACATTCTGTGCATGCTGTCAAATGAGAACAGGGTAAAAAACATACATTTTTAACATTGTCATAACAAACTGAACACATGCGGTCTGTTTTGAGATCTTCGTTTTCTTGCAAAAAAGTTTTCATGTGATCGTTTACAATATTTTCTTTCTTATTTAATTTTTGTACGAGATGAAAAGTTGTTTGTGGCAGTTCTTGTTTTTTTTAGCTCCGCTTCACAGAGTAATACTTGATCACGATCAAAACCTTCATCAATCAAAATATCTATTTCGGGATTACGATATGCTTCTTTTTGTTTGAAAAAATCGGGTATTGTGTCCATATGTTCCAAGACCGTTATTAAAGGAATTGGAGTGCCCCTATTTTTATTTAGAGACTGAACTTTATCGCAAAGTTCTGTACCGACAATGTGGAGTAAATATGTACAGAAAGGAGATTCTCGAGCATGTTCAACCCAAGTATCGTCATTTTTTAACCCAAATGTCTTAAACCTATACCGCAATGAAAGCACCGAGCACCGAGCACAATCTCGATAACCTGCGTAATAAAAACCTGCTTCAGATAATTGTTTTGGGGTAACCGCAAATTCCTCTTTCCACCCGTCCTTGTACGAATCTAGTCTCGCTTGATGGCCCGCGTATTCTACTTTTTTAGGTTGTTTATTTCGAATACTCAATTCATGAAATGTATACCGATTGTTAGTGTCAAGAAAAGTTTCTGCTTCAAAAACTGCCGTTGGTTGTTCTTGATCACGTGAAAATGACGTGTTCAGATTGTGAAATGTGCATGTCTCTCTATGCGCTGCAATAATATCGTCATTTTCGTTCCATTCTTTGATCATGATTTTGCAAAAAGCGCATACTGTCACATAATGATCTTTACAAAAAACAAATCCATTGGCCGCGAATTGACAAGCCGATTTAGTTGAAGTAGAAGGCCAGTGATTTCTAAAACTCAAGAGCCTTTACCTCTCATCATGAAAAATATGTATAGGTAAGTTGTTAACAAAATTACTTACATAGATCATAGTGACAGTTAAAAAAATGGAAGGTATCAAATATCTTTTTTATTCAACAGCTCAAAAACTCTTTCCAGAAGTCTATGAAGATAAATTTATATATAGACCAGACAGTCATGAGAAATTTGTACAAATCTCGAATGTACCAAAACATGCAGATTTTTGCAATCTAATGTTCAAACACGCAAACGATCGAGAGATACAGCTCTTTTGTACCTCGAAAAAGTTTATTGAATCATTGTATGATCCTTCAATGTTGCCTCTAACTGTATCAAGGTGCGGTCTTAATGAAAGAATTCTGTCTATTTATTTTAGAGATTTTTTTGGTAGCAGCGGAACATCAAGCAGCGACATGAATCATGGAGCTAGCAGCAGCGGATTATCAGACAATCGCACTGAAACAATTTCAAACAAATGCTGCACTGTAGAAAAAAAATGTTATTCAATTTTGTGCGATGGCTCACCGCTACAATTGTCCGATAGTTAGCAAAGAAGTTTTAGAAACAGCTTTTAACATTGATATGGACGATATTTCACAATTCGCTCGTGCACTTCTTATCTCTGAGCGTGGCGGAATTCGAATGGGTTCATATTTTTTTTGAAGAAATATCGGATTTTTCATATCCAGATCCTCAAACCATTTCTCGATACATGATTCACGGAACAAATAACGAGTTTTTAAATATGATAAAAAGCCATCAATTTAGAGAAGATGTTGTGGCCAGTTACAGTGATTTTAAGTCTTTCATTAAACATATGTTTTTACGTGTCGAGAAGTGCTCTCCTGTAGAAAAGCAGCAATTTATTACCACAGCAACTGAAACTATTGACAAACTTTATCAGATGAGAAGAGACGCGGGTGATCGAGTAAGACGTTGTACAAGGGATTAAGATGTCTACGTATCTTTTGGCTTCTGAGTGTACTTTGTTAGAAAGAAATATTCTTGCTTTTCTAACTAAATCTCACGTTTACAATTTATCTTATATACCTTTTAGCATTTTAGAATCTGTTTATAATTTTGAAAAACATGATTTCGTTAAACAAATGACGGAACCTGCTCGTAAATTGTTAAATGTTAATGATTATGGTTTATGTCTCGATGTTAAGCATAGAGATAAACTTGCAACTAGAATGGATTTGTACAAGTTGAGTCAATATATGTTTTACGGCACTAACCATGAGTTTCCTCATTTAGTTACAAGTTATAAATTCAAAGAAGATGTTTTGAGTTACGATGATTTAAAACCATTTGTTGAGCTCTTTGTATAATACACCGAAACTTGTGGATCGACGAGCGAAAGAATTAATTGGAGTGGAACAGTTGCTAATCTTGTTGATGAACTGTATAAAAAAAAATCGAATCCATTTTACAAACACAAAGTTCCCGACCCTATTATACCAGCCATTAAAAGACGATTTGCCGTGGCACAACCGCTCAGTTTACCAAGTATAACAATTCCAATAAGCAAAGAGAAATGTAAAAAATCAAGAGAAGCACAGATTCCGAAACAAACAACACCGTTGTATCTCAGGTCTGATTCTGTTTTAAAACAAAAAAAAACAAACGATTTTTCAGATTACCTAATTTATCATCAAACAAGTATAAGTCACATCTCACTGTAAAAAAAAATTAAATTTTTTATTAAACTTATGTTATAAATACATATTGTGTGTTAATTTTAAATGAGTAATACATATTGTGTGTTTATGAAAGGTAAAAATTAGTTATGCAAAAAAGAATTAATCAATTTAAAAAAAAAAGCAAATTTATTAACAAGTACAAATCAAAGCAATTTCAAATTGCATATTGAGGGTACAAAAATTAGTCATGGGAATACAAAAGCAATTACAATCACAAGTACAAATCAATTTAAAAAAAAAAAACAATTACAATCGCAAAGCAATAATCATTTCTTTTATGAAACTAGCTATAAAAAAAAACAATACAAAACTTTCATTAACAAATACAATAGTAAAAAAATATAAACAACAAAAAATGAATTAATCATTATTAAGATAAATTTAACAACAAAAAAAAACTTTTCTTCTATCTTCAATTGTTTGTCGACAAATTGGACAATATTCAAATTCTAAAGAACACTCTAGGCATGTCATCATATGAGAACAGGGTAAAAAAACAACATTTCTGCAATTTTTACAGCAAACCGAGCACATTTGTTCTTCTATTAAATATTCATTAGTTTGCAATAATTTTTGTATTTGTCTTTTGCTGACTTCCATCAAATCTTGATTAGCTTGCAATAAATTTTGTATATGTTTTTTTTTATTTTCTTTTTCGTTCAATAAGGTATTTATCTGTTTTTCGTTTTCTTTTTTTTTCTTCCTGAACCTTTTGATTAACCCCTTAAGTTTAACTATTAAATAAATAAATAAAAATAAACAAACACACAATTGAATACTTATTAGTAAATTGTCAATAATAAGTAATAAATTGTCAATTATAATCATTATTTCTTATATCCAGAATCAAAAATTAGTCAAAAAAATTTCATCACCAAATCAAAGTAATTGCAAATTAATTAATTATCAAAGTACAAATCAATTAAAAAAAAAAGCAATCGCTCGCAAATCACAAATACAAATCAATTTAAAAAAACAATCGCAAGTTCCAGAATCTTCTCCAGTTGACATTTCATTATGATTATATCTGTTCGTGGAAACAAGTTGTTCAATGATTAAAAGAGGCGACATGAATTGCAAATGATTTTCTGTTACGTGATATGCCGAAATAAATTTGTATGGATCATAAATTCCATATTCGATAAACAGTTTCACTCTATTGTAAACAACATTATTTGGAACCAAATGGTTGAAGCTTTTAAATTTTTCAATTAGCTCCTCTTGCAAACTTTCTTTGAAACTGCAACCATTGGCAAGAAAATCGTTGTATGCATGAAACTGTTGATAAAATGAATAGCAAGTCCAAATGTGTTTATTGCTTTGGTGGCATATTCTTTCCATAAAACCAAATTTCAAATGAAATCTTAAACAGAAAGGAATTTAATTCATAATTTCCTTTGAAATCATTTATAAGATTTATTACTTTAGGATCAAACTTTTTATCATGTTCGCCTCTGTAAGCCAACACAATTACAAATTGTAAAAGTTTAGCAGACACATTCAAGTCTATGGGAGCTGGTACAGGAAGTTTTGTAACCACTGAATGTTCTTGAATTCCCAAGTCGGTGAAAAACTGAGTTGGATTTTGAAAAAAATTACAAGTTGTAAAGGGTTTGTAAAGAATAAGATCAGATGAAGTCAAGTTGTTAACATTTACTGTTCTACCACCTTCATACATCAACTTTAAAAGAATTGTCAATGTTTGAAACTCTCGAAGCACTAGAAGTTCTTTTAAATTTAACCCTAAAGAGTCAGACATAAACAATAAAACAGTTTCAAAGTTTGACATATTTTATTTAAACATTTTCTTCATTAGCTGAAAAATAATCCCCTTCTTCCTCTTCGTCAATTACTTCTTCAATTGATGGCAATGGCAATTCTTCTACTTCTTCAATGGCCGGCAATGGTAGTCGAACTGTTCCGTTTAGATAAATCACAAGACGTTTGTCAATAATATTCGAAGTAATGAAATAAGTATCAAACGTCTCCTCTCAATGGATGGCCTGCAAGACACAGCTTTTGGATAGAACTAGCACATTTGCAAGTTCTAAATCTCATTGAGCTTTATCCTTTAATCATCATTGATGGATGAGTTAAGGGTGTCTTCTTTTCAGATCGCTCTAAGTCACAAAGGGGTAAAGTTTGATCTGCAAAAAGGCAAGAGATCAGGTTTTTATGTGAATGGCTTATATCAAACAACAAATTGACAAATCTTTTTTTGCAGTCTAATGCTTAATGTTAAAGATAGGCCTACATTTTTGTTTGAAAATAAAACTAGTAGGCCTTATCTGAAAACTGGAGGGCAATAAAAAAATAATAATAAATTATTAGCACTAGTTTTTCTTTACAGGTTTACAAAAAGAAAAGAAAAAGGAAATGCAGATTAGTTATCAAATAAAGTGTGACAAAACATTCGAATATTTAAAAGGCCAACATCTAATTTTTATGATGCATATCACCCAAAAGTATCAGATGTCTGAGATTTATCTATTGAGAAACAGAAAAGTTGTATCCAAGGTAATGGCTGCAATAACTCTAGACTCAAGTGGTATGATAGTTCAATAAATCTTATCTTTGTAGTTTTTGTTTTTTCATGTTAATGGATTCGCTTTGATTTCAATAACCAAAAAATATATGTGTTTATTACTGTGAGGTGGCTGTTCCAAAAGAAAATTTTCAATACAGGATAGTCTGTTACAAAATAAATTTGACACTTGATATTTCTGCAGAGAGAAAGGTGGCTACTGCCGTCGTGGGGCTTTGGTGGCTCCAGGAGTGTTCAGTTTCTTCTTCTACTGCGACCCACATAATGTTGGTACATTGGATGTGTTTCAGATTTGCATGCAGTCGGCAGTGACTGGGAAGCTTTCATGAAAGATGTGGAGGAAGCAAAACTTGAAGTCTTTCTAAAAGTTCAGTTGTTTACAAATCGTTATAATGGGGTAAAAATTTATATAAATTTTCTCATAGAGTTCTTCTAGCTCATTTTTTTTCCTCATTAGAATTAAATGGGTGGCTGACAGTGACAGAAATCCCAAGTACCTCTGTCCGTGTATGTCCACAATAAGTACTCTGCATCTCTGACAGAAAATATTGTTTTCGAGGTCATGAATGTTTAATATGTTTAATTGACATGAGACAAAGTGTGAAAAAAGTTACGTTCTGTTTTGTTAATAATCTGACGCATTCTATATTATCGTCATGATGTTATGCCAAAATGTCCATTTTCAGCTTTAAAGCTTCTAATGCTTTATATTATTTTTTTTTTCATATAACCAACCTGTTTCTCCTGGCAGTGGGGGGGTCAGACATTGTTTGTGCATGATTTTCCTGACAACATACGACAAACAAACAGAGGTCGGCTGTTCAATCTAAATGCGGAGGATCTGAGGCATGTGGCTGACCTGTGAGGTTTTTTTCCTTATAAAATGGTGAGTTCAACCAATCAGCTGCAGTGCTTTGAGCAGAATTTTTATTTTTGTGGTAATGTTAGTTCGATGGCAGAGGGCCTCAGGGTGTCCAATATTGCTGTGATGTTGTTTTGCACCTGTTTTTGCAACGTAAGGACTGCTGATCGACGGATAATCTGTGGCAATGCTAGGGATCGACCAATGTCTATGTTGAACTTTTGTCGGTTGTCATCATGAGACAAAGTGTCCAAGGGATACTTCATTCTAAACACAATCAGGGCAGCAATTGATGACAAGTCCATTATGTTGAAAAATATCTCAAGAGGCCACCTTTTGGTCTTTCGTCTCGTTGTGAAGGCATGTGCCATCTGGTCCACTGCGTCAACACCTCCTTTTGTCTTGTTATAAGTGAGGAAGATTTCTGGTTTTCGGCTCTCAGTACACACATCACCCTTGTTGTGCATTGTGCTTAGAAGCAGAACATTTTTTTTGGCGTTTTGTTTGGTAAGAGATCAGCACACTTTCTTTCCTAAATAGAAATTTTGATTCCCCAAGTGGGAGGGCCTTCTTCTCTTGAAATTCCTTTGGAAGAAAGGTTTTGTTTCTTCTGACTGTTCCTGCTGTTGTCAGTTTTTTCTTGACGAGGCTTTCTGCCAACTTCAGATCAGTGAAGTAGTTATCACTTGTTATGTTGCGCTCTGATCCATGAAAATCATCAGTCAATAAACTGACTTCATCGGCAGCGACGCTCTGGCTTCTTTGACTTGGTTTGCCGCTTGTAGTGTCTCTCCCAAGATAAGGTAAAGCTCTCAAAGGATAGTTGTTTGAAGCATCGCATGCCCAGAAAATTTTGATGCCATATTTATCAGGTTTGATCGTATATATTGAATAAAATTACAGCGGCCTCGGAATGGAACTAATTGTTCATCTACTGTAATGTTTTGGCTTGGACATAATATTTGGCCAAGTTGTCGTGAAATGAATTCCAAACATCACGGATGGATGCAAACAAATCTATTGCACGCCGCTCAATCCTTGTTGCTTTGTCGTCGAAACGAAGATGGTTCAAAAGGTTACTGAACCGGTGCATCCCAAACATTGCTCTCACTAAGGAATTTCCATCTACGGGATGAAAAAGCATCTCAACTGACAAGTTGTTTTGGCGTAGAGCGCCACAGTGAAGAAGGCAACCGATGAAGGCTTTCATTTCATCAATGTCTGTGTCTTTCCACCCAGAGCCTTTTGCCTTTGCTCCTTCAATGTGCGTGTTGTCCACGATTCTCTTTATTATTTTGTTATTAACAAATAATAATAATAATAATAATAATAATAATAATAATAATAATAATAATAATAATAATAATAAAGTGCATTTATATAGCGCATATCCAAATGATTAAAATGCTCTATGCGCTTTACAAGAAAAAGAATAAGATAGAAGCAAGCTAGAAGGCCTGAACATACATACATAACATATAGAATGACGTACATAGCATAAAGAATAACATACATATTATATAAAAAATAACATGCATAACATACATTTGCTTAAGAAATATGATACAAGTAAAACATCATCTACTGCCGGGAAATAGGAGGAAAGCGTCAACTGAGACTTAACGTTACCTTAGATTTTAATATTACAATGTAAAAAGAATCCAGCAATAAAAAAAATATTCTTCTTCTATATAAAAGGTGTCCGGGTCAAATTGACCCAGTTGTATTTTTTCTCCATAAAAGTATATGGGTCAGTTTGACCCAGTCGTCAGGGATCAGGGGTAAAATGTGTCGTCAGGGAAAGGGTTAAAAAGGAACTTGGTTTTCTTAGTGATCCTCAAACGTTGATGATAATGAAAAGTGGATTGCAACATTTTATATAATCTGCAAATTACTACATCATGCTATATCACATGTCCCACAGAATGAAATGTTTACATCCACAGCCCCTGAATGGAGAGGAGAAGGAATGTTAAGTTTTAAATTTCAACTAGCATTTCAAAATGGTTTAGAATTCTGATTTATTCATTAAAAAAGTAAATATTTTGTGCAAAAATGACTGATTTTTTTAAAAAGAGGATATAATAAAAATGGTCATAGTTTTATAAAGAAACATAAATTTGTTGCAATAAAGTCTTATCCTCACTGCTATGATCTGTTTCAGCAATAGTGTCACTGCAGCCCAAACGAAAAAAAAAAAATCAAGTTTATTACCATTATTCATTGAAATTCTTCATTTTTCTTTTGAACGTCAAGATAAGTTTCCTGAACACTGATCGATCACTTTGCCAGCAAGTGCTCATCCATCTCCATTAATTTTGAATTTCTTTCACCGTGGTTAAAAAATCTTCAATCGCCACAGTTGCTTGAAAGATTTTATTCTCTACCTCCCAATCTTTTACACGATTTCTGCAGAGATGCCGCAAAGTTTTGAAGGTATCTCATTTCTGTCAACTTTTCCCTAAAAACAGAAACATTGAAACGGCTGAATTTAAAAAAAAATTTTTAATGTCTTGAAAAGATAATACCTGTGGTTATTATGTATCTTGTTTGGTGCTCAACCACTCAAAAATTAGAAAACTTATAAGGAAATTATCTGAAGCTTTTTAAGACTGAGGCAATAAGAGAAAAAAAAAATTAAACCAACCGAAGAAACTGGCATTGCTGGGGAACGAGTGCTTAGCATGGGCTTCCAGCAGCTGCTGGTGGGTGAGGCTGGTAACGTGGGCCGAATCTCCTCGGGGCAAGTCACCATAGGTGTGGCTCAGCAGCAACCCATTCTGAGTTTCCTGTATAATCAAACTCTCAGGACTGGATTGTGGAGATAATGAAGCATAAAAAAAAGGTCAGGCAAAGATCTCAGATCATGATATTATGGCTTATGAAAACAAACATATGTGCATCTCACACAATAATCCAGCTCTCTTTTCAGTGTACAAAAAGCTGCATCTGTATATAAACTGACATATAATTCTTGACAACTTGCTCATTCAGGCTGGAGAAGAGTTCTTAAAGCTATAAGAAATTTTTTTTCAACCTTTTAAGTTCTTAGGCAATTCTTAAAACTCTTATCCTGGCAATCAAATAGATTTGAACCTGTATATCAACAAATTTCAAGCAGTGAACTACATGTCAAAGCATAGGTGAAGGTCGCCATAGATCTACCGAGCATTTTTAAGAAAGGAATACAGGAAACTTTTCTGATCCACAGTACGGTGTGCTCCGAGATATGGGGGCCACCAGGGCTGTCCATCGGTGTTGTGCAAAACATAACACTGTGCAGAAAAGCAAGGAAGAGAAGAGAAAATAACCATATCAATCATGGCCCAATAGCCTCGCTTTAGAAAATATGTCAAAAAAGATTAAAAAGAAATTTGGTTTTCTTAGTGATCCTCAAACGTTGATGATATTAATGAAAAGTGGATTGCAACATTTTATATAATCTGCAAATTACTACATCGTGCTGTATCACATGTCCCACAGAATGAAATTTTTAAATCCACAGCCTCTGAATGGAGAGGAGAAGGAATGTTAAGTTTTAAATTTCAACTAGCATTTCGAAATGGTTTAGAATTGTGATTTATTCATTTCAAAAGTAAATATTTTGTGCAAAAATGACTGATTTTTTTAAAGAGAGGATATACTAAAAATGATCATAGTTTTATAAAGAAACATAAAGTTGTTGCAATAGTCTTATCCTCATCTGTTTCAGCAATAGTGTCACTGCAGCCCAAAAGGAAAAAAATCAAGTTTTGTTACCATTATTCATTGAAATTCTTCATTTTTCTTTTGCACATCAAGATAAGTTTCCTGAACACTGATCGATCACTTTACCAGCAAGTGCTCATCCATCTCCATTAATTTTGAATTTCTTTCACCGTGGTTAAAAAATCTTCAATCGCCACAGTTGCTTGAAAGATTTTATTCTTTACCTCCCAATCTTTTACGATTTCTGCAGAGATGCCGCAAAGTTTTGAAGGTATCTCATTTCTGTCAACTTTTCCCTAAAAACAGAAACATTGAAACGGCTGAATTTTAAAAAAATTTTAATGTCTTGAGAAGATAATACCTGTGGTTATTATGTATCTTGTTTGATGCTCAACCACTCAAAAATTAGAAAACTTATAAGGAAATTATCTGAAGCTTTTTAAGAATGAGGCAATAAGAGAAAAAAAAAAATTAAACCAACCGAAGAAACTGGCATTGCTGGGGCACGAGTGCTTAGCATGGGCTTCCAGCAGCTGCTGGTGGGTGAGGCTGCTAATGTGGGCTGGATCTCCTCTGGGCATGCGCAAGTCACCATAGGTGTGGCTCAGCAGCAGCCCATTCTGAGTTTCCTGTATAATCAGACTCTCAGGACTGGATTGGGGAGATAATGAAGCATAAAATAAAGGTCAGGCAAAGATCTCAGATCATGATATTATGGCTAATGAAAACAAACATCTGTGCATCTCACACAATTATGCAGCTCTCTTTTCAGTGTGCAAAAGCTGCATCTATATATAAACTGACATATAATTCTTGACAACTTGCTCATTCAGGCTGGAGAAGACTACTTAAAGCTATAAACAATTTTTTTTTTCAACCTTTTAAGTTCTTAGGCAATTTTTAAAACTCTTATCCTGACAATCAAATAGATTTGAACCTGCATATCAACAAATTTCACGCAGTTAACTAAATGTCAAATCATAGATGAAGGTCGCCATAGACCTACTGAGTATTTTGAAGAAAGGAATACAAGAAAATTTTCTGATCCACAGTACGGGGTGCTCCGAGATATGGGGGCCACCAGGGCTGTCCATCGGTGTTGTGCAAAACATAACACTGTGCAGAAAAGCAAGGAAGAGAACAGAAAATAACCATATCAATCATGGCCCAATAGCCTCGCTTTAGAAAATATGTCAAAAAAGATTAAAAAGAAATTTGGTTTTCTTAGTGATCCTCAAACGTTGATGATATTAATGAAAAGTGGATTGCAACATTTTATATAATCTGCAAATTACTACATCGTGCTGTATCACATGTCCCACAGAATGAAATTTTTAAATCCACAGCCTCTGAATGGAGAGGAGAAGGAATGTTAAGTTTTAAATTTCAACTAGCATTTCGAAATGGTTTAGAATTGTGATTTATTCATTTCAAAAGTAAATATTTTGTGCAAAAATGACTGATTTTTTTAAAGAGAGGATATACTAAAAATGATCATAGTTTTAAAAAAGAAACATAAAGTTGTTGCAATAAAGTCTTATCCTCATCTGTTTCAGCAATAGTGTCACTGCAGCCCAAAAGGAAAAAAATCAAGTTTTGTTACCATTATTCATTGAAATGTTCATTTTTCATTTGCACATTAAGATAAGTTTCCTGAACACTGATTGATCACTTTACCAGCAAGTGCTCAGCCATCTCCACTAATTTTGTATTTCTTTCATCATGGTTAAAAAATTTTCGATAGCCACAATTGCTTGAAAGATTTTATTCTTTACCTCTCAATCTTTTCCATGATTCCTGCAAGAGAATCCGTGGGATTTTGAACGTATCTCATTTCTGTCAACTTTTCACTAAAAACAGAAACATTGAAAACGGTTGAATTTTAAAAAAATTTTAATGTCTTGAGAAGATAATACCTGTGGTTATTATGTATCTTGTTTGATGCTCAACCACTCAAAAATTAGAAAACTTATAAGGAAATTATCTGAAGCTTTTTAAGAATGAGGCAATAAGAGAAAAAAAAAAATTAAACCAACCGAAGAAACTGGCATTGCTGGGGCACGAGTGCTTAGTATGGGCTTCCAGCAGCTGCTGGTGGGTGAGGCTGCTAATGTGGGCCGGATCTCCTCTGGGCAAGTCACCATAGGTGTGGCTCAGCAGCAGCCCATTCTGAGTTTCCTGTATAATCAGACTCTCAGGACTGGATTGGGGAGATAATGAAGCATAAAATAAAGGTCAGGCAAAGATCTCAGATCATGATATTATGGCTAATGAAAACAAACATCTGTGCATCTCACACAATAATCCAGCTCTCTTTTTAGTGTGCAAAAAGCATATAATTCTTGACAACTTGCTCATTCAGGCTGGAGAAGACTACTTAAAGCTATAAACATTTTTTTTTTTCAACCTTTTAAGCTCTTAGGCGATTCTTAAAACTCTTATCCAGACAATCAAATAGATTTGAACCTGTATATCAACAAATTTCACGCAGTTAACTACCTGTCAGAACATAGATGAAGGTCGCCATAGACCTACTGAGTATTTTGAAGAAAGGAATACAGGAAACTTTTCTGATCCACAGTAAGGTGTGCTCCGAGATATGGGGGCCACCAGGGCTGTCCATCAATGTTGTGCAAAATATAACACTGTGCAGAAAAGCAAGGAAGAGAACAGAAAATAACCATATCAATCATGGCCCAATAGCCTCGCTTTAGAAAATATGTCAAAAAAGATTAAAAAGAAATTTGGTTTTCTTAGTGATCCTCAAACGTTGATGATAATGAAAAGTGGATTGCAACATTTTATATAATCTGCAAATTACTACATCATGCTGTATCACATGTCCCACAGAATGAAATTTTTAAATCCATAGCCTCTGAATGGAGAGGAGAAGGAATGTTAAGTTTTAAATTTCAACTGGCATTTCAAAATGGTTTAGAATTCTGATTTATTCATTTAAAAAGTAAATATTTTGTGCAAAAATGACTGATTTTTTTAAAAAGAGGATATAATAATAATGATCATAGTTTTATAAAATAAGATAAAGTTGTTGCAATAAAGTCTTATCCTCACTGTTATGATCTGTTTCAGCAATAGTGTCACTGCAGCCCAAAAGGAAAAAAAAATCAAGTTTGTTACCATTATTCATTGAAATTCTTCATTTCTTTTGCACGTCAAGATAAGTTTCCTGAACACTGATCGATCACTTTACCAGCAAGTGCTCATCCATCTCCATTAATTTTGAATTTCTTTCACCGTGGTTAAAAAATCTTCAATCGCCACAGTTGCTTGAAAGATTTTATTCTTTACCTCCCAATCTTTTACACGATTTCTGCTGAGATGCCGCAAAGTTTTGAAGGTATCTCATTTCTGTCAACTTTTCCCTAAAAACAGAAACATTGAAATGGCTGCATTTAAAAAAAATTTTAATGTCTTGAGAAGATAATACCTGTGGTTATTATGTATCTTGTTTGATGCTCAACCACTCAAAAATTAGAAAACTTATAAGGAAATTATCTGAAGCTTTTTAAGACTGAGGCAATAAGAGAAAAAAAAAATTAAACCAACCGAAGAAACTGGCATTGCTGGGGCACTAGTGCTTAGCATGGGCTTCCAGCAGCTGCTGGTGGGTGAGGCTGCTAACGTGGGCCGGATCTCCTCTGGGCAAGTCACCATAGGTGTGGCTCAGCAGCAGCCCATTCTGGGCCTCCTGTATAATCAGACTCTCAGGACTGGATTGGGGAGATAATGAAGCATAAAAAAAAGGTCAGGCAAAGATCTCAGATCATGATATTATGGCTAATGAAAACAAACATCTGTGCATCTCACACAATAATCCAGCTCTCTTTTCAGTGTGCAAAAAGCTGCATCTATATATAAACTGACATATAATTCTTGACAACTTGCTCATTCAGGCTGGAGAAGACTGCTTAAAGCTATAAACATTTTTTTTTCAACCTTTTAAGCTCTTAGGCGATTCTTAAAACTCTTATCCAGACAATCAAATAGATTTGAACCTGTATATCAACAAATTTCACGCAGTTAACTACCTGTCAGAACATAGATGAAGGTCGCCATAGACCTACTGAGTATTTTGAAGAAAAGAATACAAGAAACTTTTCTGATCCACAGTAAGGTGTGCTCTGAGATATGGGGGCCACCAGGGCTGTCCATCAATGTTGTGCAAAATATAACACTGTGCAGAAAAGCAAGGAAGAGAACAGAAAATAACCATATCAATCATGGCCCAATAGCCTCGCTTTAGAAAATATGTCAAAAAAGATTAAAAAGAAATTTGGTTTTCTTAGTGATCCTCAAACGTTGATGATATTAATGAAAAGTGGATTGCAACATTTTATATAATCTGCAAATTACTACATCGTGCTGTATCACATGTCCCACAGAATGAAATTTTTAAATCCACAGCCTCTGAATGGAGAGGAGAAGGAATGTTAAGTTTTAAATTTCAACTAGCATTTCGAAATGGTTTAGAATTGTGATTTATTCATTTCAAAAGTAAATATTTTGTGCAAAAATGACTGATTTTTTTAAAGAGAGGATATACTAAAAATGATCATAGTTTTATAAAGAAACATAAAGTTGTTGCAATAAAGTCTTATCCTCACTGTTATGATCTGTTTCAGCAATAGTGTCACTGCAGCCCAAAAGGAAAAAAAAATCAAGTTTGTTACCATTATTCATTGAAATTCTTCATTTTTCTTTTGCACGTCAAGATAAGTTTCCTGAACACTGATCGATCACTTTACCAGCAAGTGCTCATCCATCTCCATTAATTTTGAATTTCTTTCACCGTGGTTAAAAAATCTTCAATCGCCACAGTTGCTTGAAAGATTTTATTCTTTACCTCCCAATCTTTTACGATTTCTGCAGAGATGCCGCAAAGTTTTGAAGGTATCTCATTTCTGTCAACTTTTCCCTAAAAACAGAAACATTGAAACGGCTGAATTTTAAAAAAATTTTAATGTCTTGAGAAGATAATACCTGTGGTTATTATGTATCTTGTTTGATGCTCAACCACTCAAAAATTAGAAAACTTATAAGGAAATTATCTGAAGCTTTTTAAGACTGAGGCAATGAGAGAACAAAAAAATTAAACCAACCGAAGAAACTGGCATTGCTGGGGCACGAGTGCTTAGCATGGGCTTCCAGCAGCTGCTAGTGGGTGAGGCTGGTAACGTGGGCCGGATCTCCTCTGGGCAAGTCACCATAGGTGTGGCTCAGCAGCAGCCCATTCTGGGCCTTCTGTATAATCAGACTATCACGACTGGATTGGGGAGATAATGAAGCATAAAATAAAGGTCAGGCAAAGATCTCAGATCATGATATTATGGCTAATGAAAACAAACATCTGTGCATCTCACACAATAATCCAGCTCTCTTTTTAGTGTGCAAAAAGCTGCATCTGTATATAAACTGACATATAAGTCTTGACAACTTGCTCATTCAGGCTGGAGAAGACTGCTGAAAGCTATAAACATTTTTTTTTCAACCTTTTAAGCTCTTAGGCGATTCTGAAAACTCTATCCAGACAATCAAATAGATTTGAACCTGTATATCAACAAATTTCACACAGTTAACTACCTGTCAGAACATAGATGAAGGTCGCCATAGACCTACTGAGTATTTTGAAGAAAGGAATACAAGAAACTTTTCTGATCCACAGTAAGGTGTGCTCTGAGATATGGGGGCCACCAGGGCTGTCCATCAATGTTGTGCAAAATATAACACTGTGCAGAAAAGCAAGGAAGAGAACAGAAAATAACCATATCAATCATGGCCCAATAGCCTCGCTTTAGAAAATATGTCAAAAAAGATTAAAAAGAAATTTGGTTTTCTTAGTGATCCTCAAACGTTGATGATATTAATGAAAAGTGGATTGCAACATTTTACATAATCTGCAAATTAGTACATCATGTTATATCACATGTTCCACATAATGAAATTTTTAAATCCACAGCCCCTGAATGGAGAGGAGAAGGAATGTTAAGTTTTAAATTTCAACTAGCATTTCCAAATGGTTTAGAATCCTTATTTATTCATTTAGAAAGTGAATACTTTGTGCAAAAATGACTGATTTTTTTTAAAGAGAGGATATAATAAAAATGATCATAGTTTTATAAAGAAACATAAAGTTGTTGCAATAAACTCTTATCCTCACTGTCAAGATCTGTTTCAGCTATTGTGTCACTGCAGCCCAAAAGATAAAAAAAAAATCAAGTTTGTTACCATTATTCATTGAAATTCTTCATTTTTCTTTTGCACGTCAAGATAAGGTTCCTGATATAAATTTGAAAAAAATGTGTGAAAGATATTCTCTATAATTAAAAATGTTGACAATGAAAGAGCAAAATCAGAATGATTATTTTTACTCTTTTCTAAGATTGCTAGTATAGAAGTTTGAAACATAGCTCAACAGTGGTCAAGGGTCAGCAAAAAGTTAAAATGAATTTGTATACTTACAGTAATTAAGAATTTTTCACCTCAGATTTCTAGAAATATTATTTGATTTCTCTTTAAATCAGTTATAGATCAACATTTCTTCACCTTACCTGAAGGATAATGTTTTGTTTAATAATGTTAAAAGCTTTACAACAAATCATGGAAAAACATCATAATTTTCTTTTTTACCTTTCTCTTATATGTACAATTCCAAAACTCAAATTCATGGATATGTATAGACAAGATACCAATGTAAATATTTTTAAAACATTTAAAGTTATTTAAACTCACAAAATAAGAAAGTTTTAATTTTTAGGTAATAGATGACACATTAGTATTTTTTTTTTACTGTTGCTTTTTTTTGTGTGCATATACACACAGTTGAAATAGAGACAACTGAATATATGTCAAGATAAGAAAAGTTTTGCTTGTTTCACTTCGACAAATGTTTCCTTCATCCTTGTTAGTTGTTTCAGTTTTAAACATTCATGGTCCTACTGCAGGTGAGAGAAAAGCTTTCTTACCCTCATCTCTTTCAACTTTGTTAGCTTTAAAATAAAAGTCAAGATGATGTTGAAAGATAAATAATTTAATGGTTCTGGCCTGCTGACCAGGAATATGGGTGTTACAGCAGCCATTGCCATTCTGCATTATATTTGTAACAAACATTAAGATAATAATCTAAACAGTGGACAAATGATCAGCTAGAGATCTAGGTAAGATTTCTTTTTACTAGGTACGGACGGTTTTTTACATAGAAGAAACAGTAGCAACCCTATAGTGTGTTTCCTACTTGGAACTTGGTGTTATAAAATGTGTTAATGATAAGAGACAGAGCTAAAATAAATTAATTTGTCTTCTTTGTGTAACCCCAAGCAAAAACCAAATCCAATCTTTTTCTATGGTCCTGATCAAATGAAGCCCTCTTTGGTGTGTAAATTAGTCGTAAAAGGAACTGTTTCCGAGATCTATGTGTATCTGAAAGGCTGTGATACTATAATTTTTTTCTAGCCTAATCAATCCTGTAGCGGTCAGTTCTGACTATTCTCAAGCTGAGTAAAGCTAAGATCAATGAGGGTAAGGGCAGCTCAGTGCCCCAGGTCAAATACCGTCAAATCTTCCGAATAACCTAGGGCCATTTTGCTATACACCTTCTTGATATTGATAGTTTTGCAAACACAGATCTAGATTCTAGTCTTTGTTTGTTTACATTGCATTTGCATGTTATTTTCATAGAGGCCTACAGGTTAAAAAATACCGAGTTAGAGATCTATTATAAAACCTGAATGGATCTCTAGGTCTTTTTTGGATAGATGTAGATCTGGACTGGGCTTACTGTGAAACTTCTTATTTCCTTGTTGCCTACATCTGAGTGTGGTTTGATTTTACATTGTCGTCAAAAATGTTTTGTAAAGTTTATTCAACTTCAAAAACAACAAGCATGTGGCCATTTTGGAACGAAACGAGGCAGGGGAAGTCAGAATGAAAATGGTTGGGTACACTGGCAGTATCTCTCTGAATTATTTCCCTTATTAAAATCTCATAACTAACAAAGTTGAACTTTTTTGAAGATGGATTGAAAAGATTTACGAATGATAAAAAATACGTACTGGGAACAGACAGTAACATTGCGAATTGATGGGGAAATCGCTCCTTCCAAAAAAATTAAATAAATAAAATGTGGTGTCAAACACGAATACGCGCTTTCCCTAGACCTTTTCTCTCCCCAGTTAAATAATTATGCGAAACTTAGAAGCATACCCAGGAATTAAAAATAGGAGGGCACAAGAATGTGTGTTGTTTTATTTGCGGATGGCTATTTAATGGATGTTTAAATGTAACTTTACATTTAAAACGGCAAACACAAAAAGCCCACTTCGTTCGTGGCAGTACGTTATTTGATAAAGCAAGTCTTTGAAAAGATTGAACTGTGTAACGTATGGCACTTTGAAGTTATCAAACAAATACTGATATTGCGTGGTTAAATGTTTCCAGCACAAACTAAGCTACCACAAGCACGCTTTTGAAGATTTCCAGAAGCTACGAAGCTGGAAGATAAATAGGAGATTTCATTTAATAATAAATAAGTAGCCTATAAGTGAGAATTATCGGGCTAAAATTTTAGAGAGCGCTCACTATTCGTAGGCCTCAAAGTGTACATACTACAAATAATAACAATGTTTCACCTTTTTAAATTCCAACCCCTCCATCCATTGTTGTGTCGGCATCGTTTACTTAAAGTGATTTTTTTATAGAGCGTAAAAGCCATTCTCTCTTCTAGAAGCAGGTACAAATCGAAGGTTCGAATCCCACATAGCCGGAGACAACATTTATACACTATTGTAAATACTGACAGGCTCTCCGGGATTTTTCTGGAAGTTCATGGTAACAGGTTGTCACCATGTTAAAATTCTTTCAGGTATCTACAAGCTAAGCTGATTCACTTTCTTTCATGCTTTTCCCCTCATAGTTTTTTAAACTCCCCCCTCCCCCCCCCCCCCTCCCTTTTTACTCTCCTATAAAATCTCTATAAATCTTGCAAGCTCATCGTTTTGTATTTTGGCGTAACCAGATGATATTCCTTGTCCCCTTAGAGTTTTTCACATGTGTATTTTATGCTGCATAAATCTTTGAAGTGTTTAATATTATTTCAGAAAAAAAAGAAATATCCTTAGTCATCCGCCTTTGATTTATGTTCCTTCCAGCTCTTGGTATTTGTTCCACGGCAGCTTCTGTGATGACTACTTTGAATATCGCCCATTTTTGGTCTGATTCCTCTAAGGCTTCAAAATATGTTGGACAGCCACACGATTCTTCTCTCGAAGAGTCTGTTCGGATTTTAGTGAAGCCAAGCCAAGTTTGATGTTTTTAGATTTATTAGGGTTTTCTTCAGTTTCAGTTTGAATTTAGCAGGTACTGGAACATTATCACTTATAAAGTCTGTTTCAGGGTAAGTCTTTGCTGAGAGAAGCGCATTTCTTAATCTTTTACTGATCAGGATGTAATCGACCTCCTTTCTGCTTCCATCACTTGGGCTTTTCCATGTCCATTTCCTTCAATTTGGTTGCTGAATCCATGTGTTTCCAATAACAAAGGTTGTTCGTAAAGCATCATACACCTAATTTCTCTCTTCGTGTATTTCTGATGCCCAGTCCATGGAGTCCTACCACGGTTTCTTCTATCCCTTAGACTACATTTGCCTAAAAAAATGATAAGAGGATTCTGCTGTCTGCATTGCGCTTTTTTCTTGCTTTAAATCTTCATAAATTTTTTTCGATATCGTCATCGCTACAAGCAGATGATATACATAGACCCTATTAGAACTCGGAGATTGCAATTCTACTGAAAAGCGATTACACTTCAACAGGTTCAGATAAAACAGTAACGAAAACGACACATGAAAAAAGTAAAAATATCATCACCACCGTCAACAACAACATAAACAATAGCAAAAAAAAAAAAACTACAACAAAAAACAAAACAAAACAACAACAACAAAAACAACAACAACAACAACAAACAAAACTGCAAAGGAATCTCTAAACCCTTAATAGGCTTCTAGTCTAAAGTTATTTCAAACAGAACTTTTTTATCATATTTATTCCTCCTAAGTTCATTCCATAATAAAAAAAAAAAAAAAGAAGAGCAGCGGTTGTTTTCTTAGTATAATACTTGCCCTGACAATGGAGTTCAGAATAGCCACACTTTTGGTGTCTCTTTTTTTAATTCCAAAGACGTTTTTGACGAATGATAGAGATAAGGATCCCATGGAATTAAATCTTCCATATTTTACTTATAATAATAATGTAAACATGAAAATACTTTCAAGTAGATGGAATGTGTGAAGCCATAAAATTTTAGTGCTATGCCTGTTTCGAGAAATATCTCTCTTCGTCTCTTCGAATAACAACCAGGGTTAGGGGAAGAGGATGTAATAATAATAATAATAATAATAATAATAATAATAATAATAATAATAATAATAATAATAATAATAATAATAATAATAATAATAATAATAATAATAATAATAATTAGAAAAACAGAAAACAAAATTATAAAGTAATTAAAAGAAATGGAGAAACTAGAAAATTAAAAAGGGGGTGAAGGATTTCAGCCGCTAACCTCCGCCATATAGACACTCTCGGTATCGCATTGACGAAGTACCCTAGTCGCCGGTACCTCTAAGGAGGTTGTGGTTATCACACACCCTCCGACAAAACTTCCCTCCCAGCATCTATTCTCCAATGTATTCCGAGTGTATTATGGGAGGAGCCACACCAGACCCAAGGCATAAATGCCTTGTGAAAAAAACATAAAATTTACTCATGATTTCTCCATAACAAAAAAATTCCCCCTCTGTAACGTTGCTGCTAAGACAAGTAACTCAAAATAACAATGGCCTCTTCTGTGTTTACATCAGTGAACTTGTTTACAACATGAACGAACTACTGAGTACTAGTCAGGCTGTCTACCGCCCTCGCCAGGATATTGTCAAAGTGAGAAAGGTTGCTTTCTTTTATCTTTTCCAAAAAAATATCTATTTCTGTATATCTGCAAAGGTTTTCGCGAGTTGGCCTTAACACAAACATCAAGAAAGTATTTGCTCCCTGTTTCAACTTTACGTTGTCATTTTCAGATTCTCTTTCTAACCATTTTGCTTTTTATGAAGCCTCAAAAAGACGGGTTTCTTAGTGCCACGAGAAACTGAAAATTCATGTTCTTTACATATCACATTGCCAAGACCCTTTGCTCTCTTTTTCTCACTGACACAATTATGTTCTACAACATCATACTAAAAGAAAAGATGAAGAAAAAGTTAAAAAACAACAAATGAACCAAAAAAAAACAAAAAACCCACTAAAGCAGTTCGAGAATAGACATGACTGTGTGTAGAGACGTAAGGAAAGATAAACTGGATATGGGAGCATCAGGGCGCTGGGATCAGAAACGGAGTGTCCCGGAGATTTGTTAATAGTCACGGACAAAGAAACTGGAGAGAGAGAGAGAGAGAGAGAGAGAGAGAGAGAGAGAGAGAGAGAGAGAGAGAGAGAGAGAGAGAGAGAGAGTGAGTGGGCGTGGGGAATTAAGCACATGACGAGAAACCAAGTCAGAGGACGAGATAACGCTCAAAACTAAAGAACTTAAAGAAAAAAAACAACAATCCAGTACTAAAGAAAGACAACGGTCAAGTTTATATCACTGGACACCAGTTGGGGGTTATAGAGATTTCAATACACAATACAGAACATGACGAGCAAGACAAAAATTCAAGAGATCTAAAAAACATAACAGAAATTCTAGAACTAGATGCAGCGGAGAACAAAACACAAGATGAAAACGCAAGCTACACCTGTTAACCAAAAACAAATGTAAAAGCATAAGAAGAACCATGGACAGGTAATATATCCCAAACGCTTGTACAGAATTTAAGGTGCAACATTTAGAAACAGGAAACATCACTATATGACGAAGAAGAGGAAGAAGAAGAAGAAGAAGAAGAAGAAGAAGAAGAAGAAGAAGAAGAAGAAGAAGAAGAAGAAGAAGAAGAAGAAGAAGAATAAGAAGAAGAAGAAGAAGAACAATAAAAAGAAAAAGAAGAAGAAGAAGAAGAAGAAGAAGAAGAAGAAGAAGAAGAAGAAGAAGAAGAAGAAGAAGAAGAAGAAGAAGAAGAAGAAGAAGAAGAAGAAGAAGAAGAAGAAGAAGAAGAAGAAGAAGAAGAAGAAGAAGAAGAAGAAGAAGAAGAAGAAGAAGAAGAAGAAGAAGAAGAAGAAGAAGAAGAAGAAGAAGAAGAAGAAGAAGAAGAAGAAGAAGAAGAAGAAGAAGAAGAAGAAGAAGAAGAAGAAGAAGAAGAAGAAGAAGAAGAAGAAGAAGAAGAAGAAGAAGAAGAAGAAGAAGAAGAAGAAGAAGAAGAAGAAGAAGAAGAAGAAGAAGAAGAAGAAGAAGAAGAAGAAGAAGAAGAAGAAGAAGAAGAAGAAGAAGAAGAAGAAGAAGAAGAAGAAGAAGAAGAAGAAGAAGAAGAAGAAGAAGAAGAAGAAGAAGAAGAAGAAGAAGAAGAAGAAGAAGAAGAAGAAGAAGAAGAAGAAGAAGAAGAAGAAGAAGAAGAAGAAGAAGAAGAAGAAGAAGAAGAAGAAGAAGAAGAAGAAGAAGAAGAAGAAGAAGAAGAAGAAGAAGAAGAAGAAGAGGAAGAAGAAGAAGAAGAAGAAGAAGAAGAAGAAGAAGAAGAAGAAGAAGAAGAAGAAGAAGAAGAAGAAGAAGAAGAAGAAGAAGAAGAAGAAGAAGAAGAAGAAGAAGAAGAAGAAGAAGAAGAAGAAGAAGAAGAAGAAGAAGAAGAGGAAGAAGAAGAAGAAGAAGAAGAGGAAGAAGAAGAAGAAGAAGAAGAAGAAGAAGAAGAAGAAGAAGAAGAAGAAAAAGAAGAAGAAGAAGAAGAAGAAGAAGAAGAAGAAGAAGAAGAAGAAGAAGAAGAAGAAGAAGAAGAAGAAGAAGAAGAAGAAGAAGAAGAAGAAGAAGAAGAAGAAGAAGAAGAAGAAGAAGAAGAAGAAGAAGAAGAAGAAGAAGAAGAAGAAGAAGAAGAAGAAGAAGAAGAAGAAGAAGAACAACAACAACAACAACAACAACAACAACAACAACAACAATACCAACAGCAGCAATAACAAAATTAAAACCAACAAGAAATGAATCTCTAAACGCTTAATAGTTATTTCATCCAACAGAAATATTTTATCTTCCCCATTCCTTCTCTCTCTCTCTCTCTCTCTCTCTCTCTCTCTCTCTCTCTCTCTCTCTCTCTCTCTCTCTCTCTCTCTCATTCTCACGGACGAATCAAACGAACATTGAAGGCGGAAAGATAAAACCACACATACAACGAGCAGCTCTTTTTCAATGAAGGATTTTTAAAAAAAAAACATGCGCAGATGTAAAACAATTCAACAGAATAGAAATCTATATAACAATATCCAATTTCTTTGATCTACTCATTGACAATTTATTAGTAATAACAACGCAAGAGGTAAACAAAATCAGAAGGGAAAGGAATCAATCCCCAAGGTATGTATAGATAAAAGAATGAATCGAAAGTGAGAGATAAGAGGTGAAGAAAAACATAGTGAGATAAGTAAATAAGAGTAGGAGACAGAGAGGAAGAGAGAGAGAGAGAAAGACAGAGAGAGAGAGAGAGAGAGAGAGAGAGAGAGAGAGAGAGAGAGAGAGAGAGAGAGAGAGAGAGAGAGAGAGAGAGAATAAATGAGGAAGAACCAGAAAGAGATGGAAGAAATAGCGACACACAAATACAGAGGAAGACTGAGTAATATACTGATTTAGAAGCGGACAGAAAAATATAAAAAAATAGTTAAAAATAAGAGAAGAGGCGCAAAGAAAATAGATAGATAGATACATAGAAAGAGACAAAGAGAGACAGAGACTGAGAGAGACACAGAGAGAGAGAGAGAGAGAGAGAGAGAGAGAGAGAGAGAGAGAGAGAGAGAGAGAGAGAGAGAGAGAGAGAGAGGTATCCCTTTTTTCAGATACATGTTCGGAGCAAAATAGGAATCAGCAAATAGCAGCCATGATGCTTCGATTTGTACAGGGCAACAACAATAACATAAAAATTATCACCCGCAACTATCTCTCTTTCTATCTTTGTGTCTCTGTTTCTCTCACTCTCATTCTCTTATTTACTTCTCTTCTCTCACATGCATTATTAATTTTCTCTTTTATGTCTAAATCTTTTTTCTCAGTGTGCCGTTTTTTTTTTCTTTCTCGTTCTTCCTCTGTCACTTTCTTTCTTTCTTTTCACTCTCATGCTCTCCCTTTCTCTCTTTTTTCTTCTTTCCCTCACTTCTCTCAGTTTCGATATATTTTACGTCTTTATCTCTCTTGTCTATGTGAGTATATTACTGATTCTTTCTTTCTAACTGTATTTTTCTATATTTTTGTTTAACTTTCTCTCTTGTTCTTTGTCATCCACCCTCTCTATCTCTCTCTACCTCTTTTTTTGTGCGTCGCTTCCCCCACTTCAGGTAATGTTTCTAACTGTTATCACATGTTCTTTCCTCTTTTTCTGGATCTTTCTCTTTTTTTCAAATCCAATTTTATCTTTAAAATTATGTCTATGTAAGTAAATTACTCTGTATTATTTTCTCTCACCGTGGCGCTATTTCTCTGATCTCTTTATGTTTCTTCTTCTTCCTCACTCTCTCTCTCTCTTTCTCTCAATCTCTTCTTATCTCTCTTCCTCTTTCTTTTTCTTTCTCTTTCTATAGATGTTTCTCTATATTCCTGTGTCTATACCAGTTTATTGTTAACTCTTTATTTTCTATAATGTGTCGCTTTTCTTTCTTGTCTATTTTACTGTTCCTCTTTTACTCTTCCGCTTTTTCTCTCAATCTCCCTCATACTCTCCTTTTCATTTGCTATTCTTCTATCACTTTCGATACATTTTTTTAAAACTTTATGTCTGTGTCTTCTTCATAATTACTCAAATCTTATATATATATATATCGATCGATCTATCTGTCTCTTCATTTTTTTTGTTTTTTTCCTTCTAACTCCTACAACTCAAGCACGGAATATCTCATGGATTTTGTATGCCATGTTTTTGTGCGCAACAGTGTACCTGGGCTTCCATCTTGGAGAAGAGTTAAATTTATAAGAGGGTAGACGAAGAGGTGAAGATAGAGACAGAGAGAAAGAGAGAGACAGAGAGAGAGAAAGAGAGAGAGAGAGAGAGAGAGAAAGAGAGAGAGAGAAAGAGAGAGAGAGAGAGAGAGAGAGAGAGAGAGAGAGAGAGAGAGAGAGAGAGAGAGAGAGAGACTAAGAGAGAGAAAGAGGGGGAGAGAGGAAAGATTAGGAACTAACAGTAGGGACCGACCAAAGGAAACATACACAACTAATTCTAGTACCAGCTGCGAGATTAAACTATCGTATAAGCGTAACATGGTGCATTACTAGGCAAAATACCAACAATAGAAGCAGTTTTAACAACTACTTCAACAACAACAACAACAATGGCAATGCCCCTAGTTGCGAAGTCGTTGGTCTATCACAAGGTTGGTTATCTGTGGAGTTTCACCCCTAAAGCCAACTTAACGGAGGGGTTTACAACTTAAGATCAAAAAGCCAACATATAAAGACTGTATGAAATGATTTTGTTTGATTAATCTTGGGAAGAAATAGAAAACAATCAGAGAAACAGAAAGGGCAGTAATGAATGAAACAAACAAAAAAAAACAAACAAAACAATACCGAACGAAATATCTTAAAAATACTGATGCAGCGGGTCAGATAAAACAGAAATGAAAAGGCACGCGGAAAGATACCATCAACAACAAAAACACCAACCACAACAACAACAACAACAACAAAAATAACAAGAATAACAAAACAAAATCAACGACAAATGAATCTCGAACCCGTTAAGTCCTCGCGTTTTAAATAATTTCAAAACAGAATAACCGCTCTTGCGTTGATAAAAATTTTTATCTTGCCCATTCCTTCTCTCTCTCTCTCTCTCTCTCTCTCTCTCTCTCTCTCTCTCTCTCTCTCTCTCTCTCTCTCTCTCTCTCTCTCTCTCTCTCTCTCTCTCTCTCTCTCTTTCTTACTGTCTCTCTTCCCCCCCCCAGACTAACGAAGTGAAAAGTGAGGGCAGAGAAAAAAAACAAAAAAAAAAAAACAGTCCGCCTTGAGATTGGACAGATTTTTTATATGATCGATTTATAAAAGACATACACAAATGAAAAATAGTTTAATAGTTAAGAAATTTAAACATTTTTTTTTAAATTGAATTTCTTTCTTCTCTACTGTTTGAGCAGCTGAACTTGTTAGTGACTACCACGCAAGAGGCAGTCAAGGTCACAGGAAAAAATTAAACAAAACCAAGGCGTGTTGACAAACTGAACAAACTCACTCCTAGATACAAACGACAACTATTTCAAGTTAATCAGTAATGGTATAGAGTTACATACCATAACACTCATACAACATAGAATCACGGTTTTAACTAATTTTTCTGAAACATTGAAAGATTCGTTCCACTATGTATCATGGCAGAGAAACATATTTTTTATTTATTCAATATCAGATAAGAAGTGCAATTTGTAGTTAAATGTCACGGTGTTTTACCTTTATAAAATAGATATTAAACACAATTGTAAGAAAATGCGTCGCAAGTAAACCACATGAAGAAAGTGTGTAACTGTTTACTTATAATGGATCAGGAGAGATCGGACTTTGCCTGGCAAGGCAACTTCGCCAGGAACTGGCTCCAAGCCCTAACGGTGTTAAGGTCCCGTAAAACGGCCAAGGTCCACATGCTATGACGGCACGCGCCTGTCGTCATTTATGCTTTGGGTCTGATGTGGCTCCTCCCATAAAACACCGGGATGCGCACTTGTGTGCATCACTTTGGTGCTTGGATGCTGGCAGGGAAGTTTTGTCGTGGGTTGTGTGAGAAGCACAACCTGCTCAGAGGTACCGGCGACTTGGGTACTTCGTCGATGTGGTGTCGGTGGGCCGGCTATCCTGAGAGTGTCTATATGGCGGAGGTTCAGAGCTGAAACCCTTCACCCCCTGCAATCTGTTTGACATATCTCCCATTATAGGGAGCTGAATACCTTCCTAAATTGGGAGAGAATTTTACTTTGAAAGGGGCATTATCCATTAATTATGCGACACCCTTCTTTTTATTTGTTATCTTTCACTTGAGAGGAATGACACATAATTTTCTATTACTCCACTAACGCCCTATCTACTGGTGACTGGCACGTCATCTGATTACCAGTACTAAAATTGTGATTGACTCTGCCTCGATGAGACTGTAAGTAATTGGCGACATATAGAGAGAAATATTTAGTAATAAACTGATGTAGATAGAGACATAGATGTTAAATTAATGTGTCTAAAGTATAGGAATAGAGTCAAAGAAGAAAGAGATGGCGAGAGAGAAATAGAATGACAATGAAAAAGATAAAAAAAAAATGAAAGAGAAAAGAGAAAGTTAGACATACAGTTAGAGAGGAAGGAAATGTTCTGATATAGACAAAAACAACAGAAAAAAATGATTATCTTAAAGTGGGGGAAAGAAACTTTAAGAGAAAAGAAAAAGGGAAAGACAGGGAGAGAGAGAGAGAGAGAGAGAGAGAGAGAGAGAGAGAGAGAGAGAGAGAGAGAGAGAGAGAGAGAGAGAGAGAGAGAGAGAGAGAGAGAGAGAGAGAGAGAGAGAGAGAGAGAGTAAAAGATTAAGAACGAGAGAGAAAAAGGAGAAATTGGTGAAACACAGGTAGAGAAAGAATCAGTAACAAATATTGCAATAGATAAAGGCATCAATATGTATAAAATATCAAACGTGAGGGAAGTGAGATCAAGAAGAAGAAGAAGACTGGAATAAACACACATAAATCTTTTAAATCAAATAGAAAAGCTAAGAAAGAAATTTAATATATCGATCTCAATCATGATTTTATACAAAGACAACAAACTGTTCGTTTAAAGTCACTCGTATTCTGTATCATAGATGTAGCCATTGGGAGTGGGGTGGGGAATAAAGGCTTGAAAATCGTTTTGTTTTTTGGGGGGAGCGCTCAGTTACACCCATTTCTTGGACCCCCAATTCCGTCATTCCTTCGGAAGCACCCACATGCTGCAAAGAGAAAAATTAGAGACACAGTCAATGAGACTAAAACACAATATGGTGGTCGAAAAATCACAAAAAAAGACAAGCGATCATAATACAAATCTAAAGACGATGTTCGAAAGATATACAGCACAGTATATTTTGTAACTATATAAGAGATGCGTAGCATGTAAGGTGTGGCGAGAAAAAATGGCTTCCAAATAGTCCGAAACAGAGATAGACACAGAGAGAGAGAGAGAGAGAGAGAGAGAGAGAGAGAGAGAGAGAGAGGGAGAGAGGGAGACAGACAGACAGACAGACATACAGACAGACGGATACAGAGACAGATAGAGAAAGAGAGAGAGAGTTAGAGAGGGGATTAAAAGAATAAGCGAGAAAAACAGGGAAACAGAAGGAGAGATAGTGTGGAACAGGAAGAATCAGGAAGACAAGAAAGAAATAGCGACACACCGTTACGAGAGACAGAGGGAGTAAGATGGCAGTAAAGAGAAGATATAGAAACAGGAGATGAGAGGAGGGGAGAGGAGGCGAGGTAGGTGGCGACCTTGAAGGAAACATAGATGGGAGAAGATAGGAGAGAGAAGAGATAGAAAGACAAGAGATGACAGAGTGGAGAAGGTGGCAGGTAAGAATTGAGATGGAAAGAGGAGAGGAGAGAGAGAGTAGGGGAGACAAAATGAGGGGAGAAAGAAGGGGGCGAGCAGAAGAGTAATATAAAGAGGACATGAGGGGAAAGGAAAGTCATTAAGAGAGGGGAGACAGGTGGGGGAGAGGAGAAGACAAGAAGGGAAAGCAAAGGAGAGACAGAAAGAGGGGAGAAGATAGCAGGAAAGAGAGAGAAGACATAGAAAGAAGAGAGGCAGGAGAGGAAAGATAGAGAGATGAGAGAGAGGGAAAGGGAGAGAGAAAAGGAGAGGAGGGAGAGGAGGAGGAGAGGAAGGAGATATAGAAAGAGGAGGGGAGAGGACAGAAGGATGAGAAAAGGAGACAGAGAGAAGGGATAGAAACAGGGGAGGAGATAGAGAGGGTGGAGAGACAAGGGGAGGGGAGAGGAGATATATAAAGAAAGGAAATGTACAGAAAGATTTGTGGAGGAGAGAGAGAGAGAGAGAGAGAGAGAGAGAGAGAGAGAGAGAGAGAGAGAGAGAGGTCAAGGAAATGTACAGAAAGATGTGTGGAGTTGAGAGAGAGAGAGAGAGAGAGAGAGAGAGAGAGAGAGAGAGAGAGAGAGACAGAGAGAGAGAGACAGAGACAGAGACAGAGAGAGAGAGAGAGAGAGAGAGAGAGAGAGAGAGAGAGAGAGACAGAGAGAGAGAGAGAGAGAGAGAGAGAGAGAGAGAGAGAGAGAGAGAGAGAGAGAGAGAGAGAGAGAGAGAGAGAGAGAGAGAGAGAGAGAGAGAGAGAGAGAGAGAGAGAGAGAGAGAGAGAGAGAGAGAGAGAGAGAGAGAGAGAGAGAGAGAGAGAGAGAGAGAGAGAGAGAGAGATTGGTCATTTTAGACACAAAGAACAAAACAGAGGCTTTGGATAGGTTGTACAAGTTGTCCCTCTTTGTGATTGGAGCTAGACAGCCCCAAGCTGTCTGTAGCAGGACTAAAAATAGTTATTCACCACCAGTTAAAACTTAGTAAAGATCTTTATATGTTCTAGATCTAATGTTCTGGACATAAATATATTTTTATTTATTATATATATCTTACCTTATCTTTAGAGTGTGCAAGAGTTCAGCTTCGCTTTGGGGTTGGCAGTTTCTTTACATGTGCAAAAGATCTAGATCTAACTCTAATGTAGGGCGGCTTTTTTTCAGTCTTCACGGCTTTACTATGCAACTAGATCTAGATTTTAATCTAAAGTTGGGCATTTCTTTCACTATCTTCAGGTGCAACTAAATCTAGATCTAAATCTAAAGCTGGGCTGGGCGGCTTTTTTTCAGTCTTCATGGCTATGCAACTAGAAAATCTAGATCTAAAACTAGAATTTAGTTTAATAGATTTTAACATTGTCTACAAGCCATTTTGTTAGTTACGTTTTCGCCAAATCTAGATCTAGTTTTATGTTAACTTTACTACTACTACTACTACTGCTACTACTACTACTACTACTACTACTACTACTACTACTACTACTACTACTACTACTACTACTACTACTACTACTACTACTACTACTACTACTACTACTACACACACACAAACCTCCCCCCCAAAAAAAAAAAAAACTTTTCCTATCATCTCTTCCTCTCACTCCTCTATAAAAAAAAAACAACAATGAAAGACATTTTGTTGTGAATTACATGTACAAACAGAAACAAGATAAAAAAATCTTCAAATATTGATGTTTTATTTTGTAATAATCGAAACATATGCAAAACTCAATCATCAAGATATGTAGAAATTCCTACTTGTTACAAAAGTTTTTCGCATTTTCCAAGGTCTTTAGATGAGGCAAAAAAGAAATATCAAGAAAAAATATTGCACAGGTACAAAATCCTCAAACGCATCTTGAGGTCATAAAAAGTAAAGCCATCAGTTGAGACGCTTGGTGAACTTGACCTCTCTTGCCAACTGGCAGAGTGAGCATGGCCCACAAAAGTGGTTCAACAGACAGTCCTCCAAGATAGAACCCTGGTAAAGAAAGGAAGAGAGAAAAAAAAAACTTTGCTGCTGAAAAAATCAGCCCTGATACCTAATCTTCCTCTCTCGTACATCCACAAACACACTCAAAAACACATACTTTTCTAAGGCCCTATAGCATGCTACTCCCTCAGGAATACCCCAATGTAAGTTGTGCTACGGCCCTATAGCTTGCTACTCCCTCAGGAATCCTCAATGTAAGTTGTGCTACAGCCCTATAGCTTGCTACTCCCTCAGGAATCCTCAATGTAAGTTGTGCTACAGCCCTATAGCTTGCTACTCCCTCAGCAATCCCTCAATGTAAGTTGTGCTACAGACCTATAGCTTGCTACTCCCTCAGGAATCCTCAATGTAAGTTGTGCTACGGCCCTATAGCTTGCTACTCCCTCAGGAATCCTCAATGTAAGTTGTGCTACGGCCCTATAGCTTGCTACTCCCTCAGGAATCCTCAATGTAAGTTGTGCTACGGCCCTATAGCATGCTACTCCCCCAGGAATACCCCAATGTAAGTTGTGCTACAGCCCTATAGCTTGCTACTCCCTCAGAAATCCTCAATGTAAGCTGTGCTACGGCCCTATAGCTTGCTACTCCCTCAGGAATCCTCAATGTAAGTTGTGCCACAGCCTTGTAGCATGCCAAACCTTCAGGAATCTCTCACTGGACTTAAGTTGCGTTACGGCCTTATAGCATTCTACTCCTTTAGGATTCCCTCTATGTAAGTTGTGCTACGGCCTATAGCATGCTACAGCTATAGGAATCCCTCAATAAAAGTTGTGCTACGGCTCTATAGCATACTACTCCTTTAAAAATCCCTCAATGTAAGTTGCGCTACGGCCCTAAAGTTGTCACAGCGTTACTACATAGAAACTTGGACAGGACGGCTTTGTCGCATGAGCTAATTCAAGCATTTTAATACCGCTCCCCACAATGCAAATCTCTAAGTTCTGAAACAAATCCCACTAATCAAGAGGCTTTACGCTGCTAAACCAAATAACGCTTAAAGAAATAGATGGCTGTTAACTTGGTTCCTTAATCATTAAATATTTTATTTCCGAAACAGTTACCTTCGTTATCCAAAACATGATTAAATCCGAGAAATTTGTTATGTTGTTAAACATTTCGATTTAACACTGTTCCACTGAGCTAGAGGGAAAAAAAAAAGAATTTGCAAGGGAATTTCGTTCACCAAAACATGGTTAAACCACACAATTTTTTCTTATGTTCATTAAATTTCGATTTGATAGTGTTCCGCTAGCGCTGTGCTAGAGGGAAAAAGAAAGAAATTGCAAGAGATTCTACTTTTAGCTGGCTAGACTGTTCACCTCAATGTTGTGTTGAGTTCTCCACTTGGTCCTGAGGATGGCGACAGGGGCAGGCAAGCAGATGGGGACACACAGAGACTCCTGCATGTCCTGAGAGACCTGGCATGCTAAACACAGGCCGCAGAATGTCCCACACAGGCCTGACAACCGAGAGCGAGAGAGGAAAATAAACAACACAAGACGTTAGTACATGAGCCAATGGAGCAACTGAGAGAGAGAGAGAGAGAGAGAGAGAGAGAGAGAGAGAGAGAGAGAGAGAGAGAGAGAGAGAGAGAGAGAGTCCCGGCTGTAGTCAAGATTTACGAGCATTATTTGTGAGAAAGTTCATTTCAAGAAGTTCATCTTTGGCTGCATGAAGACACCAGTGAGGCTCCAATTGTCAGTGACCCTCCTGTGAAATGTCAAATCAAATCATGCGGTGCAGCTTTTTGAGACGTAACTTCACTTCACCGGCTATCCTGCGTTGCTACTTACTGGTGGCACAAATAAATTTGTTGATAAGTTAAACACAGCTGTAAGCTGATCACTTTACAGGGGACATAGTCATCATAATGTTAACTGTTATTAATTTTATAACACATGCAGCATTAGCTGTAGACTCGATTCGCAAAACAATGTTATTGTTAATCACCCTAAGTTTTTCGTTGGTGTCATAAAACTTTCCAGTTCACATCTAGATAAAATCTCAAATGAAAGTCACCGAAAAATTTTATCAGCCTCCTTCATTTATCTCTTTCTAAGCCTCTTTCCCCTATTTCATCGTTCTTTTCATATTCCTCTAAACCACTCTCACATGGAAAAACATCTGGACGAATAAATGCATAGCGATCATCCAAACATATGAACAGACTCACAAATTGACGCATCATCAAAACAGTCAAAGAGCCCAGAGCTCCAGAGCCTGGGGCCGTACTGCGGCGGTGGTTGCTGTGGTTGCTGTACAATCACGGTGGTGTGCGGGTTAGGGTACATCGGTTGAGTCTGAACCACATGGTTTTGAGGATCGACCGCCCCGAGGCTATCCACTGGATACTAAAGAGCAACAGATAATCGAAATGATAAATTATAATAGCGATGAAGGGTCAGCTTTGAGAAGTAAGAAGAAAGAGTCACCTAGATTATTTAGGGATTCTCCGCGCTTTGACAAATTCCAGTGTTAGAAAAAGAAGGTAAAAATCAATAAATAGTTAGGGAGACCACTATTGGAGCAGTATTGAAAAAAAATTCTAACTTTCTGAGCTTCTACTCTTCTTAGAAGTAATTTTGGTACAATTTTTTAATTGCATGTACCACAAACATCACAATCAACACTATCAATACCACCATCTTTACCACAGCTTCTAATACTACCATCACTGCCACTGCTGCTGCTGCTGCTACTACTGCTACAACTACTGCTGCTGCTGCTGTTGCTACTACTACTGCTACTACTACTATTACTACTACTACTACTACTACTACTACTACTACTACTACTACTACTACTACTACTACTACTACTACTAATACTACTGCTACTACTACTACTACTACTACTACTACTACTACTACTACTACTACTACTACTACTACTACTACTACTACTACTACTACTACTACTACTACTACTACTACTACTACTACTACTACTACTACTACTATTTATCCGCTCATTCTTCAGTGAACTCCTGCATCAACGCTTCTTTGAGAAGGTAATAAATGTTTGTAGCCTTTTTAAAAATTTCTCTTTGCTTTTTTGCCAGGGTAAGTGAGCCGTTGAAAAAGATTGATGTTCTATAAACATTTCTAACACCTCATAGCACATTGTAAAAATATATAAAAATTATATCGGTTGATTGGATCAGCAACTTTGAAGAGAATATGAAAGTCTAGTCTTGTAGAACTGCCTATGTATGTAAGAGTATTTGGACAATTATGATTACCTAGAGCTAAAAAGATCACGCTCATCAAAAAAAAAAAAAAAAAAAAAATAAATAAATAAATAAAAATTGATGTAGCGTTATTTAAAGTTAATCTTCGGCAGTCGTCATTTCTAGATCTATTAGATATAATGGACTTGAGAACTGACTAAGTGATACCAGAGAAGTTTCACGAGCCGAACCTTCAGTGTTATTGCTTATGACTTCCTCCCTTACCTTCACTTGAGGCGAGTCCATCGGATCGGTATCTTTCTGCAAGAAAAGACAGAAAAAAATAGAATCAAGAAAAAGAGAAATGAATACTCCAGTACAAGAATCTCTCCCCCCAAAAAAAACAAAAAACAAACAAAAAACAAAAAACAAAAACAACAACAAAAAAAAAAAACAGCCAAAGATTAGCGATGAAATAAACAGTCCAACAGACGGATTGATCGTTTGATTGAATTATTTGATTGATTATAGCCTGTCTGTCATGATGGCCCGTATGTTAGTCTCTCTCTCTCTCTCTCTCTCTCTCTCTCTCTCTCTCTCTCTCTCTCTCTCACTCTCTCTCTCTCTCTCTCTCTCTCTCTCTCTCTCTCTCTCTCTCTCTCTCTCTCTCTCTCTCTCTCTCTCTCTCTCTCTCTCTCTCTCTCTCTCTCTCTCTCTCTCTCTCTCTCTCTCAAAATTCAAAATTCAGATTCACTATTAGGACATCTTCGTTTCACCCCTTAGCTAAATTGAATTAAAAACCATACATGAAAGAGACTTCCATCATCAGGTGATACTGTCTAGTGATAAACGATACTCCATACTGACTGGGTTTCCTTCAACGCTTGCTGAGTATTCTGGTATCTGCCCTTTGACATGTACCCACATAACAACTGCTGCTTACCCATAAATCCCATTTTTCTAAATAGTGGCTTTCTTTACTTCCTCGTTAAAGATTGACAAAAAAACGGGTCGAAGGGCTTTACTATTTTTAGATTTATTAGGATAAACAGCCCGTTTTGCTGCGAGAGCAGTTAACTAAAATTACTATCCGATGTTTGGAGCACCGAAACAGGCCTGGGTGAATCAGTCCACCAGATTGAGATAGTCAGTAGAGAGACGAGGACAATTAACTAA
Source organism: Elysia crispata (assembly GCA_033675545.1). Taxonomy (NCBI): domain Eukaryota; kingdom Metazoa; phylum Mollusca; class Gastropoda; family Plakobranchidae; genus Elysia; species Elysia crispata. The sequence continues at coordinate 152,514 of JAWDGP010003180.1, read as the reverse complement.
AATTACTATCCGGTGTTTGGAGCACCGAAACAAGCCTGGGTGAATCAGTCGACCAGATTGAGATAATCAGTAGAGAGACGAGGACAATTAACTAAAATTACTATTCGGTGTTTGGAGCACCGAAACAGGCCTGGGTGAATGAGTCCACCAGATTGAGATAGTCAGTAGAGAGAAGAGGATAGGTAATTAAAATTACTATCCGATGTTTCGAGCATTGAAACAGGCCTGAGGGAAGCAGTCCACCAGATTGAGATAGTCAGTAGAGAGATGAGGGCAGTTAATTAAAATTACTATCCGATGTTTGGAGCATCGAAACAGGCCTCAGGGAATCAGTCAACCAGATTGAGATAGTCAGTAGAGAGACGAGGACAATTAACTAAAATTACTATCCGGTGTTTGGAGCACCGAAACAGGCCTGGGTGAATCAGTCCGCCAGATTGAGATAGTCAGTAGAGAGACGAGGACAATTAACTAAAATTACTATCCGGTGTTTGGAGCACCGAAACAGGCCTGGGTGAATCAGTCCGCCAGATTGAGATAGTCAGTAGAGAGACGAGGACAATTAACTAAAATTACTATCCGGTGTTTGGAGCACCGAAACAGGCCTGGGTGAATCAGTCCACCAGATTGAGATAGTCAGTAGAGAGACGAGGACAATTAACTAAAACTACTATCCGGTGTTTGTAACATCCAAAGAGGCTTGGGTGAATCAGTCCACCAGATTGAGATAGTCAGTAGAGAGACTTAGGGGATGTTGAATAGATAAGATTCACCGCGGTCAATATTCACGAGCAAATCAGTTTTGTATTGTTTATTTCAAACGGTGTAGAGGTCATTTCATCTCAAATCATGATAGGAGAAAATAATGTGATGTCACGTATGGTTCTAAACACAAGGCAGAGCATTATGGTTAGACTGGTCTTTGCCACCCCAGACATCGCAACTGTCACGTGATTTATGCTGTGAATGCTGTTCAGTTAAACCAGAGACCTTACATTTCGTGAAGCGTTTCCTGAGCCGTGACCCCAGTGTTATTGCTACGGGGAGTTTACGTGACGCGTATTCATGGTGTTTCATTTGAGATAAAGGCGGTAGAGAAATCAGAAAATATTTTAATAAGGAGTTAAAACAGGAAAATAGCTGCCTTTATTGCTCTGACCCACTTACACCAAACCCTCCACATGAACCCTCTCTTTATTTCACCCTTTCTGATTAAACTATGACCACTATCAACAAAGTCATACTATAAGATTCTATTATTTCTCTTACACTCAAAAAAATCTTGTTATTGAAAGACAATAAACTTTTGTCAACTGGTCTAAGATCTTTGTAGATCCCGTTGTTGAGTTACGCACAACACTTTGACGTCAATTTTGAAAAACTTGATAAATTCGCTTGAATGTCCACAGATCTAACACCGTTTCCCAAAATAGCCCCAAAACTATGCCCTCAATTTCAGCAAAAGCCGATTATGATTTTGTATCCGGTGTTGGTCAGACCAACTCAATTATCAATTATTATTAATAGCGATTTGCTCTACTGTATAAGCTCTGTCTTGACTTTGGGTTTCGTTGTGATTTTATCTTAGAGCGGTGCGAGTGAATGAGCACTGATAATCCTCGTAGCTGGCTGTGCAGGACTGATGCAGTCGAGATATCGTGATATCTTGTTGATGCTAACGATCTGTGACGTAGTAAATCACGCCCACTTTACAACGCTTGCTTCTGCGCCTTGCACGTCTAGCGAAATAAATAAAAAATGGCGAAAAAAATCTAACAAAAAAAAAACAAAAAAGAACAAAACCCTAAAAACAATAACGAGAGCAGACAACAGAAAATTTCTAAAAAGAAAAAGAAAAAAAAAGCCATAATTAAAAATATTATTATCATTTTCTTTGGGTAAAACCAGGAAGTGTGATCAGGTTTTATTTTCAAATTTTTTAAGTAACGCCTTCCAGTTTTTGACACAAGTTTTCCCTACAAACTTGATTCTAGTTTGGATAGCTGTAGGGAGAAAACCCAGTAGTGGGGAAATTGCTGGGATAGGTGCCGGTTCCACTCCGCAGTGAAAGCTCCAAAGCCGTCTTGTATATTGCCTCGATGATCTAACTCCACACATTAACAAACATTTTGTTCTCAGAATAAGGAAAACATTATGACAGTTGAGCCAAGCTGTAATTCAGATAATACATTAGAGCGAAAGTAACGACTTCAGGTTGAAAACGGTAGAAAGTAACGACTTCAGGTTGAAAACGGTAGAAAGTAACGACTTCAGGTTGAAAACAGTAAACAGATTTATCTGTCAATTGAAACTCTTATTTTAAAATTTCCCTCGTGAAAACGTGTGTGGATTCTAATAAACAGTGTAAATCATTCTTTGCTTTTCTCTAAGACTACAGCTTTTTTTTAAAACTAATTTTCGACAGTAAAATTTATACATCAATCTGGTGCTTGCTCTCTCGTCCAATCAGTATAACCGAGACCAGCGTGATGCCCCGGTCAGCCGTATTGACCT
>JAWDGP010003180.1:117500-145000 GCA_033675545.1 Elysia crispata | reverse complement strand
GTTGGGGGATACCTTATCAATTTCGCACTGGAATAATGTTGAACTTAAGTACTAAAGTAGATCTAGACATAAATCGGGGTATAACTCAGAATTAGGAGGGAAAAAAAACAAACAACAACAACAACAAAATAAAAACAAAAAACAAAAACAGCTGGCAGAGTCTTTGAACCGCCATTCTTCCATCATGGCGAAGCACTTTGCCATCGGCCTACAGATCAGCAGAAAACAGTACGGGAAAATTTCATTGGATGACGTTAAGACGTAGGATCTGTCAATTACATTTAAAAATTGGAGTTACTTAAGAATACAAGAAAAGTCATAATTTTTTATAGCAGAAAAAACTGAATCTGAAGAAAGAGAATAGGCGAGGGGTCTATTCAAAACAAACAATGATCAGAGACTTGTTTTTCTTAAATCTCTTTCGCATCTTTTTCACCAATTTGAACGGGAATTCCTGTTAGCTTGAATTCCAAGGATTTCTTTTGGTGGTCACTTCTGCCTTCATTTCCGTTTCTTTTTAACTTCCTGCGAATGCCATTGTAGGTCTGCAAGGATGTAAAAAAATGTTCCGAATTTTATTCTAGATTCAGATAACTTGACCTTTAATTTATTCTTATCAGGCTACTTATGCAAACATGTTTTGATCCAATTCTAATTTAGTGTTCTAGGTATTAAATATTGATCCTGTATTATTAGACATCCATATAAATATCTCTGGATCTAAATCAAGATAAAGCAAAGTGAAAATTTTTAAAATTTTTAACTTTTATTTCTCCACATTACTAAGAGACGAGATTTCAATTAAGTTCTACCCAGGACAAGATAAGATGCAGATGTGCCTAGCCAACTGGTACCCTTTGCTGGGATTAAGTCTATTGTTCTACGAAACCAGGGCAGTGTATGGTGAGTGTTATTCTCATCTACATTTTTTTAAACAAATAATTATGATTGTTTCTCAACGTAACAAAAATAATGTGATCATAATGATGACGATAATGACGATGGTCATAATGATGATGAGGGTGATGATGATGATGATGATGATGATGATGATGATGATCATAGTAATGATGATGATGATGATGATGATGATGATGATGATGATGATGATGATGATGATGATGATGATGATGATGATGAAGATGGTGCTGATCATGGCGATGATAATGGTGATTATAATATGAGTATGATGATGATGATGATGATGATGATGATAGTAATGAAAATATCCATGATGATAATGATGATGATGATGATGATAGTCATGATAATGATGGTTATGATGATGGTTATGTTGATAATGATGACGTAAAGATGTTGGAAATGATGATGATGATGATGATGATGATGATGATAAGGATGATAATGATGATGATGATGGTCATGGTAATGATGATGATGATGATGATGATCATGATCATGGTTATGTTGATAACGATGACGACAATGGTGATGACGATGTAGATGGTAAGGATGATATTGATGATGATGATGAGGATAATCATAGTAATGATGATGATGATGATGATGATGATGATGATGATGATGATGATGATGATGATGACGAGGATGATGATAAGAATAATGTTGGTAATGATGATGATAATGATGATGATGATTATGATGACGAGGATGATGATAAGGATGATGATGATGATGATGATGATGATGATGATGATGATGATGATGATGATGATGATGATGATGATGATGATGATGATGATGACAAGCATGATGATAATGATGACGATGGTAATGGTGATGATGATGATCGTTGTATGACCGACCACTGATCCAAACTCCTCTCCATGTATCCAGAGTGCAAGGCTGGCACGTGGGGTGCCCAGTGCGGCAAGCGGTGTGGTCAATGTATGGGAGGGGGCGAGTTCTGCCAGGTGTTTGACGGACACTGTATGAACGGCTGTGCTTCCGGCTATACGGGAACACTGTGCAAGCAAAGTATCTGCGATTTTCGCTCCCAATCTGTCTGTCTGTCTGCCTGCCTGTCTGTCTGTTTGTCTGTCTTGCTGTCAGTCTGTCTGTCTGTTTCTCTCTCTCTCTCTCTCTCTCTCTCTCTCTCTCTCTCTCTCTCTCTCTCTCTCTCTCTCTCCTATTATTCTCACCCCTTTTTTTACATGACTGTATTTGGTTGTGTGTGTGTGTGTTGGTAATAATATGACTGCCGCTTTTTGATTCCTTAAAATTCTTTTATGATTGCTGACTGCCTGTTCCTTGTTTGAAACCTCACCATGTTTGGGTTCACCATTAAATTTGCTCTTTGTTTATCTGATCAGTTTTTTTCTCCTATTTTATTTTTCATTGGCCCCAACATTCAGTGGTTTTGTCAACTACCGTCTATGTATTCTACACCACTCTATTACCAATTGATTTTTATTTAAACAACACTTTTAACGTTTGTAATGGTTAGATCTGCTGTTGCTTCACTAATGTTAAATAAATCTTATAATAACTACGTGTATTTCATAATAACAATAAGCAAGCGTTGGAATGCATCGTGGACATATACATAGCGACAACTTGGTTGAGTCTAAGCTTGTTGCCGTACCTTGCTCTATCCCAGCATGCCCCAAAGGAAGGTTCGGCCCGTACTGTGGAGAGAAGTGTGGCAACTGCACCCTATCGCCGATAGAATGTGACACCGTCACAGGTCACTGTATCGGCGGCTGTAAGCCGGGCTACCAGCCCCCCTTCTGCAAGATTCGTAAGTCTCAATCTTGGAGCGGAAAAAAAAAGGGTGGGGGGGTGGGGGGGGGGGGAGAGAGAGAGAGAGAGAGAGAGAGAGAGAGAGAGAGAGAGAGAGAGAGAGAGAGAGAGAGAGAGAGAGAGAGAGAGAGAGAGAGAGAGAGAGGTGATGCATGGTCGAATGATCATAGCGCATGTCTGACACTGTTGGTATATCAGACTGCAACCGTCTAGGAATCTGATTTTACAGTACTTAAAGGATTTAAAAAAAAAAAAACAAAAACAAAAAAACCCAATCATCTTCATTTTCAGTACTTTGACCCACAATTCCACTTGGTCAATGGTAGAAATAAGCTCAAGAATGTTTGCAGCAGGATATCTCACAAACTTTGTTTTCACAAGTCTTCGAACTCAAAAATTTTTATATTTGAGAGTTCCATTGTTACGTTGAAAATAAACCTCACGGTACAGAGATATATATCCACACGATAGCCGCCACACTGGACAATTGGGTTTCGGTTTGATTTCGATCTTCACTGATTAGCAGTCGAACGTGTCTTCGCTCTATGAAACTAAAGACCAAGCTCGAATTCAGCCGATCTGGTTGCTGACGTGACGCATGCGCAGTATTGCTCCCTCCTGCTATGCTTAGATCCCAGAAATCAATCTGTTAGCTGAGTTCAGACAGCCGGAGCAGACGAGGGAGGCAGACGGTGGGGGTTAGCTACAGCTGAGTCCCGCCTAGGATACCCAGCCCTACACACAATGGCCGACACCAAGTACCATAACTCTGGCGACACAGACCGTGGCACTGTATTTGCCAGAAAGGCGAAGTTAAGGTGGCGGGAAAAGGAGAAAAAGAGGGTGGGTGTGAGAATGGGAAAGAGGGGGTGAGAGGGGGGGTCAAAAGTATATTTAGTTACATGGTTCGTAAGTTCAGTAGGTTACCACTTTAATTTTTTTTTTATGTTTCTGTTTTTTTTCATCGATTCCTTGCCAGACCATGCTCTCCCAACCTGATTTAATTTTAATTTGAAACAATTTTTAGCCCATGAAGCAACAGAAATTTAGAACTAAAACTTGCTGAAGGCTTGACTGTAGATATAGATCAAATCTACCTGTAGAACTACGCATTGCAAATTGATGGTTAGATACCTTTTTTCTTAGCTCTAGAATATTATCAAGATTTTAACCACACCAGACACGCGTATTGAATCTAATAATTCGGTACAGCCAGTCATTCCTTTTCGAAAACTCACACTTTCATTGAGTTTTCACACTTACTGTTGAAGGTACCAAATCGCTTTAAGCTTTTGGACGCCCCAGTCACTAGAGTGTTGAACTAGATTTATGGAAGTTGATGGCTCGATCCCTTGCTGGGGGAATATTTGGTTGTTAGGTTGGATTCCATCTAACTACCACTCTGTTGATTGGATGGAGAACCTAATGTTCTGTTTGAAACATTCAGTGAATTTAGACAATATGAAGCGGGCAACGGACGCCGTCGTAATTTTTTTTTTATCCACGCGAGACTGCCCTCTTGCCCCAAAACTTAGAGAGATCTTTTGGAACTAATTAACTCGTCATTGCTCCGGCCACTTTTGAACTTTTGTTTGTTTCCTTAAGTCTTAAATTGGTCACCTGAAACCAGTAAAAAATTTTCAGCCATCTATTAACTGAGCAATGGATCAATGAAGTACTTTATCAGTCAGACAAACAATCTATTCGTCTTACAACCAAGCGATCAGTTAAATCAATCTACAGTCCCATAATGCACCACTTATGTAGATATCAGTCAAACCATCGGTTAGAGGACCAATCAGTTGTCCTGTCCTTCTATGCGTTTGTCTGCGCCTTACAATTCCCCCCCCCTCCCCCCCCCTTGACTCTCATACCCTATTTTCCTCCACCTCTCCAGCCTGTCAGTTCAACAGATTTGGGAAAGACTGTGTCCAGAAATGCGAGTGTACTGAAGAATGTGGCTGCGACCCCGTCACAGGAAACTGTATAGTGGTCGGCTGTAACCCAGGCACGGTGTTCAAATATAGGAAAGGTGAGTAAACGAGCTCTAGTTGGCATAACAGTATCTAACCCAAACCCTGACACTAACTCTGACTCTACCATAAACCTAATTAACCCAAACCTCTTACCTCACCATAACCCTAGCTCACCGCAACCCTGACAATAGCTTTGACCTTACTACAACCCTAACTAACCCCAATTCTGGAACTAACCCTGACTTTACCATAACCCTAACTAACCCAAATCCTGATACTAACTCTGATCTTACCACAACCCTAATTTACCCCCAACCCTGGCACTAACCCTGACCTTACCATAACTCTAACTCGAAGCTTAACCCTAACCGCGACTCTGCTGCTGACTCGAACTCTCTAATTCTTAACCTATCTCTAATCTAATTCCCAACCATGGCTTCAACCTACTTCCAGGCCAGTCAATAAATCCAGCCTTAACACTAACCCAAACTTTAATTCTAAACTAATCCGAAACTTTTCGCTATTAGTATTAACAGCTCTGCTCCTAATGCCAAAAAACAAACTTAAACGAAATGCTATTTGTGATGTGGCCTGCAATTTTCAGGCTCAATGACTAGTTTGGACAAATTGTGATTTCCATATTTTTTGAAAGCCCAACTAATTCCATGCATGAAACAGTTGAGATTTTTAGAATATACTAGTATTTGGCTGAGATATGATCCAAACTTAACACAAGGCTGGGGAATGAGAAACTGAGAAAAACGTGTCTAAAGTTAAGGAAAGTTTTTATACAGGGTTGGGTAGTTATCTTCACAAAAAAACACCATAGAGCATATTTAAAGTTTCTTTTGGGCTTTGACACTTTTTTACAAGATAGAAGTTAAAAAGTGGAAAACCTTGAAAAATTGATTTCTTATCACTTATGTTTGAAGCCCAATAGCTCAAAACAGTAGTTTCCGACAATAGCCTGAAAATCCCAGGCCACCTCAGATTTGTTTTATTTTTTTATTGTTGCATGACCTACATTTATTAAATCAAAAGTCTCATAAATTTTCCAACTTTTGTATGTCTCAGCTGACTAACTAGTTTTTTTTTATGTAAAACTCGTATATGCTACTTCACGTGTTTCGCGCTCTCCTCAAAACGTTGGTAAACAAGTAAGGAGAGAGTCGTGTGTTGAGCTAAGTTCGCCGACGCCAGTCAAGGTTTTTAAAATCGTGTTTCTGGAAAGTCTATAACTACGAGCTATACTCGCCATTTTACTCTGGCGATTCTCTTCGTTCTTTCATTCTCTCTCACTGATCCGTCTCCCGTACACCCGCTCCCTCTCGCTACTTTCTTGTTTTCGAATCCCAGAGAGCTCCACCAGGCAATGCATCAACCAATACGCCCTGAGGGACATCGTCGAAGAGTACGGTGAGTCTGACTGAGAGCTACGAACACAATCTTTGGTTTTAACAGTCCTGCCAGGTTCTCAACAAATGCAACACCATTTAAAAAAAAAAAAAACTTGCGTTTAAATAAGGCAAGTATTGAATAGTTATGTCTTATGCATTGAAGTCAGTTTCATTTAATCCGCGCAGTAATAAGACAGCCATTAATGACCCTCTGGCTAAAAACTGGCTTCAATAGTAACGGAGGCTTTCCTCACCGCACTGAATCTGGCTATTTTAACCCAGAGTTTGGAGAAGCAACCACAAATGGAGCCAGGTGCAGGGTGCAGTCTGATGACAGACATCTTCAGTCAAGTGCATTCTGAAGACTGACAATCTCAGCCAAGTGCAGTCTAAGGACTGACATCATCAGTCAAGTGCAGTCTAAGGACTAACAACCTCAACCAAGTGCAGTCCAAGGACTGACAACCTCAACCAAATGCAGTCCAAGGACTGTCATCATCAACTAAGTGCAGTACAAGTACTGACATCATGAGCTAAATGCAGTCCAAGGACTGACATCATCGACCAAGTGCAGTCTAAGGAGTGACATCATTAGCCAATTGCAGTCTAAGGACTGACATCATCAGCCAAGTGCAGTTTAAGGACTGACATCATTAGTCAAGTGCAGTCTAACGACTGACATCATCAGCCAAGTAGTTTAAGGACTGACATCATCAGCCAAGCGCAATCTAAGGACTGACATCATCAGCCAAGCGCAGTCTAAGGACTGACGTCATCAGCGAAGTGCAGTCTAAGGACTGACATCATCAGCCAAGCGCAGTCTAACGACTGACATCATCAACTAAGTGCAGTACAAGTACTGACATCATGAGCCAAATACAGTCCAAGGACTGACATCATCAGCCAAGCGCAATCTAAGGACTGACATCATCAGCCAAGTGCAGTCTAAGGACTGACATCATCAGCCAAGCGCAGTCTAAGGACTGACATCATCAGCCAAGTGCAGTCTAAGGACTGACATCATCAGCCAAGTGCAGTCTAAGGACTGACATCATCAGCCAAGTGCAGTCTAAGGACTGACATCATCAGCCAAGTGCAGTCTAAGGACTGACATCATTAGTCAAGTGCAGTCTAAGGACTGACATCATTAGTCAAGTGCAGTCTAAGGACTGAGAACCTCAGCCACGTCTAGTCAGGGAAAAGAATCCTCCGGGGACAGATACATTCAGCTTTCGCGTTACATTCATGTTTTTCACAATAAATTCTTTGAAAAACAAAATAAAAGAGAGAGGGAGGAAGCATCAAGGTGTCTTGAACACTAGTATAATTACATGTACGAGATCTGAGTTATACTTAAAGCTATTGTTCTATTTGACTCATGAAATATCTTAGTTAAATACCAGATAACTATGTGGTGTGTGGAGTCTCTGTGAAAGAACCCAGTATGTAGATCGATGAATTGCTTAGTGGCAGTCTTAGATAGCGTGCTAGTTTTAAAAAAAACTTTAAAATTCCCCAAATGTTACAGAATCATAAGCTCTGTTCACGATCTAGTCTTTTACGGAGCTTGTGTAAAATGAAGATAATTTGTCTCTTGCTTTGACCAGCACCAACGTGCAACACAGCTCGTAGAAAACAAAATAATCTGACAACTGTGTGTTTCTATCCTCTCTCTCTCTCTCTGTGTGTCTGACTGTTTGTGTGTGTATGTGTGTGTGTGTGTGTGCGCACACCATCAGCGCCACCTGACGTGCTGGAGATCCCCTGGCGGTCGATGCTGTCTGTGATAGGTCTGCTCGTCCTGTTCGTGCTCAGCAACTTTATCTGGTGGTAAGACCTGCCGCTTCTCTTCACCTCAAGAAACTTCTAGATTTAAACCTAAACATTTAAAGTTTTTCTTTCTAGCGTTAGCAAAGATCTAACCAATTTATAAAATAGAGAAGGCTTTTTTTTTTCCTTAAATAAATCGGTATTTTGATTAAAGCTGCTGGTATACATCTATTTGATTACATTGCTCAATGTGGTTAAGGTTGTAAATAATAAAAAAAAAGAAAAAAAAAAGATATTTGAATTTGAACAATTCGATACTGACAAACAGGAGAAAACAACTTGTCTCCACCAAGTTTAACACATTAACAGCTATGGTCATATTGTAGTCTCTCCTTCAAGCCGTTCGATTCCTCCTCTTCTACTAATCTGATGATTTCCGTCCTCCTCCAACCCGGCAGCATTTCTCCGTGTTGCTTCGCCGCTTCTCCTCTCGCTAACCTCTTGCCTCACCGGTACATCATTGTCAGTGAATCAATAAGTCAATCAAACAAGCAATTATTCGATTAAACAACCACTAACCAATCGAGCAATTCATCAATCAACTAATCAAGCAATCAGGAATGAAACTAAGCCATCAATCTACCAAGAAATCAGAAAATAAATTACTCCATCGATTCATCAAAACATCAACAGATTTATCAATGAAAAGATAAATTATAAAAAATAATCCAATCCGTCACTGAACTATCCAGGTGGTTCTGTGTCCGTACGCCGCCGCTACCATCAGAGGATGTTGTGATTGACCGGAGTCAGAAACCCGAGTATATGGCCTACACTCAAGAAGAGGTCAGAGAATTGTTGCTGATGCACAGAAACAATTTTAGTTTTTAAACTTTATGCTGATGTGGAATTAAAAAAAAAAATTGAACCTAGGACACGCTAGGACATGTAAAAAAATTGTTTGTTGCAGGACTCTTAGATTTTGATAAATTTTCAAAAACCTTTGGAATTGTGAATAAGGTTGGTTCTTACTAGATACAGATAGCAGACTCAGATCTAGCTCTATATGTATATTTATATATGTTGAGAATCTACTTAGCGAGCGTTAAGCTTTCACCTAAGCCAAAAGTTTTACATATTTTCAAGTAGCCGATGCTATAAACTATTGGTGTCGAGACTTATTTCTCACTATAACAAGCAGTTTTGCGTCATTCGCTCTAACTTATCTCGTTTCAAGCCAACGGCCGGTCACGGCAGATCCCCGAAACCTTTCTATCTTGTCAGATCTCAAAAGGGGAATTTTAGACACCAAGTGTGAATACATATATATATGTAGTTTCTTCAAACTTATCATAATAAAAACCTTGATCGATTACTTCCGTGGGCAAATCATTGTTTCGTTTAGCAATTCAAAAAAATTTGACTAAATTACCTTTATTCGTGACGAAAAGTTCATGTAAAACTTTCATCTTTGGCGTTTCTGTTGTTGTTGTTGTTGTTGTTGTTGCTGTGCCGGTGGAACAGCGCGGCCAGTCATTGGTGCTGGCGCATTTGAGGCGGAAGATGGCGGCGGAGGAGGCAGCCCGGGCGGAGGCTGAGAGGAAAGCCAAGGGAATTTTTTCGGTAAGACCAGCCCACCCTACACGGCCTGTCCTGGGGAAAGAGGGGGGGGGGGGAAGGCTGAGAGGAAAGCCAAGGGAATTTTTTCGGTAAGAAAAGCTCACACTACACGGCCTGCCCTGGGGGAAAAAAAAAGGGGGGGGGGGGGGAAGGGAGGCTGAGAGGAGGAAAACCAAGGGAATTTTTTTGGTAAGACCAGCCCACCCTACACAGCCTGCCCTGGGGGGAAGAGGGGGGGGGGAGGCTGAGAGGAAAGCCAAGGGAATTTTTTCGGTAAGACCAGCCCACCCTACACCCTGGGGTAAGGGAGGGGCAGACTGAGAGGAAAGCCAAGTGGATGGGTTGACGATCCGGTACGCATCTTTACCAGGATGCTGTTTGGGCAAGGAGTGTGTCCGTTTAGGCCTGTCTGCCGCCCACTGGTAACTGGTCCTGTTGGTTTGATGGAAGACCTGTTGGGGCATTGCAGCTCATCTCTACAGAGTAGAAAGAGAGATAGATAAATGGATAATAGATAGATAGAGAGAGATAGATAGATAGATAGATAGATAGATGAGAGAGAGAGAGAGAGAGAGAGAGAGAGAGAGAGAGAGAGAGAGAGAGAGAGAGAGAGAGAGAGAGAGAGAGAGAGAGAGAGAGAGAGAGAGAGAGAGAGAGAGAGAGAGACTCAGTCTCTTGGCAGTCCTAACCGTGATCTTCTCCTCAGCTCTCGCTTTCGAAGCTGCGCAAGACCGCCCCAGCCCCAGCCCCAGCTGTGGTGCCTATAGTGCCTAGGGTGGACAAAACGTCGGTCATTACTGCGGCGACCAGGTCGACAGAATCCTGAACTGACCTCTGTCCAGTGTTGCAGTTACCACTGCAGTTTGCACAGTTACGCTGGGTGGCGCACTACGTTTCTTAATTAGATCTATTTATGTTCATAACTCGTTACTGTGAGAGATTTTCGAGGTGAGAGCTTGTTGAAACCGATCTCTGCGTAGACCCGCTTTCTATGCCAGCAGCACGCAGGATATCAAAGTTGATCTTGTTTCTGTTATAAAAAAAAATAGTTGTTTTTTCGTGGTTAGTGTTAAAGGTAGGTTTGTTTTTTTTAATTGAAAAATGCTAGTTCAAGTAATTGCTATTTCTTCTTTTAAATGCGCCTAACTTGTACCACATATTGAAATTGAAACAGAAAGAAAAAAAAAAACTTGATGTAGAAACAGCTTAGTTTAAAGAAATTTATGCGAGAATAAGTTTCAGGTTTAATTTTTTGCTTATTTGTTTATTTGTTTTTCGTTTGAATTTCCATCTCTTGCTTTCGAGATCTCTCAGTAGTCGATTATTAAATAAATGGCGTTTCAAGTAAAAAAATAAGCTCCTCTCCATCCCCCTCTTTCATTCTCTATGTATCTATCTATCTATTTATATTTCTATCTACCTATCTACCTATCTATTTATAGTTCTATCTACCCACCTATCTACATATCTATCTATTTGTTTATATTTCTATCTACCTATCTATCTATCTATTTATATTTCTCTCTACCTACCTACCTATCTATCTATCTATCTATCTATCTATCTATCTATCTATTTATATTTCTATCTACCTACCTATCTATCTATCTATTTATATTTCTATCTACCTATCTATCTATCTATCTATCTATTTATATTTCTATCTACCTATCTACCTATCTATCTATTTATATTTCTATCTACCTATCTACCTATCTATCTATCTATCTATCTATCTATCTATCTATCTATTTATATTTCTATCTACCTACCTATCTATCTATCTATCTATCTATCTATCTATCTATCTATCTATCTATCTATCTATTCATATTTCTATCTCCCTACCTATCTATCTATTGATATTTTTATCTACCTATCTATCTATTTATATTTCTATCTACCTATCTATCTATCTTTCTATGTATGTATGTATGTATGTATGTATGTATGTATGTATGTATGTATGTATGTATGTATGTATGTATGTATGTATGTATGTATGTATGTATGTATTGTATGTATGTATGTATGTAAGGATGTATGTATGTATCTATCTATCTGTCGATCTATATATTTCCGTTTCTATCTTCTTTCCTACAGATTTGGTTTCTGTATGTTTTCTGTGTGTTTATCTCTCTGTCTTTGCACCATTTTGATTTCATTTCTTCTCTTTCCTCTGCTCTTCTCTCTTATTTATCGCTATCAGATCCTCATCTATCGTTACTGTCCATCTTTTGCTCTATCTTTCTCTCATTGCAATCTCTGTCGCTCTCTCGCTATGTATAAATTAAAACAATAGAACATTTTCTTTGATCACAATGTATTTTCTCCAGGAGAAAAAAAGAAACCACCAGAAAACAGTAAACAGTAAAAAATGATATATCGCGTTTCTAATCAGTCTCACAAGTCATAAATATACATCATCGGTTCAAATCCAGGTTAGTTCCGTTAACAAATAAATAATGCCCCTTACACCTCCTGAGGGTGTACAAATAGGGCTGTCAAATGTTAAATACATGTAAGACAAAGAAATAAACATGTAATATAAACATGCTGCGAAAGTGCAAAACCAGTTTTCAGAATAGAAGACACTGTGGTACACTCCCCTAACCAATGAACTATACAGCAGAATTCAGTAAGGCCTGTGAGGCAGTCGATTTAGTTTGTAGATAACACAAGACGCCTGAGTCGAATCACGTTGTTATCAACAGAACATTCGGTATTTTGGAAGGGAGGATGAGAATAAAATAGATGATTACATGTATGTCACGACGTGTGGACTGACATCAATCGACATGACATGACATGACATGACACTGGCTTTTCATAGCAGCTACAGGAGTTTTCAGATCGAAACACCGAAAGACAAAAAAAAAAAATATTTTTATCTGCTTTATTTTCCCTACCTAATAGTAATACCTTAGCGAAAATGTTTAGTTGAAGGAAACAAATCTCACATTTCCTACTGTAAGCAGATTAGCGAGTTAGTTCTCAAATCCCGAGGCGAACAAGACGAGCTGGAATAGTTTCTCTAAGACCTTTCGAAATGGCTGTAACATTAGCTTGCCACATCGACACTGGCGGAAAAAGGGAAAAAAGACCTAAAACAAAACAAAACAAAAATGTAGAATTGACAGTGGCAAATTAAACTCACGACCAACTTGCACCCTCCCCCCGTTTTTCTCTAAAAGCACCTTCCCATCCCGAAACACACACCACACACAAACTTTCCCAGGTCAGGAGCAGCAAGATCACGAACACAAATTTAATGTGTATTGGGTGTTTCTGTAACGGAAGATATTTTGCTGCTTCTGATTTTTAATAATATGAATAAAATCCTACGATGATTCTAATGATTCTGTGCAGTCGTAAAATACACGTTCAAAGGCTTCTTATACTGGAACTTATGTTTGTGTGCATGATAGAGAGTCAGAGAGATAAATAGATAGATAGATAGATAGATAGAAATTAAATTCTCTTCATTCGACACTGGTGTTTCAAGCGGAGGACAAGATAGAAAGAGAGAGAGAGAGAGACAGATAGATAGCTAAAGATAGGGAGACAGAGAGAGAGAGAGAGAGAGAGAGAGAGAGAGAGAGAGAGAGAGAGAGAGAGAGAGAGAGAGAGAGAGAGAGAGAGAGAGAAAAGAAAGTGCGGAACATTGTGAATTGTCTTTACTCTCCAGAAAGAGTGCAATATGGTACTAGAATATTTGAAGGAAGCACCAGGCTGTGACCAGTGAAAGCGTCCCTAGCGACGGCCAATCAGAGAAAGCGAAAGTTAACGAGAGGCTTCGCTGAACACTAGAGCTGGTAGATTGAGAAAAACTTCAATCAGAGGAACATGGTAAATTAATGAACAATCCAGTTACATGACTTGATGGGCCGAAATATTGGAAAGGAGAAACGAATACCTTAAGTGTAATAAAACTATATTGCTTAAAAAAAGCAAAAAAGCAAAAAAAAAAAATAAAAATAAATAAATAAATAAAAAAACAAAACAAGACACATAATATTGCAACCATAGCAGTCATGTCAAACGTTAGTATGGTCATATCGAGTGAATCAGTGGGAAGACACCAGTATTTCAATCCAACATTCCGAGATGTCGCAATACGCAGAACGTATAAAAGCAAGCAAGTACATAACACACAAACTCCCCAATAGGGATTTTCAGGGTCAAACATATAAAAGTCATCAAAATGATAAATAAAACCGCGACTGACGTATGCCGACCAAAGGGAGAGCACTCTGAAAGTCTTTCCTTGAGTGTCTGGCGAGAGTCGCCTGTCCCTGTTTTCTGTGCGCTAGATTTGGCGCGTGATTGGCGCCGTCTGGGAAACCTGGGACCGCGTAGTTTGAGTTTCTTCTTGTCGGACGCGCCCCGGGCTTCTCGTCTGTTGCTGCTGGTGTTGTAGGTGGCGCTAGGCTCAGAGGAGGAGGAGGAGTGGTCACTGTGGTGTGATGAGGCAGGAGCAGGGGGGTTAGAGGTATCTGGAGGCGCGGGAAGAGGAGGGAGAACAATCCATTCTATAACTGACATAAACACCGTCAGCCCTTGTGTCAAGCGATCTGTGAGGCCCGAGCCAAGGTCGCTGGACGTCTGGCCAGACAAGCCACCCTCTGAATGTTTGGTATCCACATCTGGGGCAGACGTCGACTCCCTGGCCGACGAGGATCGGGAATTCCCAGACTCAGAGGCAGAGCTGTCGCCGGTGTCCGCGGAGCAGATGTCGGACAACTTCCGGAAAGATCTTTGTCCAGAACCTTGAGGAGCAGGAGATATCTTCAACAACTGGGACGCCTGGCTCTCTAAACTTGTGTCCAATGGAGGCCGTGACGGAATCACTGGTGACGTCTGTGCGGTTCTCAAGCCGTTCTCTTTGTCAAGCCCAGAACTAGACGTGGACGTTGACCTCTTTGGAGTAAGAAACGGTTCAAGATGATGTGAGGTGTTGTCCAAGACGTTTGTCATTGCTGGGTTAGGGGATGTAGAGCTGGTATTAAGTTGGTTGTTGCCTCTCTGGTTTGGTTTGACAACTGGTTGGGACTGGCTCAAGCTCGTTCTCGCCTCACTCCTGGAAACAATGTCAGGCGAGGTTTTTGCTTGCTCCCCATGAAGGGCAGACGATGAAGTCAAAGCAAGAGGATCAGTCATTTCTTGCTGACTCACCGCGGTATTTGGTAGAGAAACTGATTTTTCTGGCTCTTCGCTCGAATTCTTAATTATTCCTGCAATATTTTCTTCGCAGAATTTGACGTTCTCATTCTGCCAGGCTAAGTCAGCGGAGACCATTCCAATCGAGATGGCGCAGTCCTGTGGAGGGTCGGCCTGTGTAGGTTTTTTTCCCTGTACATAGAGTTCCGAACTTGAACAATTACTCCGCCTATCACCTGACTCAGGCATTGCTGAACTTTTGCCGTTAATTTCAAATTTATTTGATTTTTCTTTCACCAGGTATCTGCTGGGATTGTTATGGCTAACAACATCTCGAAATTTTTGCGAAATGTTATTTTTACCACCGTCAGCCATTCCATCCACGGGTAGAAATGATGCATCAGGTTTGACAAGGGACTTAACCGAACCAGCGACTGTTTCTGTGTGAGGACTTGGAGGTATATCAGCAACCTCGGGCATGACTTGGGACAGATCTGACTTATGAGACGGACTGGGCGCGGCAGGTTGAGGAGCGATCCTCGGCACATCCATCTCGTTGTTTACCACTGTTCGAGTGTCGCTCAGGTGTCTGGCTGTGGGTCTTGCTCCAAGCAGGTCAGGCCTTGTGTGGAGGTGAGGTATGTTCAGGGTCAGTGGCGGGGGTTTATGACCACTGCGCTTGTTTGGATCATGGTCAGCATCGGTGAGAAAGGGGGTTGCCTCCCTCTGAAAACTTGTCTCCTTTGGTTCAGTGTGGATATGCGCTTTGTACGTCTTCCTGCCGAGCTCCGGCGTGGGCGTGGCTTCCCTTTCAAACCTGACAGCTGGCTGGACAGGGGGAGGAACTAAAGTGACACCGGCAGCTTCGGGAGATAAGTTGGAAGCCCCGACAACTCTGGATTTCCCTGGAGGGCTAGGCAAAAATGGAGTTGGCTCCCTTTCTTCTCTGGAGAAACCTTGATTTGGTTCGAACAAATCTAAATGGTTCCCACTAGCGTTCTGATTCTCGCCACAAGGATCACAAGAGGGGTTTGCGCTATCCCACAATTCTACAACAATGGGCGGAGTTAGCTCCTCTTTTATCTTTGGACTCAATGTTGAGGAATCTGGAAGGGGAGCTTGCAATGCATCAGCGTTGTTTTCGACTCCTTCTTCCCAGCATTTCTTCTCTTTGGAATCACTTGATGGTCTATCTGTATCTCTCTCAATCTCATCTAAATTTGTTTTGGGGATTTTCGATCTCCTTTCTCTATCCTCCCGATCATCCTCTGTGTTGTATCCACTGCTTGCTCGGGCTGTGTCATTCTTGCGCTTCAGTTGAGAGGAAGAAGTGCCGGTCGTTAGCTGCGTCTCGCGCCCTTCATCCCCTGTCGTGATATCTCCGTCCTCGTCGAAATAGAAAAGCGCTGTTTTCTTGACAGGGTAGACTGGTCCGTGAGGCAGCGACTTGCTAATATCATCAACATCTCCTGTGTCGCTACTGAGCTCGTCGTAATCATCATCGAAAACAGAGTCGTCTTCATCGTCACTGGACGGGTTGCTGAAAATACTTCCGGTTGATCCTGAGGGTGGACACAGGGGACAGGAGAGGTGGAGGATAGTCATACGAAATTCGAACTGGCAGAGAAGCAGATTAAGTAGAAATTTGGAGAATTTTTTTTGGCTGAAATTTCTTGATAGTTTTCTACGGAGGAGGGGAGGGGAGGGGATGGTCGGACTGGAAGATGGACACAGTCCTGTAAAAATAGAGACTTAACTTTTTTTTACTTAAATTGAAGTTCTGTAATCGAAGTTTTTGAAAGAAAAATTAGAAATTAGAAAAATTGTTCAGGATTTAAGTATATCTATGGAGATTTAAGCATGAAAAATGTTTCGGTAAATACTACAATAGACAAAAAAAAAACCCAACTCTTCAGAGCTATTAGATTCTGTAAGAGCTGTTTAGGTGACCCAGATCTACCATTTAGATTCAACATTTAGATTAAGATTCTAATCTCTAGTTTTTATCAGATTCCATTTGTGAGGCTGATCTAGAGCGCCATCTTGTTTCTCGTTTCTTTTCAAGCTGATTCTTTCACTGAAAGAATGTTTTTGTAATAGACTTTATAGCACCAGGAAATGTGAAAACCTTTTACATGCTTTCACGTGAGATCTGTTTCGTGAAAAATTAAATTAACAAAGCAAAATTACTTAACATCAAGCCAAAAGGAAAAACATAATCATATTCTAAAAAGTTAAGTGAATAAGCTTTTTGATTGAACTGACAAAAATTAGTAATGAACAAGTTTTCACATACACTACTTTGATTAAAAAAAAACAAAAAACAAAAAAACATTGGCAACAGAAAAAAATGTGAGTTAAGAAACATGTTCTTTATCCAAAATATTAAACTAAAATCAACAAAACTTTTTCCACTAAGTAACATACTGTAATTTAAAATTAAATGATTTTAGAGCTTTTAGTTTGAGAAGCAGCTAAAACTACAGGTCTAGTGGATCTAGATTCGAGTAAAGCGCACATTAAACCATCAAACCAAAAACCACGATGCTAGACGAAGCGCGCAAACCATCTTGACCATGGTCAGCATCGACATCAACATCAACATCAACATCAACATAAAGGGACCAATGCAAAGCAAATGAAGAAGCGTTATTTCTATCACAAGCGCTATTATATACACGAAACGTTTATAGGTCGTAGCGTGTCTTATCTTTACTCGATACACAGTCTCTGATATTCTGGTTCTTTTTTTTTTGTCATTACAAGTTGGAAACTAGAACTATTTTGTCTTCTCATTCGCAGTGTTCAAAATGATTGTGCACTCGGCAAGTATTTTATCAAAGAACTGACTTTAAGATAAGAGAGGGGCATAACTAATCGACACATTCCTGTATCAATATCAAGTTATTCTTGTAAAAAATGTGGAAACACATAATATTAGTTTTAAAAAAAAAAATGACGCCACGGCTATTTTAAACAAGAACCATCTTACGCAGTTACCGAATCTTTCATAAAAACCCCTCGCTATACAAGATCTCTATTGGATCTTATTATATAAGTTATAGTTATAATTATATAATATGACCATCAAAATTTTCTCACAATGAGTTTAATGCCATTAATAATAGGCATCTGTATCTAAACTCATGAGGTTTTGTTTTGCTGAGAGTTAAGAAGAGCATATTTTATTCTGCGTTTGGAAATTTAAATTCGATAGTTCATATTGCCAGATTTTATTTTTTTTTCTTGGAATTTTGACTTTTTCAGCAAATCTCTAAGTGAAATATTCTCTACATTTTCAAGATACTCTGCTTTAATGGTTTGCGCATTTTGTACTGCTGAAGTGTTGTATGCTCGAAAATAAATCTTTGTAGGAAAAAAATGTTTGAAGATTAAAAAATAATAATCTAAACAGCTTAATGAGGAAACTGTCATCAGACGCCAGCTGCATGAACCACAACTCGCTGGCTGAAATAGTGGAATCTGATGAGCTCTTTTCCTCTCTAGCATGGCAAAGGCAATCAAGTTCAAAACGGTTTAGACTGGAAATCGTGGGCAATAACACTGTTACTCTGGCGTGAAATTAGTTCATTTATCCTATAAGATTAGTAAACTAATTCTTGTACAATAAAAATCAATCTATAGAGCCTTTTGAACATTCGATATCACGTAGGTTTAAATGGATGAATGCGCACCTAAAAATTCCCGCAAAGTAGTGCACCTAATGACACTTATTGTGGAAGTCCAGGATCTAAAAATAGATTTGGAAAGTACATAGTTAGCTGATTACCCATATTGTACTTCATATTCAAGTAATTCTGAAGCGACTTAAAGCTTTCGTCTTATTTATCATAATGTAACACAAAGCTAAGCATACACACTTGGTCCAACATGGGAAATCTCCGTTTCTCTAGCAAGGGGTCGGTGATGGTGTGTCCACTTTTCTTCCTCTCTCTCTCTCTTCCTCCTTCCCATTTCTTTTCTCATGTGGGCTTTAATTTTCATTTAACTTAAGTTGGTGTCAATAAAAGGATCAGTTTTTAAATAATGGCACAGTGTAAGAAGGAACTTAGGGAATGAATGAATAAATACAGCCGTATGAGGTGGGATGGGTATGACATCTCTATCATGGGGTGAAGATTTTTTAGGAGAAACAAGTTAGCTTTCGGCCTTGAACCCTGTGAGGAGAAATAGATAAAAAGATGCATAAAAATTATACTGGTTGGTTAAGTTTTTTGATGACTCAATAAATAAACAAGTTTACGATAACGATAAAACTATAATTCCCGTCAACGTCAGTTTTGCTGAGTTTAGGCAAATACTATTACTTCTAATTCTACAACTGCGGTAATACGACTAGAAATTGTTCTATTGTTACTGCTATTACTACTACTACTACTATTACTACTACTACTACTACTACTACTACTACTACTACTACTACTACTACTACTACTACTACTACTACTACTACTACTACTACTACTACTACTACTACTACTGCTGCTGCTGCTGCTGCTACTGCTGCTACTATTGCTACTGCTGCTACTACTACTACTTCTACTACTACTACTTCTACTACTACTACTACTACTACTACTACTACTACTACTACTACTACTACTACTACTACTACTACTACTACTACTAAGAGTAAAAACATTCAAAAGTTTAAAGTGAGATAACCCCTGAAGAAGCACAATAATGTTAACTGGGAATAATGAACGTAAAGGAAAATCTGACATCCTTCTCCCATATTTAGATCCCTAAAAGATTGCACGGTTTATTACCGGTTTATTATTATAAGAATTCACCCTAGATAGATACTGACAGAAAAATAAACAACCCACAAAGGAGTAGATTTTCACCTAACGAAGCTGTGTCATCTATATGAGACAATGTGCTAATATGTAAGTATAGGCTTTTACCTTACAGGCGTCATGCCTCCACCCACAACACAACCCAACCAAAAAGAATATAAAGGAGGAGAACCTTATGAACGGTAAATAATTTAAAATGGCTTAACTTTTTAGTTGAGTTGTTTTCGTCTATTGTACCACGATGTTTGACTGTATTGACTTACTTCGAGCAATGGTGCGAGTCGAGTTGAACACGAATGGTCTGACATCAGACTCTGGCTTGCCAGGGATGGACAGCTTCGTCGGTCGAGCAGATGATGGAACTACTTTGCTGCCTGCTGCTGCTGATGATGATGTTGATGATGATGGAACTGCTGCTGCTGATTGTGGCGGTGGTGGTGGCCGTTGTGAGACCTTATCTTTAACAACGGCTGTCGCAGTATTGATTGACTGTGGAGTGACGTCACGAGATTTACCGATCTCGTCCGTCCAGCCAGCCACTCTTCTGTACACCGGGATCTCTCGGCTGCCGTAAGCATCATGGCCGTGGTAGGACTTCCGCTTACTGAGGTCTTTCCCGGAGGAAGAGCTCGCAATCCGCAACGACGGCGTGGTTTCTGTTTGCTGCTGAGAAATCATTTCGTGGAACGACGCTCTTTTAGACTTTACGCTGATCGACAAGTTGTTCAATCCTGGGACAGCAAATGGATTTGAACCTTGGGCTTGTGGGTGGGTGGGAGAGAGAGTTGGCATAGGACCCACTGGAGACCGAGCCGTGGGTGTTTCTGCTGTTTTGGTTTTCAAGTTGCGGATGGTGATGTCTGCCTCCTTGGTGCTCATCCCTCCAGTAAGAGGCTCGAGCTGTTTCTTCACGGTCTGCAGAAGCTGCTGGCGGGTTTCGCTGATGTTCGCCGTCCTCTTCAGAATCGCTTCGTCTTTCTTAACCTTATCCGGGTCAGAAGCTTTCTTCTTGCTCTTCGGCCGCTCGAGACTTTTGGTGTAGCTCTCCCGCAAGTCGCTGATGGAGGACGAGCGCTTCATCTTGACCAGTTCCAGCTCCTCTATACTGTTGCGCCTCGATCTGAGCCTTGTCGGCCGGTCGAGAGTGGCTGAGCCTGAAGAGAAACTGTCGAAGGTTTTCTTGATGTCCCCGATGGAGTAGTTGTGCTTCTCGAGGATGTCGTCC
The DNA here is from genome assembly GCA_033675545.1 of Elysia crispata. Lineage (NCBI taxonomy): Eukaryota > Metazoa > Mollusca > Gastropoda > Plakobranchidae > Elysia > Elysia crispata. The sequence goes on along the minus strand of JAWDGP010003180.1, from coordinate 124,308 downwards.
CAGTACTTGTGCTCCTCTGCGTCCATCACTGGAGCGCCGCCACGGGTCAAGGTCGCCTCTAGACTCTTGCGAAGGTCAGAGAAAGAGTAATCTCGCTTGTAGACCTTCACCTGAGCATCCTCGTCAGGTGACGTCACTGTCTGGTTCTGTTTTTCCTTTCTCTTCTTCTCCTCCTCCTCTTTCTTTTTCCTCTGCATTCTCTGAACCTCTTCGTCTTTCTGTCGCTTTAACTGTTCCTTCCTTAGTTGCTCTTTTCTAAACTGTAGTCGCATCCTTTCCTGTTCCTCCTTTTCTCTCTGTTCTTTCTTTTTCGCCTCCTCTTCTTCTTTCTTCTTTTGTAACATTTCTCTTTGTGCAGCTTGTTTTCGAAGCAGATCTGCTTTGATGAGTTCCTCTCTCTTTTGTTGCTCCTCAACCTTCCTCTTTTCTTCAGCCTCTTGCCTCTCTTTTCCCTCCTTTCTTTTCTTTTTGTCTTCCAATTCCTTCTTTTCCTGTTTAAGCCGTTCTTCTGCAAGCTTTTTTTCGTCCGCCTTTTTCCTCTCTTCTTTGAGTTTCTCTTCCTCTTTCCTCTTTGCTTCTTCTCTTAGTTTAGCTTCTACCCGTTTCTTTTCCTCCGCTTTTCTCTTTTCCTCCTTTAGTTTCTCCTCTTTCCTTTTTGCCTCTTCTCTCGATTTAGCTTCCAGCCGTTTCTTTTCCTCCCTAAGTTTCTCTTCCTCTCTTCTCTTTGTTTCTTCTATTACTTTTTGTTTCTTCTCTTCTGTTTTCCTTCTCTCATCTTCCTGTCGTTCCTTCTCTTTCTTCGCTGCCTCGTCCTTGAGTTTCGCCTCGTCTAGCGTCTTATCTTGTTCTTTCTTTGATCTTAAATCTTTTTTCCACGCAGGCACATTGGCTACTTTTGTAGATTTCTGATCATCTGCCACTTCTACCTCTCTCTTCTGCCAAGGGTTCAATTTCTTCGCCTCTGTTTTCTCTGGAATGTTATTTGGCTGTGCGGGAGAACTAGAGTTCTGCGCATGCCCGCCTCCTGGGCTACGATCTCGTATAACCCGTCCCTGATCGCTGGATCCTCTGGTTTCAACCGCCGCCATTTTTAGATGGAGAGAATTGCCCGGAAGTTGGAGCTTGCCAGGTTTTCCCTGACCATCTTCCGCTGCCGGTTTGGACTCGAATTTGTCCTGGAACCGGCTGATTACACCAGGTTTGGATTTGTCACCAATTGCTGGAGGAGGTTTCGCTTCCACCTTCTCCTGGAACATTTGAAAGGCTTTCGGTTTCGGTTTGTTATGACCTTGCCGGTTGTCTGGGTCAGAGGTCGATTTCCGGTCTGCAGTGTCTCCCAGTGACTTGGATTTGTCTTCGCCTCCAACTTTCTTATTTTTTTCAAACGAGAGCATTTTTTCATTGATCCCATTTTCATTTCGTTTCGGAGCAAAATTTGACTTCTTTCTTTCTCTGTCTTCCTCCTCTTTTATCTTCTTTTCTTCCTCTTTCTTTTTCTGCTCAAGGTGTTTCCTCTGTTCCTTCTCCTCCACTTGTTGTTTTTTCTTTCTCTCTTCATCTTTTTTCTTTAGTTCCAACTGTTTTTTCCTTTCTTCTCCTTCTTTTCGCGTCTTCTCTTCTTCTTTTCTCTTTTCATCCAACCGTTTTCTCCTTTCTTCCTCCTCCTTTTTCTTCCTCTCTTCTTCCATCCTTTTTTCTTCTAATCGTCTTTTCTTTTCTTCTTCCTCTTTTTTCTTTTTCTCCTCTTCCTTTCTTTTTTCTTCCAAGTACTTTTTCCGTTCCTCCTCTTTTTTCTTTTTTTCCTCTTCTTTTCTCTTTTCTTCCTTCTCTTTTCTTTTTGCTTCTTCCTCTGCAAGTTTTTTCTTCACCAGCGCCTCCTCTTTGATGCGCTTCTCCTCTTCTCTCTGAAGCTCTTCCTCAGCCTTTTGCTTCTCGGCCTTTAGTCTCTTCTGTTTTTCTTCCTCCTCCTCCTGTTTTCTCCATCGCTCTTCCTCCTGCTCCCTTTCTCTCCTCTCTCTTTCTAGTCTCTCAGCCCTTGCCTCTCTCCTCTTTTTCATAGCCTCCTCTTTCTCAGCGCTCTCTCTTTCCAACTCGGCCCTCTTCCTCCGTCTTTCCTCTCTCTCTAATATCAACTTGGTCTCCAGCTTCCTCTCTTCCTCTTTTTTCTCCTCCAGCTTCTTCCTGACCTCCTCTTTCTCTTTCTCTTCCTCCTCTTTTTTCTTCTTCTCTGCCTCGGATTGCTCTCTGTCTTTCTTCCTCTGGGCGGCCAGTCTCTCCTCCTCCTCCCTCTGTTTCTTCTCGTCATCCAGACGTTGTTTCTTGGCATGCACGCGGGCCGTAAGATCGCTGCGACGCAGATTTCTCCGCGCGTTTTCGCGTCCCTCGCTCGGGGACTGCGGCTCCGAGACGTCCCCGTTCGGCAGGACCTCGGCGTCCGATCCCCGTCTGTTACCTGCGGAACGTAACGGTTTAGTTCTCTTCAGACAGGAGGCAGAGGGGCAGAAATACAATGGATTTATCATTCTTTTTGACTAAAAACACATAAAAAACAAAAGAAATGCCCGACTCGATCTTGTGAATCTTCCATAAGAGATTGAGACGGTCAGTTCACAAAGTAGGATGAAAAGAAAACAAAAAACGCGGAGCTAGACCAGAGAATACAGCATTGACCTACCTATATATATATATATATATATATATATATATATATATATATATATATATATATATATATCATACAAATCAATAGCTTATGCTTAAAGAAATAAAGATCTGTAAAAAGGATAATATCATAAGAGAAGACACTCTTTTCCAATCTTACTTGAGGAACTTAAAAATGGCAGGCCCATCTAAGGTGTCAAGAAACCATAAATATTTGATATGGATGAATCAGATACAAAGCTCGATCGATTCACTTAATATTGTTTTAAGTCTACGAATCTTGCTTCCCTAATATTAAGTTCTGCCTGCCTCCACATTGTTGATATTGTTGCTTTTGTAGGTTGCGATGTTGGTGATATTAGAATAACGTTACCAGGAACTTTTATTACAGTAGGTGCCATTGACTTTTTACGTCTGGCTAGTTCCTTTCGTGTCTGGCATCTGATTGGTTTTCTCAAAAGAACCCCTCCACCAGAACTGGTGGGGGTGAAGATTTCAAGACCAACAGACTGGGATCTGGCGATAAGAGTCTGATAGAAGCACACATTTGGACAGGACAATCGATCTAGCAATGGAGAGATCCCTGTTGATCACGGTCTTGTACATTTTTACAGTTTCCCCACATAGTAAGCTCCACAGGTCACTCCTTATTCTCAACTCATTTTTTTTCCTGTCTCGCATACACAGACACACATTGCCTGACACAAAAACTAGCTTCAGCAAGCATCGTGGAAAAATAAAGTGGACCAAACCTCTGCAGCCCTAATCTATCCGGAAAGAAAGGACCTCAGTGTTACCATCATCGTTATAAAGCATTCTCTTTATTTTAGATGATATGTGATTACCAAGTTGTCCTCCAAGTGTGTTGGTTTTGCTTTCCTATTTGGATCTGTTTCTTAAGACGAAAAAAGAAGAGCAACACCGAGAGGGGAAAAAATCTGCCACTTGAACCGTACCTACAGTTCTGAGCTGATTGAGAACAAGGGAAACAAAATTGCGAGCTTGATAGAACAAAATGGCTGAAGGTCTCTAAGGTTTCTCTCCTTGCAGATAGAAGACACGAGGGCCGTGGGCAGTCCATGAAGAGCTGGACTCCCTCGGCAAACTTGACCCTCGGATTGGTTGTCAAGCAAACAAACCACATCAACTATGACGGGATGATAACAGTTCTGCGAAACATGTGAAAGGTCAGTTAGGGGCACGGCTGCTGTGGTACAAGACTAATCTTGATATGAATGAGGAAAAAAAAAACACTTGATGAACCATTGTTTTGTCTGGCTTGATTTCAAGAAGCTCATCTCTAATGCAAATATCATTTCTGGCCAAAAAGAATAAAGCAGTATCAAATTAGAGTGGAAATAAATCCATTCAGTTTGTCCTTTAACACTGTATTGATGACAATGGTGGTTTGACTTTATTTGAAATAATTGGATACAGAGGGTAGTAAGCCGAACTGAACTAGGTCTATAGACTTTAGTGAACGGCTCAGTTTAAGACGCTGAGCAAACGTAGGTGAAACAGCATTAGCAGCAACGATGATGATGATGATGATGATGATGATGAATATGATGATGATGATGATGATGATGATGATGATGATGATGATGATGATGATGATGATGATGATGACGATGATAATGATAATGATGATGATGATGATGATGATGATGGTAATCCAAAAAAAAAGAACTTACAATGAGCGCCAAAAATTCAAACTGAGCAGGTAACAAGAGGAAGAAAACTTATTGTACTTAAAGGGAGACAAAGGTTGAATGAACGAGTTGGTCCGGTGGAAGACACTGTGACAAGTTATCTCCCTTAATAATCAACCAAACCTACTGTAATGGAAAAGGAACAGCCCAGGCCAATCATCAGATTTGATTTGCTCGATACAGACATAAACAAGGTTAAAAGAGAGGAACCAGACTAAAATAGAGACTCAACAGGACGATACTCAGATAACAGCATGGTCGTTGAAATTATCTAGAATTAGAAGAGAGAAAGAGCCACGCAATTTAGAATAAACCAATTAAAGGAAATGCTAGAGAAGTATACATGTATTATCTAAGGTTTATCGTAAAGGTTACTCAACGTGACTTTATCAAATACACGGTTGTGCCAGTTTCATTTAAGCGGATCACTGACAAAATTTTAGTGTCTTGAAAAGACTTGAATTAAATCATTTATCCCATCAAAAAGAAATGTAAGCTTACAAGTTGTAGTTTTCTGACAGGACAGTTCGTTATCATGATTTGGGCGTACCTTTAGCAGGGACCAGAACCCTGCAGATATTAAGTTTCTTTCTATAATCCAGAAAATTTACAGTTTTAAAACTCTCCTGTGAAGCTAGAATCGGAATGAACCAAAGAGAAGTAATCAGAAGATGGTAGTAATAGAAATCTAATAGCATTTTTTTTTCGGCAAAGGATGCAAATCGTAATCTTTGCTATCGTTTTATAAACACCGATCTAGGACTCCGAAATTATGAAATATCGGTCCAAGTTTTACCCTCCCTGTCAGAGTTAGCTAAAAGCATTGGTGAAGTACCGCAATAGAGCATAAATATTCGATAAAGTATTTAAACGCCCTTCATTTATCGATCTAACTTGCAATGAGTCTAAGAAGGAATAAGGGCGGAGACCGATTTATCGGAATAATATTGTGTCATTTTCATTAGAGCGACACTTTATCACACCGCAACAATTGTCCTCCTTGGTAAGATGACACATTATGCCATGACTTCGTAAATAGTTTAATGATATGACAGTTACAAACAAATTCATGTCATGTAAGGGTTTTGCTATGCAAGACTATACTCTTACTCAATCGTTTCTTTAACTCTCATTACTTACACAAATAACTCCAGCGATGATACGTCTCCTCCATGATCGCTTTTTGATTGGTGGAAAAAAAAAACAGCACTTGCCATCGCCAACCTTTGATATTCGATTTTTTTAGAGTTTGGAATAGTTCACATACCAAAGGGGGGAAAAGGTTTGACGAGGACGAGTTGTGAAATCGACTTTTGAGAAAACTGCAACACAAACAATTTCTTTGTTTCAATGCATCAGAGTCCGTTTTTTCTTTATTTTTTTTCTCGGTTTAAAAGAAGTTGAGTCTACGAGTCATTCTCCTCGTTCTTACTTATGTGGCAAGCAACAATGGGTTCTATCACGGAATCTGAGGAAAATGTCAGTGACAAGCTCAAGAGAATCTTCGCAACAAGAAAGGGCTGCAACTCTGTAGGACCAAGTAGCTCTGAGACTAATTCTGGTCTACGCTCTAACACGTCAGGATCAGCACGGCCAGGACACAGTAGACAGAGGATACATGGATCTACACTATCTGATTGGACTAACAGACTGAAAGGAGGAGAAATGACAAACACGCACGCGCGCACACACACAGAGGAAGCTGGTCGAGAATCAGTGGATATCACCATTCACAAATCATTGAAAATAATAGACAAAATGAGTAGCAAATTGCACAGCAAGATGCGTTATGGCTTTGTATCTTTTTTCGCTTTTTTTTGGAAACCAGTACTGTGTTTTATGGCTCTAAAAAAAAAAAAACAACTCCCCCACAAAAACCCCCCTGTGATTTCAAGATAAAAAAAAAATTCAAAAATATTTGTGTGATTTGTCCACTCCTTTCATTTTTCAATAAATGCTGTTTGATTCGAGGCACATAATGTTGATATGACAGTGCAATCGTCTTTATATTATGACATTCCAACTATAGAGGCGAGGTTTTTCCTTTCTTAGGTTTGGGATAACGCTCTTAGCCTATCTATCTATTGTCACACCGTGTACACCAACAGATGCTCCGTCATGCATAAAGAATCATTCTTCATGGGCTGCAGGCTTGCAAATATATGCCATTCCCTTGTAGAGCATTACTGATTCTACAGAATAATAAGCCCGTCTCCACCAGAAATGGGGCAAAGAATGACGTAACAAAACCGTTAAGGCAACATAAATTTGAAAAAAATACAACAAATAACGCTAAACGAAACTGGGGAAAGCCTAAACAAAGGGGGGAAAACCCGATAAATAACGAGTAAATCTTAGCTTACTTCTCCGTTTGTGAGATTTTTGCGCACCATTTTTGAAGGCCCAGTCGCCCAGAAAGGCTGGCCATGTCGCTC
>JAWDGP010003180.1:110000-112500 GCA_033675545.1 Elysia crispata | reverse complement strand
TATAACGATCTTTCTCTTACTTCAGTACATCCTTTCTCTTACTCTATAACGATCTTTCTCTTACTTCAGTACATCCTTTCTCTTACTCTATAACGATCTTTCTCTTACTTCAGTACAGACTTTCTCTTACTCTATAACGATCTTTCTCTTACTTCAGTACAGACTTTCTCTCACTCCATAACGATCTTTCCTCTGCTCTAGAACGATGTCTCTCTTGCTCCAGGACGTCCTCTCTCTTACTCAAGAAAGGCCTTTCCTTTACTCCAGAACGGTCTTTATCCCGCTCCGGAGCAGCCTTTCTCTTACTCTAGGGCGGTCTTTCTCTTATTCCAGTGTGGTCATTCGCTAACTCAAGAACAATCTTTTTCATACTCCAGAACGACCATTCTCTTACTCAAGAACGATCTTCTTTTACTCGAGAACGGTCTTTCTCTTACTACAGAACGGTCTTCCTCTTACTACAGAACGGTCTTCCTCTAAACCCAGAACGGTCTTTCTCTTACTACAGAACGGTCTTCCTCTTACTACAGAACGGTCTTTTTCTTACTCCAGAAGGGTATTTCTCCCGCTCCAGAACGGTCGTTCTCAAAGTACAGAACGGTCTTTCTCGTATTCCAGAACGGCCTTTCTCCCAGAGTGGTTCTTCTCCCGCTCTAGAAAGATTTTTCTCTTACTCTAGAACGTTCTCTCTTCCGTTCCAAACAGCCTTTCTCTTACTCCAGAACGGTCTTTTTGCCGCTCCAGAACAGCCTAGGACACCTTTTCTTTTTCTCCAGACCGGGATTTTTCTTACTCCAGAAAGGTCTTTCTCCTGCTCCATAACTCTATTTTTACAGACCAATCTTTATCTTTCTCCAGCCCTAGAACGGTCTTTCTCCAGACTGGGCTTTCTCTTACTCCAGAAAGGTACTTTTCTTTCTCCTCAATGATCTTTCCACACAGTTCTCTCATGGTACTCGTTATCTCCAATAAAGAACAATTGGTTTAAATCAGTTTGTCTTTTTTTCTGACTCGACTTTTCTCTGCATTGAACTTGTAAATCCTTTTCTCTCTACATAATTATAATTTGTCTAAATCTTTAAAAAAAACCTGCGTTCACGCTGAAAAGAAGGAAGATTACGGAAAAGAAACACATGAGAAAAAAAGACATTTTGAGCTGTATTAAAACGCAAAATTACTTTCCGATGATCTTAATTTAATGCTTTTGGCAAGGGCTACGGTACATCGTAATTTCCTATGCATCTACTAATTTTGATACTTAGGTATACCATAGAGGTGCAGCTTTAGACTCTCACCTTCATACAGAGCTTTCTTGCGACCGTAGGACAAACCCCGTCTGGTATCGTTCCGGTTCAGCAAACTGTCTATATCGATACCAGCATATCGATCATCAACATCGTCATCCATCTTGATTTTATTTCCAACAAGAAAAGTCACACTTGATCTTTTTGCTTTAGACAAAGTCTTCCCTTATCGATGTAACCAGAGCAGTAAATGGAGTACTTGAATGTTCCGATACTCCATCCCTGGATTCCTCTCGGATTCCAACTTTGTGGTTTGTGTGGTTCGGTCAAAGTGGTTTGGTTTTCCTATTCTGACAACTTTGGATTCGATTTCGATATCTGAGGAGGAAAACACAAGAAGAACAAAATTTTAATATAAAAATGGAAATAGGAGTATATTTTGTTATAATGCACGCTGTTTGAAATGTTAACGCTGTTGTTGTTGTTGTTGTTATTGTTGTTGTTTTTATTTTCCATGCTCCAACCTCTAATCTCTTTAACTAGAGCTATTGTTGTAGGTGTAATTTCTGTAGTTGATGGTGTAACAGCTACTGTTGTTATTGGTGTTAAGGCTTTTATCACTGTTGTTGCTGTTATTGATCGAAATTTATTGCCGTCATTGGTGGTATCCTTATTGCTTATATTTTTTGCTTTTGACATCGTTATCATCGACCTTTTAACGGTTTTGATGGCCAACAAAAAGAAATCCCAAGAATAATGGCAGTTGTAGCAGCAACATTAAGAGTACTGCAACTAATGTTGGTGTTACTATCCCTCGTAGGAGCAGCAGAGGTAGTGGTGCTGTTGATACACAAACAGTTTTGGGTCTTTCTGTGACGTGAAATCTGTATGCGTTCTAGGCTTGCTCAAAAGCAGCTAATAAAAACAAGAGTAGCAGTTTTGTTGTGTTGGCGTAGTGAAAGTAAAGAGGGTCTAAGGCTTCCAATAAACGGACTCTGGTACAGGTGACGATCCATACTTACTCAGCTGTGATTTCATTCGAAGGAATACACAGTGGAACATGTAAAAGTATTTGCAGATCGAACGCTGTTTGGTTTGCCAAAAGAAGAGAGCTGTGGCACTCTTAGCAAAGTTGTGTTATCTTACCTTATCTATAAAGTTATTTACTGCAGGTGTTTCTTTGAGTCCACTTTGATATAACTTCGATTTTGTTGTTTTTTTCCTTCGGTTATATAATAAATTTTCTTGCATGCTCT
>JAWDGP010003180.1:60000-105000 GCA_033675545.1 Elysia crispata | reverse complement strand
GAGCCGAAAAGCGGTGAGACCCAAACGAGATTGTCAGCTGCTGCGTAGTGAAATTAGGTGCGGGGTGTTATTTCGATTCGCGTTTATACAATATCAACGCTAAAATTCTAAATTTAACTGACATCATTCTTTGTTCCTTATGAAGTGAACAATGCACCTCGCACGATCCGTTTGAACGTATCCATTTTCCGTGGAACACAGTACTGTGATTTGAGGTCACTCACATGAAGTCCAAAATAGTTCGGAAGTTTGCTACTCACCCCGTGGAAGTGTTATCATAAAGACAATAAGAATGGACTACAACAGACTCTCAGCATACACCGTAGCACGCCTCTACTGGTCGGTCTTGAAAATCGCGCAACTTTGGCTTTTATGAAAAATTGTATTATATGGTATAATCAAATTATGATTAAAAAAATAAAAATAAAATAATGATAATGAACTATTTACTATGCGCTTTAAATTCTTAACAAATCCTCCTTACTAGATCATAACCAAACAATGGGCTTCTTGAAACTTGTAGAGGAGCTGCTATCAAAAATAGCGCATCATGGCAAGATCCTCTACTGCTACAGCCATGACGAATGGTAAGGTTTTTCCAAGGATTTGAACCTGGGATCTGCTGTTCCGACAGCCGAGGGTCTAGTATTACAGCCATGAGACAACTGGGGATAAGGTTAGTTAGTTTTGAGAACCCAGCGGTGCAGCTTGTAAACAGGGTTTTTTCATTTGGGGTTTTCACTGTTTTGACATTAATGGTCCATCGACCTCGTAAGATTTTGACTTGTGGATGATAGATTGCATCAGTTCCCGTCAAAAAAGCTTCAAAAGCTCCTTTTTTTTTTGCAGGCGTACGTGAGACTAATTCAATTGTAGGTCATACAGTCATGTCTCCCTCATTACTGTTGTGGATGTATCTTAAACAGAAGCCTGAACGCCACTCTCTGACTTGCTCACAATAATCGTTTAAGGAGAATGAAACAAGGTAAGGTGGAGCAAGAACGCTTTTACCCTCCACATCTGGTTCACTCACTGCTTTCAAACACCTAGTGGAATTAGTTCTTTCGAGTAGAGAGAAAAAAAATAATGGGGAGGCATGGTTCACTAATTTAAAAAAAAGTATTATTATTATTATCATTATTATTATTATTATTATTATTATTATTATTATTATTATTATTATTATTATTATTATTATTATTATTATTATTATTATTATTATTATTATTATTATTATTATTATTATTATTATTATTATTATTATTATTATTATTATTATTATTATAATTATTATTATGAAAGGCGCAAGGATTAATTGCAAAAAAAAAAAAATGGATGTTGAGAATTGAAGAAAAGCTCGCCATTAATTTTAGAGTGGTTTGTTCACCAACGTGAGTAGAGCAAGAAGGAGGGAGGGAAAGGGTGAAAAAGAGGTAAATAGATACTCTACAGATAAAGATTAACTATTATTATTATGATGATGATTATTATTATCAATATCATCATCATCATCATCATCATTATTATTATTATTATTATTATTATTATTATTACTACTACTACTACTACTACTACTACTACTACTACTACTACTACTACTACTACTACTACTACTACTACTACTACTACTACTACTACTACTTCTACTACTACTACTACTACTACTACTACTACTACTACTACTACTACTACTACTACTACTACTACTACTACTACATTTTGACAAAGAAAGACAGGGACAGAGGAACGACGATGACGACTATAATATTGATGATGATGATGATGATGATGATGATGATGATGATGAGAAAAAGAAAACTTTTAAAGCGAAAGAGAGATAAAGAAAGAGTCGGGGGGAGAAACCGAGATAGAGTAAATTAAAAAAATGATAAAAAGCATAACGAGAGAATGAGAGCTAGACAGAGAATGAGAAAGGGGAAGAGAGAGGATAGGGAAAGAGAAAACACCGACAATAAATAAAGAGATAGAGAGAGGGGAGAGAGAGAGAGAGAGAGAGAGAGAGAGAGAGAGAGAGAGAGAGAGAGAGAGAGAGAGAGAGAGAGAGAGAGAGAGAGAGAGAGAGAGAGAGAGAGAGAGAGAGAGAGAGAGAGAGGCAAATATTTCATTCCAGATCTTCACCAGGTAAACTGACTCGTTCCATGAAGAGATGATTATGAATTTCATAATTCTCAACAATGCTAGCTTGTGTTGTTTGGCGACAAGCCCCTTACACAGACCGCAATGAGCGAGTCTGACCTCACAGCTCTGTTTCTCAAGCTCTCTCCTTTCTACCTGGAGCATTAAGACTTCTTGCCTTTCAAACAGAGAGTCTGGGCTGGATCAGATTCGGTGTTGATAGCTCAAGAAATATGTGAGGTGATTTATTTATTAGCGCTTTATTAAAAAAGAAAAACCTGCTGCATGCTGCTCTGTAATGAGTTGATGGAGATGATGAATTGTTGTTTCTGAAGCGAAGGTGAACCGAGAAGTGTGTCTGAGGAGTGCTAGCGACTTGGAGGAGGAGGAAGGGAAGTGCGCCTATTGTATGCCTACTTTACTGAGATATCGAGGGGGGACGGGTGCTCGAGGTAGAATCTATGTTATCCCAAAGTCAGAGCTTTTTAAAAGCTTGTAAAGGTAGAGCTTTCTTTCCGGTGTTAGGATGTTTCCAAGTGCCGTTCCATAGCATGTTGGATTTTACCAAAGCGAGATCTAAAGTATATTAGAACTAGATCTAGATCTGTTCATATGGTCAAATGCACCCTAATTTGTGGTCAAATGATCACAAATAGGCCCTACTACTTATTATCTGTCATGAAACAAAAAATGTATCAAGAGAGTTAAACATCTGCCCAACAAACCTGGGGAAAGCCTATTACAGCAACTACTTACCACTGTGTTATGTTTCCTTGCCGCCGCATCAAGTTACACTGCCCATTTTAGAAGGAATCCCAAATCACTTGTTATGGTTTTCTTATAACCAGCGCATTCACAACACTACGATATTCAAAGTGTTCAAATTGGTATCATTCCTTCGAACAGGTTGTTCACCTCCTGATTTAACAAGAAAAAAACAAGCAACAAATACTCAATACCATAAAACTCGGGCGTTTCTTTTTGCAGGACTACTGGCAACAATAGCCATGACTCATGTCCTACTGTAAAGAGGAAACGAGCAAACAAAAACCATATCTAAAATCAGTTAACGATAAAGAGCAAAGTGCACCACACAATAACACATCTGATTAACTTTGTCACGAAGCTTGTGAGCACATTGAGGTTATTTTTTCTATCGATGCGGCTAGATAACTTTCAATCAACATTGACATCAGGAACCACGAGAAGCTCGAGCCAGAGATAGAGATGGAGATAGAGATGGAGATAATCTTGCGACAAGCCGAGATCTACATCCCCAGCTCCCAACCAGCCATCAGTGGCACAGGCACGGCATCCTTGGGGCGGCTGAAGGGCGAAAATGAGCGAACACAGGTCAAACACAGCTCAGAGAGAGAGAGAGAGAGAGAGAGAGAGGGGGGGGGGAACGCACACATATAGACGGGGAAAAAACTCTTCAGTTGCTAGAGTGCTCATCTTCTCTTTAGCAGAAACCAGACAAACAACACCATTGGTAATCGCCCCCTCCATTCCTTCCTTCACTCCCCTCTCCCCTGCTTGCTCACTTTCTGTCTCCCCCCCCACTCCCCACCCCCAGAATCCTAGCGCTGACTTCAGCTCCCATCTCCAGATCTAGATAATAGTATATAGAATAGGTTAGCAGTTACAGCACTCTCAGTCTCACCTAGAGCTCAACACCTCGCCAGACAAACCGCGAAATGGGCAACACGTTTGGAGACAGCAATCTGGTCTTGCGTAAAGACCTACATCTGCATTATGATGCTATATTTCTACAATATAAAACTGAACATTCTTTTCTCCGGTCTGGGAGACTATGTGAGAGACTTAGGGGATGTTAATTATCAAACACTCGACTTCATGTGAGCAAAGGTTGCCACGCGCCACCTATTCTTTTCTTCCCATTTTATTCTTTTTATTTCCCGTTCACCCGACTCGTGTACTTCACTCTTGCTCCAAGTTCCATCTCTCCGATTCAGCAGAAATGTTTAGCCTAGAATTGAGACGCGCGTACCTTGGTTGTGACCTAACCAGTTCTCGGTCGGTATCTGAGTTTTCCTCCAAGGTGGGCGACTCTTTCCCCCTCCACAGTTACTTTGCTGCATGTGACAAACAACAGTAAAGAATGAAATAGTAAGGAACAGATACCGTGTACATAGCAAGGAGGAGGGATATTTTTAACTTTGGATATGCAAAGTTTAGGAGTTAAACGTGTGTTTTATCCCCCCCCCCCCCTTTTCTCTCTCTCTGTCTCTGTGTGTGTGTCTCTCTCTGTCTCTCTGTCTCTCTGTGTGTGTCTCTCTCTCTGTCTCTCTGTGTGTGTCTCTCTGTCTCTCTCTGTCTCTATGTGTGTCTCACTCCCTCTGTCTCTCTCTGTCTCTCTCTCTCTCTCTCTCTCTCTCTTTCGCTATCTTTCCTTCATCTCTGCCGCTATCCATCTCTTCCAACATCGGCTTTATCTTTCTATCCGCCTCTTTCCTCCAATATTAACATTTCTTCATTTTTACACCTACTTCGATCATCAAATTTAAAACTGCTAAGTCCTATGAAAGCCCTAAGAGGCCAAATATCTTGCTCATAGCCAGTTTCCCTGTTTCTTGACTACTGCTGAAAAGATGGCTTCCACTAAGAGCGAGTCCGTGGTGAGTTATTCTCAAGTAGTCGCATCAACCGATTCCCCTATATATCTGCTCCCGCCCAGACAAAACAATGTGCTAGCTTACATGTGCCTTACCTGAGCAAACCGTGTACAACACTTAGGCGACTTGGGCAAAGTGAGAAATCTGCTCACCTAGATGAGAGAGAACTGAGAAGCATCTCTCGGCAGCTTCCTCCACTCACAAACAGATCCACATTCCGAAGACGGGGGCAGAGTTGGCGGAGAGAGAGCGAGCTTGGCTAACACCAGTAACAACACTGAAACCTTGTGCTAGGAAGTTTGAGATGTACAACTCTGGTCTTATCTAGAAATCTAGCTCAGCCTCAGCATGATCTACTAGAACAGCTCTCTGAGGGTCATTCATTGGTTTAAAACCAGTCGAGTCAACACACCTTAGTTCTTGAACGGTAGTACTATCGGAAAAGTTTCCATAATTCTTTGCCCTTGTTCTAGGGTTTTCCCACTAGACTGAGTACTACCTACATCTTTATGGCTTTCAGTTGTGGAGAAGAAAACTGCAACAGATTTCTTGAGTCCCGTCCTCGTCGTGTTCCCCTTTACTCTGTGCGATGGTTTATGTTGACATGCTTGCTGTTTTTTTTTTTTAATTGCTTTTCATTTCTACTTGTTGTTGATGTTGCTGCTGTTTTTGTTGCTGTTGCTGTTGTCTTGTGGTTTTTTTTCCTTGCTCACCTTCTTCTAATGATCGCTCTTCGCTCTCTCCTGTACCAGTGTAAGGGTTAGCATCAGCGCGTGGGTGTATGAGCCAGGCCAGGCCTGACTGTAACTTAAAGACAACCTCACCAGCCTAAATCGCTATTTCGGTCTGACTTACTTTTTGTGAATGTAAGACCAGCTTAGGCGTCTTTCGTAGTAAGTAAAGTCAATTATGCAAGCGTTTACCTGCGGTTTTCTGACATAAGTACGTTTTAGGAAGCACGTCATATGACTTCAAGGGTCAAGGTTGTAGCGCATCAGTCGGCTTTACTATGGTGTCTTGACGTTACTTTTTGAGAGGAAAGTTATAAAATAATATTTACAGTATTCTTGTGGCAAAGAGGGTGTAGCTAAAGATTTATTGCTCCCATCACTGACGTCAGGAGAAGGGAATGATATCGGCACCAGATGCCGCCTAAAGCTGCTCTGCCCCGTAGCTAACTTAACTTGAAAATGTAAATTATTTCAGGAATGTGTGGCGTTATCTTTGTCTAAGAACACTCCCAAGACTAAAGAGTGTGGGAGTAGAGTTAGGTTAGCTCTAATTCCAGTGAAAGCCTCTCTACCGACAACATTACAAATTTTATCCTTACTATTGTGGTTCCGGTGCGAACTCCTCTTCTAACATCGACATACACACATAATTATACTAATATTTCACTGTTAGATCAGCCCTGATTCTAATATTAGTTTCTTTACTAACATTAACAAACAGGTATTATCATTTTACAGTTAGATCCAGTGCGCGCTTCTTTCTAACGTCAACATGATAAACTAAATTAAATTCATTGGGTGTTTTCTTCAGACCTTATAACACAAGTAAAAAAAAAAATACAAACTTCATGGTATTAACTGCTCTATGTCCTCCCCGAAGCTTATTCTAGTGGTTTCACAAAACCTGGCAACTTGACCACTTGTTTTCACCTGGATCATTCAATCAATGTAGAGTCTGTAAATTGGTCTTTGATTTATACAACAAACAAAATTATTGACAGAGAGTAAAAGATGCAGAGAGCATGGGACATACATAGTACGGTTTTCTTTTTGAGAGATAAAATATAGGGGTCGACGAAACAAGTAGATGAATAGACCGAAGTATGAGGCGGTTTTAAGACAGGTATCTATATCGAAATGTGTGTGTGTGTATATATATATATATATATATATATATATATATATATGTAAGATAAAGTTTGGATGAAATCATAAAATGGAATGGGAATTATGATCGACAAAGGGATTTAAAAGAGCTTTCGAGAGAAGGTGGAAGAAAAATGAGGGGTAGAATAGAGGAAAATGTGATGATTTTCTTCTGATATAAAGAGTAGAAAAGCAATTTGGAAAAGATCGAGGAGATGAAGTAAAAGACGCTTCAGGAACTATGCGGAGAGGAATAATTATCATGTGAGTAGAATATGGAGATTTCAGGAGTAGGACGGAGAGAGAGAGAGAGAGAGAGAGAGAGAGAGAGAGAGAGAGAGAGAGAGAGAGAGAGAGAGAGAGAGAGAGAGAGAGAGAGAGAGAGAAAGAGAGAGAGAGAGAAAGAGAGAGAGAGAAAGAGAGAGAGAGAGAGAGAAAGAGAGATAAAGAGAAAGAGAGAGAGAGAAAGAGAGAGAGAAAGAGAGAGAGAGAGAGACAGAGAGAGAAAGAGATAGAGAGCGAGAGAGAGAGAGAGAGAGAGAGAGAGAGAGAGAGAGAGAGAGAGAGAGAGAGATCCTCATGGTTCCATATCTAGTTAATCTATTCTTATGTGTAAGGCCGGTACCTCACTGCAACTTTTAGTTGATCAACTAAAAAGTTGAAATCGTGTTGTCGAGTACAATATGTCTTACCTCTCACTGCAACTAAATAGTTGATCGATTTTTTTCGAGTTGCGTCATTGTAGGGCCTTGTCTCGGTCATTACAAAAATGGATGTGACAGAGGTTGCTTGTGTTTGTGCTTTGAAATTTTCCATTGGGAAAAAGAAAAAGCCAAAGAAATATTGTGTTCATCCAATACTTAGTCAGCGATTACCTAAAGGGAAATGTTACACCCTTTACCAGGATCTTCAAGATCACCCGAAAAAGTTGTTTGCATATTATAGAATGAGCAAGTTTTTCCGTCCAGTTTGCATCGATATCCATATGGTCTCTCGGTTTTAAAAATATAGACCTCTCTGTACGTACTTCAAGCCACTTATTAAAAATTTGAGAGTTCACGTACTTGCTGTGGTGATTGAGTACTGAGCAGATCTAGTGTGTAGTCGACTCGTGTCAACTCAGCTATCTAGTTGTGGTGCGGTAACTTCCTCTATTTCTCACTAGCACAAGAAAATTGACCAACAGTTGAGTTTTGTTCCTCGGCACAAACTTTTACGATTAAAAAATTGAGTTGAAGTAGTTGTTGCTGTTGTTGTTGTTGTTGTTGTTGTTGTTGTTGTTGTTGTTGTTGTTGTTGTTGTTGTTGTTATTATTATCATACTATTATTATTATTATTATTATTATTATTATTATTATTATTATTATTATTATTATTATTATTATTATTATTATTATTATTATTATTATTATTATTATTAATACCACCACTTTAATATTGTTATTATGATTATTTTTATCACCATCAGATGGGATGAGATAAAGATTTCATCTCACTAAATCTATTACCTGCTGACAATTCACGGTGAATTTTGTGGCTCCCTGTTTTCCTGCTGTGAAATCCACATACACCAGGGCTATGCTCAGTAAGTTTTATTTCAGTTTTCTTTTTCTCTTGCACCTGAAATGCAAGATCACAGCTTTATGATTGAATCTAGAACAATTTACAAACTCTAAATCTCATTGAGCTTTATCCCTAAATCACCTCTGGTGGGTGAGTTAAGGGGATCATCTTTTCAGTTCGGTTTATGCTTGCTCACCACAGGCTAAAGTTTGATGTGCAAAAAAGGCAAAAGATCACTTTTTTGGGGAATGGGCTATATCAAACAACAAACAGACATAATTTGTTTGGAAGTCTAATGCCTTAATGTAAATGATACTTTTTTGTTTGAAAATAAAACTAGTAGGTCTAATTTGAAAACTGAAAGATAATTTAAAAAGATATTAACACAAGTTTTGTTCCCCCCCCAAAAAAAAAAAAATAGAAATACTGATTAGTTATAAAAACAAAATGTGACAAAGAATTAAAATATTTAACAGACCAATATGTAATTTTTATGATGCCTATCATCCAAAAGTATCAAATGTCTGAAATGTAAAGTTGGAGAAACAGAAAAGTTGCATCCAAGAAAATAGCTGCAACTGCTCTAGACTTAAATGGTACGTAGTTCAAATAAAGCTTATTTTTGAATTTTTAAAGTTTCTTTTTAAACGTAAATGGGTTTGATTTGACTTAAGTAACCAAAAAAAATATACATATATATTTATTACTGTGAGGCGGCTGTTCCACGACAAAATTTTCAAGGGAGACTAGCCTTTTTGGAAAAAAAAACATCCTCTTTATATTTCCGCAGTGAGAAAGTTGCCTCCTCCAGGAGTGGGGTACTGATGTCACCAGGTGTGTTTAGTTTCTGCTCCTGCTGCCACTCACAGAGTGTTAGTGCATTAGACGCATCTCAGAGTTGCATGCAGTAGGCTGTGACTGGGGAGCTTTCAATGAAAGATGTGGAATCTATTTAAAGTTCATTTGTTTACCAGTCCTTTTAATGGGCTAATTTTATATTTTTCTCATATTTTTCTTCTAGCTTGTTTTTTTTTTTTTTCTGATAAGTATCAAATGAGAGGCTAACAATGACAGAAATCTCAATTCAATTTGCAATTTTGTTTTTCGTCAAGAAAAGTATCTCTGACAATGTAAGACTCCAATATATGTAACCTGCATCTCTGACAGAAATTCTACTCTGTTTTTCTTAATAATTTGATGCATTCTACATTATTGTCATGATATCATAGTTGTATTTTATGCGAAAGTCTCCATTTTCTTATTGCTTTATTCTTTTTTTCAAAGCATGAAAAGCCTGTTCTGCTTGGCAGCAGAGGTCAGACAGGTTTGTCTCGATTTTCCTGACAACATGCAACATATAAACAGAGACAGGCTGTCCAGTCTGACTGTGGATGACTCGAGGCAAGTGGGCGACCTGTGAGTTTTAGTCCTTAAAAAATGGCGAGTTTAACCAACCAAATGCAGTGCTTTGAGTAGAACTTTCATTTTTTTGTGGTTTGAAGTAGATTTCTTTCATTAATTTAGTTCAGCATCAAAGCTATCTAGTGTAGTTTTCACCTACTAAATTGTCAATGTTTTCTTTTATGTCAACACTTTGGTTTGCTATTTGCAATGAAAAATGATTGTATAGTAATTTAAATCTCTCAATTTTGTATCCCCATTTTTTTAAAACATTTTTTTTGATTGATTGTATTGCTCGATTCTTTTTCTTGTGTAGCAAGCAGCTGCTCTTCACCCAAATACTCTGAATCAGTTTGATCTTTTTTTGAGCCTCACTGCATCTCTATTATGGTACTTTTGTCAGTTAGCCTCGTGAATGGCTAATGAGTTTTACTCTAGAATGTCAGATGTGAGATATGCCAACTAGACAAAAACAGAAATTAAATTCAGGATGAGGATTTCAGATTTCCAAGGAGTTGTCAAAGGGACATCATCCATAGATTATTAAAAGATTTTCATGCTTAGGTTTCTTTGACCATTCCAAATTTAAGTTATTTTTTTGTGCATCTATTACAAATACTGTCTTTTGTTCATAGTATTCTACTATAGTATAGAGATTGCCTGGGGTAAAAAATTTAAAGGGCTAAGTTATTGTATTTTTATCCCTTCGTACATGTTGCCGAAAACCGTTCGACTCTGTTCACTTTAGTTAAGGGCAATAAATAAGCAGACACCTGATAGCCCAGCAATGCTCACCATCCCATGAGAGGTCACTGGGAGATTAATGGCCTGCCATCCGATACATGTGCTAGCTCATTGCTTCGGCTCGATTTAGCAAAAACTCGAAATTCAGCATTTAGTTTAATTCTCATTTCCTCATCCTTGTCCCGACTTAATTCCACGAATCAAGCAGACGTTTGAGAGAATCAATGTCAATTTGAGACCTTTCTTGACATGAATGTATCAGGAAATCTTAGATGAGTTATTTGTTTTGACAGCTAATTGCCTTGCGACTGATTGTTGTTCAGAAATCAAAAAATGGTCAAGAAATGGATTTCCGTATGTAAGGTATAGCGTGTCCAACTCATAATCCGGTGAATGGGGTGGGGGTTGGATCCCAAACACAGTTCATATTGCTGCTTTCTAGTGAAGCCAATTACTGCACACAAAAGGCAGCCTGCAGGAACAAGATGGTTGGTCCCCGTCCACAGTGGCGCAGTTACAGATGCTGCGTGTGTAATGAAATACTCTTATGAAATTTAAATTTAACACAAGAAACATAAATGACATGGTGAGAGACGCACCATCACTACTGCAGTTAATAATTATATTTCATGCACTTCCAGTTTTAACATTTCACTGCTTGTCATTGAGACCAAATTCCAGTTTTTTACATGATGAATTCATTATTATCGTTTTTGCTATTTGAAACTCGTTTTAATTTTTTACTCGAATAATTTCAATCTTAAGGCTATGAAGGAAAATGTGTTTGAATATGTAAGAGATTGTTCAACCTTACCGGGCGAGGGGAGAGAAAGTGAAAGAAAGAGAGAGGAAGGGAGAGAGGGAGGGAGGGGGGTGGGGTAGGTTGGTGAAGTTCATCATTTAATCTGATGAGCATCTTTCGCACCTTCTGTAGATGTGCAATTCTCCTATAAACATTCCTTGTTAGCTGGCATTGAATGGAGTTCTTCTTAATGGCTTCTCTTATCTCCAACATGTTCATGTTGTACTAACTACTACTGCACTAGTGAAACACACTGAAAACATTCTTACAGAGACCCCACTTATCACACTCTAGTTCAGAAACAGAATGAAACCAACAAAAAAGTTAAATATCTTATTTTTTTTTATTTACCCCAGAATTAGGGACCTCATATTTAAAGCAAAAGCTTCTGCATTAAAAATAATCAAATAGTTCTGAATAAATCAAAATAATACTAGAGTCTTATGTCTAATTCTATGAACCTTGGCTATTAATATTATCGAAAAGCAAAATGAATTCATGTAAAGATAAAATTTAAGCAGCACAGTGAATATATAGTGAATCAAAGGCATGCATAGCTTAGAATAGAAATGATATACTCATACTGTCATTATAAAAATCCATAATCACTTTGGTCTGTTACAAATAAAAATCTATGCTGACAAACAAAATTCATCTGCTGCGTAAAAATGTCTAGAAAAACAAATTAACAAAGTTAAAAAAAAACAACATAAGATCAAACTTGATCAAATTCCCTTGCTGCAATATGACCATATAATTACAAAATAGTAAAGATTGTTACAATAAATCCTTGAGAAATTATGTCATGATTGTCTTGTGCAATGGCCTCACTATGCAATCTCTGTAAATTACGAGAGGGACAGGACAGACTTGTTTACAATCTAAAATGTTACTCCATATTGCCACAAAAAATGGAACTGAAATATATTATTTATTGCTAAGTTTTAGCCAAACTTATTAAATGTTAAGATATTGTCTAACAGTGTCAATAGAACAAAAATTTGTGCTTTGAATTGTTTTGAGCTCTGCTGCTCACACAATATCTATTTCTGTTTGTGATCATTGTTTCCTAAATAAATACTATGATAAAGAGATTGTGTACTATTGTTTGACCCTGGGTCACCCCTTCAGGTAATGTGGCTTGATGGAGGGAAATAAATGCTTGAGATAGAAATATTAGTGTGAAATCCTAGACTCTGTGTGTTACCTGTACAGGCATTGAACCGTGACATTTGACATTCAGAATCTGACAGTTTGCACCCCATCTCATATGACATCTGCTGTCCACATTTCTGTTTTGCGATAAATTCTCTAAAAGAGATCTATTTCAAAATCACAAATACTTTATAATTGTGGTTAGAGTGACTTGAATGCCAGTTCAGACATCCCGTAAGTTATCATAAGGCACAGATGTAATATACAATAAAGGTAAAAATAATCTGGGTTGAAGCTCTGAGCTCTGTGGCATCATAGTTGCTTAATTCTATCAACCTTTCAACAACAACAAGCATGTAAAAGTACGCATAATAAACAAGTAGCAAAAACAATCTGTGTAAAATGTAAAAAAAAATACAATAATCCAAAATCAATAATAATATGTTTGGCATCAGGCAAAAAAATATATCAACGTGAGCAATACAGTTTTTGAGCTGAAATTGAGAACACATAAGAGAAACAGGAATATCTTGAAGTCAACTTTTTTCTCTTTTAAGCAGTATTTTGACTTTTTAAGGATTTTGCATGGTGGAGCTTTAATATTTCTATGACCACAGATATTTTAGTTTTAAGCATATTTTTAATCTTTAGCAATCTCTGGGTTTAAACATGTGTGACATATGTGTGACTGAATCTCCCATCTTGGTCTTATTTCATAGTTTTAAATGTTTATCTTTTTCCAGTCACATGACTCACTTGTGAACCTTTGCCATTATTAAGTAAAGCATGTGTTAGATTGAATTTTAGATAAATCAAATTGGGATTAGTTGAACACATGATGCAGTTCTAAGTAAGAGGACCAGTAGCTTTAAAGAAATGCTCCTATAGCAGGAGAAGGTCCCAGCTCAAGAAGAGAAGAAGAGGAGTTAAAGAGTTTCACGAACATCTCTGGTGAATCAAGTATGATCAAGTTTAGTGGTAAAACCAAAAAAACATGAAACAAAGAAATATTGAGGAGGAAACTTCATACAGTAATCTGCAAAGACTGCAGCCTCAGATTTGACTCAATGCTTTAGTTTAACAAATACTCAGTGATGCTGGCACTCAGTGGTTAATTAAAAGTTGTCCTGACAATGCTAAAGAAATTAACTTTCAGTCGAGATAAAGGCTCATTTCAGGTGTGGCAGAATCAAAATTGACCCAACAAAAAATAAAAGCAAAAAATAAAAAAAAACATTTTACATAAATCTCTGCCAGGATTCAGCAGTCACAACAATAGAGCAAAATGCTCTTCTCTTTACTATCTTGAACATATCAAAATTTTATATTAAAAATCAGTCACATTCATTAAAAAATGGAAAATCTGTGCTCAACTCAAGAGACCATTACATGAAGTTTTTTCCCTGTTGCTCCTCTCTTCTCAATCTCACAACCTGACTTGTTGGTGTGTACCCCCCACCATTCACCCTTTTCCAAGTCCTTTGTTTTCTTTTTACCTCTACACTTTCATTAACAATGAAACAATTAAATTAAAAGTTCCCAGGTTCGTAGGAATGGACAGCTGTTCAAAAGCAAAATAAAAATTATTAAAAAAAAAAAATACAGACATAAAATATGTCTTATCAGTTTCCAGTTTTTAAGATCCTGGGCTTCCACTGAGGGAAACTGTCCCTGGCATCTGCTCCTAGCACGGAATCATGGGAGATTGTTTCTGGCACAGCAGCTGACGAAGCAAGCGAAAGCTCTGCAGCATTCATAGACTGGCAAACACACTCATCTATCCGGTGACCCTCCAGCATGGCTGCGACAAATGTGGCCGACAGGCTGGGAAATGGAGAGAAATTCAGTCAGAGATATAGATGATTTCATTACTAGCCAGTGGATATCTGTTACTTGTTACATGTCAAGCATCCCAATTGTTTTAAGAAACCTGATACTTTGTTACATGTCAACCCATCCCAAGTGTTTTAAGAAACCTGACACTTTGTTGAATGTAAACTATCCAAATTATTGCAATTAAATATTTACTTATATTGATAATTCATTCACTATAAATTTGAAGTTTGATGAGAGAGAGAGAGAGAGAGAGAGAGAGAGAGAGAGAGAGAGAGAGAGAGAGAGAGAGAGAGAGAGAGAGAGAGAGAGAGAGAGAGAGAGAGAGAGAGAGAGAGAGAGAGAGAGAGAGAGAGAGAGAGAGAGAGCTGGCATATCATCCATGGGTCCAAAATACCATAGTCAAGTGAAAAAAGGGAAAAAAAAAACAAAAAAAAACAATGAGACACAGAGCTATATATCCCACCTAAAAATAACAAAACCAACAAGCACATGTAAAAAAAAAATCAATGTGAAATGCTGCCTGTCTGCTGTAAGAAAAGATCAACCAAGCTTTACTTACCAGTCACCAGCACCTGATACACTACTGATTGGTGCTTCTTCATTCAGAGCTGGGTAGTGGACAGCGTGAAATGATGCCTCCTAAAAGGAGAAAGAGAAAAACAAACAAAAAATAAAGAGAGACCACCATAATACAAATACTATGAGAACACCAGCTCAGCTTCTTTGTGTCTCTTAAATTGAACTATTTGCTTTCTTTCAACATATTTAAAGAATGAAGGGAGATCAAGATGTCCAACATTTTTTGTTCCGAGAGAAAAAAATTTGGAGATGCCATTTGTGCAATTTTCTGTAAAGTAATTTATCTTGCAAGTTCCACAGACTGAGATTGTTACTATGTAAGTCACTAACTCCCCAAGAGTAGCCAAAATGAGTTGTATTTTGCCCAAGTAAGTCAAATGTAGCTATATTTATTACAAAAAAAAAAACAACTGCACTTTCCTGTGCTTTGCAAAAACAAAATTTCCAGAATTCTCCAGAAAGATATAAGATATCAAGGTTATGAAATCTTAGTGATACAAACCCTAAAAAACTTTTTATACTGAACTTTTTCCTCATCATTCAGTTATTATGCAATAAATTGAGATCATACATGAATTATGTCATTTGAACCTTTTTCGTCCATCACTGACCAAAACCTGTTTTTCCTCTTCTAATCAATGTCTTGAACACTCAACCTGCCATCTTGTTGAACAAAGTCATTTTCGTTGACCTGAAACGGGCTGCTAATCTAGGCCTTAACCTAAGCTAATTCTGATTATTATAGTATCATACAACTAAGTAATAATAAATGATTTCAAACAGGCTAGATCTGAAATTGCCCTGAGAAACATAAACATAAAAGCTTCTATTACTCGATTATCTGCTCTATAACAGATCTACATCTAAATACCCATATACATAGACTAGAATCGTTGTAGATTTCTAGAAAAAATTGAAGCACAGTTGACTCATGAGAATTAGATGTACAATCTTAAGGTGGATTTAAGTAGTTTGATCAGAATATAGATTATATAGAATATAGAATATTAGATCTAGATCTGTAACACAGGGATAAGAATTGCACACACATTTTTTCACTGAATTTTTTTAAAAATTGGTCAATGCAAGAGGCATAGGCAGCAGAATTCTTTTTCGCCCATCCCCCCTTTAATTATAACAAAAATTGATTGCATAGATAGCTGTGATTGTGGTGCATTTTCTTCTTACTGATTGAGCTCATGTTTTTTCTGTGCTGAGACTATCAGGTTGAATGACCTGTAGCCCATCCACAGCTGTGTTCTCCACATTTACTGCTTTCTGTGTTTAACTGGCTCAACTAAGGCAGAATAGAGGTTTACTCAGTAAACATTAAAGCCTGCATTCTAGATTACAGTTACCTACTGAGCACTGCTCTGCTTATCTGTACCTTTTCTAAAAAACATCTGAGCTGAACATGATCAATTTCCATTAGGTCTAAAACTTTTCACTGGCTTCACCTTACCGTGTTAAACAAAAAATAACAATCTATCATTAAGATCTATACTAGATTTACAATTATTTGCTTTGGAATGAAAATCACCTACTATATATTTTATCTCCCAGTTTTATACTTTTGCACAGGTTGTTACTCGATGCCGGAAAAATATAGTACTCATCTTAGAATTTTATTTTCACTATTTTTTTTTTCCGTAAAATTTTGTAGAGATCACTCATAAGGTTAAAAGTTTCCTTCTGGCACAAGGACAGTATTTATGGGAGATCCATGAATGTTAAAAAAAATATAAGGAATTCCATAAATTTACGGAAAATTCTCTTCCCTGCTTACATCAATCAATAAATCAGGTGCTGTGCTCTTTAGCAAAGGCAATTATGACCTTCCACGCATCTAGATCCCTCGTCGCTTTCAGTGCCTCTGTCACTCTTTGTACTTTGAGCTACTTTGTTAATTCAGCCAAAATCTTTTCACACTGTTTTCCCCTGCTGCATTTTCCCTCCATTAATCCAGTTGTCACAAGATGTTACAGTCTTTCTCTTCTCATCACATGGCCAAAAAGGATGCTTGGCGTTTACATAATCTTTTGATGAGAATCTCCTGCCAAGGATGATCACCTGTCTAAATGTAATGATAATGTTTATAATGTTTTTAAGTTCCTATGAACATGTTACACAATAAAGTTTGTTAGTTCCTATGGTCATGCTCCACAATAAAGTTTGTTAGTTCCTATGGTCATGTTCCACAATAATGTTTGTTAGTTCCTATGGTCATGCTTCACAATAAAGTTTGTTAGTTCCTATGGTCATGTTCCACAATAAAGTTTGTTAGTTCCTATGGTCATGCTCTACAATAAAGTTTGTTAGTTCCTATGGTCATGCTCTACAATAAAGTTTGTTAGTTCCTATGGTCATGCTTCACAATAATGTTTGTTAGTTCCTATGGTCATATTTCACAGTAATGTTTGTTAGTTCCTATGGTCATGCTCTACAATAAAGTTTGTTAGTTCCTATGGACATGTTTCACAATAATGTTTGTTAGTTCCTATGGACATGTTTCACAATAATGTTTGTTAGTTCCTATGGACATTTTGCACAATTATGTTTGTTAGTTCCTATGGACAATGTTTTACAATAATGTTTGTTAGTTCCTATGGTCATGTTCCACAATAATGTTTGTTAGTTCCTATGGACATGTTTCACAATAATGTATGTAAGTTCCTATGGACAATGTTTCGCAATAATGTTTGTTAGTTCCTATGGTCATGTTCCACAATTATGTTTGTTAGTTCCTATGGTCATGTTCCACAATAATGTTTGTTAGTTCCTATGGACATGTTTCACAATAATGTTTGTTAGTTCCTATGGACATGTTTCACAATAAAGTTTGTTAGTTCCTATGGTCATATTTCACAATAATGTTTGTTAGTTCCTATGGTCATATTTCACAATAATGTTTGTTAGTTCCTATGGTCATATTTCACAATAATGTTTGTTAGTTCCTATGGTCATGCTCTACAATAAAGTTTGTTAGTTCCTATGGTCATGCTCCACAATAATGTTTGTTAGTTCCTATGGTCATGCTCCACAATAATGTTTGTTAGTTCCTATGGTCATGTTCCACAATAATGTTTGTTAGTTCCTATGGTCATGTTTCACAATAATGTTTGTTAGTTCCTATGGACATGTTTCACAATAATGTTTGTTAGTTCCTATGGACATGTTTCACAATAAAGTTTGTTAGTTCCTATGGACATGTTGCACAATTATGTTTGTTAGTTCCTATGGACATGTTTCACAATAATGTTTGTTAGTTCCTATGGACATGTTTCACAATAATGTATGTAAGTTCCTATGGACATGTTTCACAATAATGTTTGTTAGTTCCTATGGTCATGTTTCACAATAATGTATGTAAGTTCCTATGGACATGTTTCACAATAATGTTTGTTAGTTCCTATGGTCATGTTCCACAATTATGTTTGTTAGTTCCTATGTACATGTTTCACAATAATGTATGTAAGTTCCTATGGACATGTTTCACAATAATGTTTGTTAGTTCCTATGGTCATGTTCCACAATTATGTTTGTTAGTTCCTAAGGTCATGTTCCACAATAATGTTTGTTAGTTCCTATGGTCATGTTTCACAATAATGTTTATTAGTTCCTATGGTCATGTTCCACAATAATGTTTGTTAGTTCCTATGGTCATGCTCCACAATAATTTTTGTTAGTTCTTACGGTCATGTTCCTTGATAATGTTTATTAGTTCCTATGGACATATTCCACAATATTGTTAGTTTCCATGGACATGTCTCACAATAATGTTCGTTCCCATGGACATGTTCCACATTAATGCATATTAGTTCCCATGGACATGTTCCACTAACCTTTGTTAGTTCCTTTGGTCATGTTCCACAATAATCTCCCTATTTAGATCAAAACAAAATGGCTACATCCTCAAGATCAAACTTAAAGCATTACCTCTGGGAATGATGACTTTCGCAGTAATGGCAGAAGATATTCAACATCCGGTCCATGGCTGTGACACAATAAAACACCCTGACTGCCTAGTGTGACAAGCACCACAGGAATGTGAGGGACAAGGGCCTGACACATCCTAACACAGACATTGAGCACCTCATCAACATCGGCAGAATCAATTGAAATCATGTCTGAACAAAAAAAAAATAGATATGTAGAACAGGCTAAATGAATGGGAATGATCTGGTTTGGCTGCTGTTTAGTAACACAATTAACTCTGTCAATCTTTGACCACCGCATTCGTAATATTACAATAAATCTTCTTGTGTAGAGGAAAAGATGCTCTACCACCTAAGCTGCAAAATTTCCCACATTTAATGTAAACACCCTTCCCCTATCTTAGAAATAATACTATAGAAAAAAAAAAGGCAAATGCTAATTTTACATTTATGTAATTGTGTTCTTAAGATCCCTTGCAGATGATTGGCTGGATGTTTCTGGTTAGAGTTATGTCCCTTGATACCTCTTTATCACTCACATGCATCTTCTGCCATGACAGTGATAACACTTATTGAGGACTAGGACCGCAGTCGTTCCTACTTCCCATTCATGTCAGTCTGAGCCTTGTTTCACCAAGAACACACAAACATCCAGTGTGAGATTTGCTGATCAAGTCGACAGCCTACCTGAAGAGAGCTCTTGCTTCTTCATCAGAGCCTCGTACATGGTCACCAGCTCATTGAAGTTAGGGGAGATAATGCTGATGTTTTCATAGGCCCCATTCTTGAATGGTTTTGAAGCCTTATTTGTGTCTGTGGGCTCATACCAGACTAAAAATTGAAATATAAATAATGGTGATTATAATTAAAATAACAACATCAATAACATCAATAACAATTATGATAAACAAAAATAATCAAACAAAAAAACAACACAGAGGAAATACAAAAACTTTGAAAACATATAGTTGAGGCATTTAATGGACAACTTCCAGGTGACTAATATACTTTGAAAAAAAAATGAAATTAACTTAGACTTAGACTTAGGCAGATTAAAAAATTTGAGAATTTACTTTCCTTTTCTATTGTCTGATTCAAAGCCACTCCTCAGATATTTGTGGAAATCAACAGAAATCATACAATTATTCCTATGGACATGATCCAATATAAATACTGCAGTTATGATATTCTTCTTCTTTGCCACCAGTATCTGTTTCTCTATTGCTTTGTACGTATTATTTGTCCTTTGCAGTTAAAAGACCAAATGAAACCAATGAACAAGCTTAAATCTGCTTGAAATGGTTTTTCAAGAGTGAAACTTTCACTTACGTGGGACATCATACTTGCTGCACTTTTTTGCAACATTTAAAATGGTCTCATCAGAGAAGTTTCCGTCCATCATAACAATAGGCGCAGACATTATCACCTTGTCAAGGTCCTCCACCTAACAAATTTAATAGGGAAGAAAAAAGGAGCATTCCACAACATTTTGTAAATAATTAAATTAAGATTAATTTGTTTATGGCAATCACATGTCTGATATAACTTATCCACTCCATGGAGAATTTAAAACACCAAACAACTCTACGTCCACCATGACAGAAGCAATAGGAGATGATGCCCAACCTTTTGACTACATCTTCTGGGATATACCACAGAAACCAATGGGCAAACATTTTAACACAATTCTTTCCCTGAGGGCAGTCAATCATCGAGAATCTCATACTTCTATCATAGCTACAGCAAATGTGTTTCACACACATATTTAAGGGCCAAATTTTCTCACACATTATTCTAAGATAGAGAAAATCACATTAACTAATGTGACCCAGTGACGAGATATATATGCATCTTTTATGCCAGCTCAAAATATTTTGACTGCAAAGTAGTCTCTATATCCAATGGCTGACTAGATCTGAACAGAGATTCTGTTGGAAAATATCCTCCATAGTCTATTACAAGGTCTGCTCTTGTACAATTAATGGTGTATTCTCAGCCAAAAACTGAATGAATGCATGACGCACAGAGCAATTTTTTATCATTACAGACAAATTTTTCTTTTTTAGCTCAACAAAAAATTAAAAACACATATCGAAACCAAAAAAAAATTTTTTTGTAATTTTCTTTTCAACGACAAAACAAGTCTTGATGGTTATCTTGTGTTAGACATACTTAAAATACTAATTGTCACACTTTAACAGCAACAAAATTTTACATATATCACATTAAGAAACAATTATTTATCAAAAAGCTGATTTTTTCAAGTCAAAATGTTAAAACAGCCCACTTCCATACTTTATCAGCATCGAAGGCTGTGGTAATCTCCATGTCGCCAACACAGTATATTTGGTGACCATCTTGGCGCAGCACTGGGCAGCAGACAGCTGTGGACTGGTCATCCAGACACTGAACCATGCTAAGATCCTGAAGAGGTTTGGAGATTTAAGACTGTTACATCAGTTTTATGCATGTTAAGTTGTGAAAAAATCACTTCCACAGCTGTGGATATTTGACTCATTATACTTCTGCAAAAAAAATTGAAAGTCAATGACTTTTGAGGACAAATGGGGAGTAAAGAACTAATGGACAATTTAAAAAAAAATTCTATTAAAATGCAGCAATAAATAAGATCTTATATCACAATTTATTTACAATATATAAATAGTTTGTTTTGAAGAAACAAGGACACTTTCTTCCAATAGTCTTCATTAGCATTGTTACCATTATGGGCTCTTGAGAAAAGGTGAGGAAAAAAAAAGGTTTAATGCAATGGTGAGGTTTTTCATTGAGCTCACTTAAGCCATGCTGGTTATATAGTTTTGACAGGCTAAAAGCCATAAAGGATGTTCTGGTATGATCAGCAAACTTAAGGAAATGTTTACAGTTTACATTTTGTAAACGGTGATATAAAAAGGTAAACTATGATCTCGTAGGCTTTTATGTTCAATTTGTTAAGTTGCTTAGGACCATTCCCTTGGGTCTTCATGGACTTAAGCAGTAATTTTTCTCATTTAGCATAATTTGCTTCGAACTCCAATTACATTATTAAATTAAACTCATCCACAACCACAAAGAAAGGATCAATCCATTATTAACTAGTTTTCTTTCTTTATATATATATATTTTTTTTTTTTTTTCTATTGTATGATGAATTTTTTACCATATGTCCTTACATTAATAAACAAATATCACACCAGGATTGCACCCGCTACAGTGACAAACCAACCATATGGCTACAGCCATCCAAACTGATATCCTTCCCAATGGCTGACACAAAGACAGGATTTAAACCTATACGGCTGAGGCAGTCTGCAAGATTTCTACCCACACCTCCAAAAGATTTTGAGATCTTGCCTGGATACGTGGCACCATCCATCTGTTTATAAGGGAAAATAAAAATAACTTTGCTAATTATGCATATATAAACTATAAACTAAGGCAAAACTCTTATGTAAACAAAACTTTTTCTTTTTCCTGATAACAATTCCTAAGTTAAAACTTTTCTTCAAACTGCAGAGATCATGGTTAAGTTACTAGAAAAGGAATGTGTTGAAACTCACTTTTACAAATTTTATATATCAAAATGTCAATTTTCTTTATCTCAAGGAAACCTTTCATCATAGGATGATATTCTGCATAATTTTGACATTGACAAGAATTCAAATCTTATTTCTGGTAATTGATTCTTTTTCAGCTCAAGTGACAGATAATGTGCCCTCTATTTTATGCTTATGGTATATTTTTAAAATCACCTGGAACTCTTTAACACTGAAGTGGATAGTGAGATCTAAAACAGTGGCTCCAAGTATCACCTGTATGGAAAACAAGAGAAAGTTTGACATACTTTGAAAAAAGTCAAACCATGATGATCTAAAGATTTTTTTTCTTGCTTTCATAAGCAAATAACTGATGTTTGTCTAACAACTAGCTCCTTTGAACTTAATATAAAAAAGAATGAACCAAAGATGAAACGTTCACTTCAAACAGGAGATAAAATGGCTGATTAAAACTTCACCTCCAGCTTAATTTTACTAAATCGACATTTCTTCGAGTTACAGAACATAATTGTAGAAAAAGATTTAAAAAACTGAGTTCAAGAACATTTTATGAGAGACATAAACTAATCAACAGAACAAAATTATATAGGGGAAAAAAGTGCACATACAGGCCTACCATGTGCCTTGTTTGCTTTCCTGTAACTCTTGCTTTCGTTGTCATGGCTATCATCGCTGCTGGATCCATCGCTGGTGGCATCTGAATCCTCAGACTGGGCAGATGTTGATCTCCCGGTAGAGGATGAGATGGCAGAAGCAAGAGCTGGCGATGGTGCTGGCTGTAGGATGGAGAAAGATGAAGCATGCGGAGGTGGCTTCACATCTTGCGGAGACACGCCAGCCCTCAACTGGGCCAGACAGTGTGCTATCCCACCTGCGACTGAGGCATTGTTTTCTACAAGGGCAATGTCTGCTTTGGGGTTAAAGATAACACTGGATTCAAAGTTGAAGAAAGAAAATTCTCTTGAAAAATAGAAAAAAAAAATTGGAATAACCAAATAACATCACAGTGTGAGGTTTTGGGGTTACTGGCAATGGCATGCATCGATCTGGATAACAAGTGAAACATCTGCAAGTTCCCATATATCATTAACTAAAGGCAGATCATATCAGAAAACTCAAACTAAAGAAACCATCAGCACTAAGCACAAACAATCATTTGATTAGCGAGCCATCGTCGCTATGCTCCACACCAAAGAGATAAAAAGATACTGGCCACAAGAGATTCTCCCTGGGTGATTTGATTCACTGTACTCAGAACAAATGGCGTCACTTCTCTCCCTGTTATGTTTCTCTCTCTGTACCGAAACAAAATTGGAAAGGAACAAAAAAAAAAAAATGATTTGAAACTGGTGGTGGTGGTGGTGGTGGTGGTGTGGTGTGGTGTGGTGTGGTGTGGTGTGGTGTGTGTGAGAGAGAGAGAGAGAGAGAGAGAGAGAGAGAGAGAGAGAGAGAGAGAGAGAGAGAGAGAGAGAGAGAGAGAGAGAGAGAGAGAGAGAGAGAGAGAGAGAGAGATAGAGAGAGAGAGAGAGAGAAAGAGAGATAGAGAGAGAGAGAGAGAGAGAGAGAGAGAGAGAGAGAGAGAGAGAGAGAGAGAGAGAGAGAGAGAGAGAGAGAGAGAGAGAGAGAGAGAGAGAGAGAGAGAGAGAGAGAGAGAGAGAGAGAGAGAGAGAGAGAGAGAGAGAGAGAGAGAGAGAGAGAGAGAGAGAGAGAGAGAGAGAGAGAGAGAGAGAGAGAGAGAGAGAGAGAGAGAGAGAGAGAGAGAGAGAGAGAGAGAGAGAGAGAGAGAGAGAGAGAGAGAGAGAGAGAGAGAGAGAGAGAGAGAGAGAGAGAGAGAGAGAGAGAGAGAGAGAGAGAGAGAGAGAGAGAGAGAGAGAGAGAGAGAGAGAGAGAGAGAGAGAGAGAGAGAGAGAGAGAGAGAGAGAGAGAGAGAGAGAGAGAGAGAGAGAGAGAGAGAGAGAGAGAGAGAGAGAGAGAGAGAGAGAGAGAGAGAGAGAGAGAGAGAGAGAGAGAGAGAGAGAGAGAGAGAGAGAGAGAGAGAGAGAGAGAGAGAGAGAGAGAGAGAGAGAGAGAGAGAGAGAGAGAGAGAGAGAGAGAGAGAGAGAGAGAGAGAGAGAGAGAGAGAGAGAGAGAGAGAGAGAGAGAGAGAGAGAGAGAGAGAGAGAGAGAGAGAGAGAGAGAGAGAGAGAGAGAGAGAGAGAGAGAGAGAGAGAGAGAGAGAGAGAGAGAGAGAGAGAGAGAGAGAGAGAGAGAGAGAGAGAGAGAGAGAGAGAGAGAGAGAGAGAGAGAGACAAAGAGACAAAGAGAGAGAGAGAGAGAGAGAGAGAGAGAGAGAGAGAGAGAGAGAGAGAGAGAGAGAGAGAGAGAGAGAGAGAGAGAGAGAGAGAGAGAGAGAGAGAGAGAGAGAGAGAGAGAGTTAAGGGCGATCAAAAAATGTAGAACTATCACAATTAAACAGTGTGATCAGAAACAAAAAAAAAAAAAAACAAATAAAAAAGAAAAGAAGAAAAAAAGAAAACTTTTGCAACTGATATTTAACAAAGTAATATACTAATCCTAGCCTTTTTTCAGCATTAGTTATAATTGTTATATATGTTTTCTTATGACACCATAGAGAGAATACATTGAAAAAAAATTGTAATTTTTCACCTGTGACCTATGCAAGAGGTTATCAACAGCATATTTTGAAGCAATATGACTGTTGAGTTAAAGAATTCTTGCTCACCGTGCTAGTGTCAGGGCTTTGGCAATAGCATCCTCAATGATTTGACCAGCTGGGCTGATCTCATTTGGTATGGGCACGGCAATCAGCATGCCACTGAGCAAGCCAAGACCCAACTGACAGTCTGAAGATACAAAATTTGGTTTTTGTGATGAGTTAGCATTCGAAGCCTGGAAATTTTTAAAAGGGATCCTTAATTCCCCCACCCCCCCTTCCAAAAAAAAAAAAATTCAGACTTCACTAAAAATGGCAGTAATATTTCTTTTGCAGTTTGCCAACCTATATCTAATTGTAAGGCAAGAAAAAAAATATCTTTCTAGGCCCAAATTCATTACTTGGTTCAACCTGGTTTAGAGAAGACTTACCAATCATTTTAGCAGCTTCCAAGTGAGTTCCCACACTGTATGGAGCCTGATGCCCACTGTCTCGAGTGAAGAATGCTGGAAACTGACAACTGTCTGAGAAGCTTGCAACAAGCACACCTTGCGTTTCCTAAAACACAATAAAAAAAAAAAATGATTGAATAGGTGATAACAAATTTGGGTACAAAAACCACATGAATCAAGGTCAAATGTTGCAAATGTATTGTATTCAATACAATGGAAAGTAGCAAAACAAAAACAATAATAATAAGTGCATGAAATATTTACTTATAAAGAGTGGTAAATACCTAGAGCTTTAGACTGACAGTATGGGAATCCTGCATTTAAATGCCAAATTGAGATCAAATTTGATCTAATTAGCACTATAAGACTTGATGGAAAAATAAAAAAACACAATGACTGTTATTGATCAACATGACATTTTACTTATTTCCCAGAGCTGAGAGAACACAACATGTTTTCCTAGAACACGAAACATTTACGGAACTATAAGTTTCATTGCACAGACAGGGTAAGGAATGAGATACAAACAAAATCTGCAAGTTAAAAAGAGACAGATTAGGTGAAAAAACCAAAAAAAATATTGTGAAGATTACAAACCAAATACTCGAGTGTCTTCGGGATGTCCAGAATAGATTTAACCCCAGATGAGACAACTGCTACAGGGGTGCGGCCCAGCTCAGTCAAGTCTGCACTCACGTCAAAGCCTACAGCAAGGAAGCAGAAAAGATTACAAACCTCAGGGAGATTCAATTAAGTTATTTTAAACGATTTTACAGCAGAATCAACTGGTAACAACCAAGAAAGAAATGGTTTCTATAGACTGGCGATAGCTATAGACAGCGTATTGGATGTAATCACCCCTATAGACAGCACAATCAATCAATGAGATACTCTGCTCTTTAGTGTGGGTGATCATTACTTTCCACGCATCTAGATCCCTTGTCACTTGTAGCTGTAGTGCATCTGTCACTCGTCCTACATTTAGCCACTTTGTTAGTCCATAAAACATCTTTTCTCCCTGCTTTTTGATGCAGCATTATCCTTCGATCATTCCAGTTGTTACAAGGTATTCCAGTTTCTCTCTCCTCATCATATGGCTAAAAAAAGGTTGCTTCGCATTTACGTATTCTTTTTAAGAATGATGTTGTGTTAGATTCTTGTAATACTGTTTCGTATGATTTCTATGCAGTCCATCAGATTTGAGACAGCATATTGTACTTGATCACTGCTACAGATAGCATATTGGTGGTGATCACTGCTATAGACAGATTATTGGATGCAATCACTGCTACAGACAGCATAATGAACATGATCACTGCTACAGATAGCATATTGGTGGTGATCACTGCTATAGACAGAGTATTGGATGCAATCACTGCTACAGACAGCATAATGAACATGATCACTGCTACAGATAGCATATTGGATGTGATTACTGCTATAAACAATGTGTTGGATGCAATCACTTCTTGACACAGTGCATGAGGCATGATCAACCCCATAGACAGTGTATTGAAGATAATAAAACCTATGGACAGTGTATTGGACGTGATCAGTTCTATAGACAGTGTATTGGTCTTGAATAACACTATAGACAGTGTATTAGACATGGTCGATGCTATAAGCAGTGTATCAGATGTAATCAACAGTATAGACAGTGTATTGGGTGTGACCACTACAAAACAAACAGTAACTACCAGAGCTACTTCCACTTTTAATTTTTTTTTTATTTGCAAAGCACAACAAATTATACGCAAATTTATTCCCATATGATTTCTCAGTATTAGTGTTTACGTTTATTTCTTTAAAAAAAAAATTCTGTGAAAAGTTCCAGTTAAAGATTGCCAGTGGTTGCATAGGTAACAACCTAACCAATAAAATACAGTCGAGTCCGGTTATTTCCAAATCAATGGGATAAAAAAGGGACTTCGAATTATCTGAAATTCGAATTATCAGGATACATAGAGAAAAGAGAGTAAAAAAAAATGTGGGTGACAGATCAGTAATATACCCGGGTGTGTAGGGATTCATACCTGGTCCCTGGGCCTAACCCCTTTCCCTTTCCCTCCTCCTACTCCTAGTCTTATTGCAGACTCTTGCCTGTAACATAAGTGGTTGGAACATACACACACCAGAATTGCTTGCCACACAAGCATAGCACAACTTTCTTTCTGTTACAAGCTAAGAAAACTGCTTTTAGAATAAAAAAAAACCCCGTCAAGATGGCTTTGAATTAACCAGATCCTTCGTTCCAACTTCGAACCAACCGATATTTTTTAATAAAACTTAAAGCGAGACATATTTAGTAAAATTAATCGGCTTTGAAATATCTAAGCATTCAAACAATACGGATTCGAATTATTTGGACTCGACTGCAGTTGATTGCCGAATGTCATTTGGCAATCAACTATTTTATTACTTAGAGCATCTACCAAGCCTATAACTTGTTTTCAAAGGTGCACAAGCTTTTTGACACAGCATCTGACATGGGATAGTTGGAAATCAGTTATCAAAACCATAAAAAAATTGATGAGTAAACTTAGCTGCTGGTAAACTAGATGGTGTTGCTTGTATTTGATTAAAAACATTCAAGCATGGTTGCTTAAAACTCATTGGAGAATTTTCATATGTTCAAGGAAGTTGTGTTTGAACATTCCATTTTAGCCTAACCAGCCTGGACTTGATGTTCAGGACAGCTTTTGTGAATAGTTTGAAATACTTTAACAACATTAGAAGCTTCATGCTTTCTTAGCCACTTGCATGCAATTCCTAGCTTTACAGTTACACCCGATTTGCCGTATTTTCTCTACTTTCAGAGAAGACAGGATACCTCCAAACAACTGGATCTATTATTCCCAACTCGTTTTATGTGAAAACTTGCCTCCAAACCCAAGGGCTTATCAGATCTCGAATTTTTTATGCTACATCTAGAATCTGAGTCAAGATTTAAATGGCAGTCACAAAATTTATTCAATAACTCTGACTGGGCTGTATGTCAAGGCAGAGTTAGACCTAATCCCACCGCAGGGCTTAACAAAGCATCAAACTCAAACCTTCCTCTCATCAGTCCAGCACTCTGCCCACTGAGCTATCTGGTGTCCATATCATCAATAAAGAAATCTTACGTGCCAGCTTTTTTCACACCCATGCACTGATTAAGCAAGGGGTGGGCCCAGACGGATTTACCTGTCATCAGTACCCATATCTTGTACAAGTGGGACCAGCAAAGTTTGTTTACAATTGGCCCCTTTCAACTCTTAGAGACAGGTAAACCTTGCAGGTGCTGGATGCATCAGAGACTAAGCAACAAATTTTATCTACTCAGTGAAAGGGAGAGGCTGGACGTGTTTTTTTGAAGAATAACAACAGCTTTGTATGGCACTTGGTCAAAATTTAGGATAAGTGAATGTAATGAAAGAACTCTCTTTAAGTCAAGGTCGGTCAAGTTTCTGATCTTTTCTTTCTGTAACTGAGGATTGATTGCGCAAAGAATAAGTGTTATAATTGTAACTGGTTCGACAAAAAGGTAGAAATAATAGTGTCATGAAGAGAGATTCCATGGGAAAAACAGTTGAGTTAGAGGAATCTGTGATTTTGAGTAATCTGTGTTTGATCTAATCATGTTTACTGTACACTGATGATATTGATTGAACAATTATTGCAGCATGGTGAATAGTCAAGTGCTGGTCAGGCACTGTTTAAGGAAAATTTTTATCTGTAATAATCTGATAAATAATAAACAATAACAATCACCAAAAGCACAGTGAATGTTATTGAAAGATTCAAATGTATTTGGCCTTTACAATTTGGTTTCTGTTTGCATTCCACAGTTATTTATTTATCAATATTTTTTTTTTTTTGCTCAACCATGTTCTTGATAGACTTTGCCACTGATCATCAAGTCAAATTTATTTGGAAGATTTCACCTATGTTTTACTCACTTCTGATGGCTGCAAAAAAAAAGCCCCAGACCATTGTATGTAGAAAAATGTAAAGAATACAAGTAATCTGGATCTGGGCTTCAGGCTCCGAGAGAAATAGTTGGTCATTATTGGCCA
Source organism: Elysia crispata (assembly GCA_033675545.1). Taxonomy (NCBI): domain Eukaryota; kingdom Metazoa; phylum Mollusca; class Gastropoda; family Plakobranchidae; genus Elysia; species Elysia crispata. Next base: position 75,616 of record JAWDGP010003180.1, on the reverse strand, counting down.
CAAATGGCAATATAAGATCAAAAATGAAAGTGGCAGAAAAGAATATTAATGTGGAATATTGACCCCATAAATGCTAGAGTAAGTATAGGAACATTTACAAACAAAGCATGAATTAATCTGAAGTTTAAGCTCAGTGCCAAGAACTGGAAAAAACTTTCAAGTACCAAGAAGTCACCGGAGCCTTGATGGTGGCAATACTGTTAAATTTTTAAAAAGTTTATTTAAATTTGCCCTTGCTGACTAAAATAGATGTCCCTTTATAGAATGATGTCTGAAGTGTTAGCACAAGCATAAAATGTTCATGCCAGTCTGGTAAGATTTCAGATCTTTCAGCTTTCTCTTCTAAGGATATTTTTCATATTTCAATCTCATTACTTAACGAAATTTAAAGTAAAAATAAAGCCTACTAGATTCAGCCCCTCTGTGCACACCGCCGATTCCACCTGTAGCAAAGATGGGAATCCCCACCATGTGAGCTGCGATCATTGTGGCTGAAACTGTTGTCCCTCCACTGCCACCCTGCAATGCATGATAGCGTGAGTGATCATCATTAGCAACCAACCTTACCATGCCGAGGAAATCGCAGATCCCATGTAACGTATGGGAAAATCATTCAGTGAGCCACAAGCTCATGAGTACCAGAAACTAAAGAACAGCCAAAGACTCAAATAAAATTATCACACGCAGTTATTTTCCATAGGATGCAGTTATGCTCAACACTAAGCTTTACTCATCAACATAAATTCAAAATAATATTTATAGTCTACTTGAAAATATTTAAAAATTTTGGACACTTGGTTTGAAATGAAAAATTTACAGGGAATGAATGACCATCGACTTCAAGCATCCCTTTTACTTTAGATCATCATAGTGAATTATTTTCTGTAACTTTCATCAGAACTTTTTTTTTAACAGTGAATAGATTTGTTTAAATAAGATTAAAAAGATAATGCTTTCCCACTTTGAAATGTTTACTTTACCTGACTGATTACCGATGCAAGATCTCGACGTGAAATCTTAATCAGCTTGTTGTTTTTCTCTGCTAGCCAGATGATATCTGTGTCACTGAGCCCTGAAACATTGGAAAATAAGATTTAGCATTGATCGTGGCAGGTTCCAGTCTTCTTTTTTTTCTGGAGTTGAAGAAACCCTTAGTGAAATGACCCCTCACTCAAAAGCATATTTTTGTGGCAGGTTTAGTACTATCAATTTGTACTTGGAGACATAATTTCTTTGTCTACACTTTAGCCCCCATTTCCTTCAGTCTGCTTGAGAGAGTTGCTGAACATTTCTTATGTCGTATTATGAGAAACTCCGAGCATGTTCAACAGTTTATGATTTCTCACTGCCATGTATTGATCTCAGCTTTATATGGAGTTATGGACCTTGTGTCAGATCAATCTTCCTCAAAACCATGTCAAAAGCAGCCATGGTTAACACAGCCATACTTCTCTCCTTCTAATATTGCAATTTATCCAAACAGTGGCTTTAATGAAAAAACAAATAAACAAAGAAAAAAAAAACAAAACAAAAATCAATTTTTCATCAGAATGCAATACTCCAATATTCTCACCCACATGAATTTTCCCATTGATAACAGCCACAGTGGCAGGGATGGCTCCATTTTCTCTCACTCTCCTCTCAACACATAAGGCTGTGCTGAAAACAGAGACAGAAAAACTATAAAATGAAAAGAAAAATGAAACATCTAAATTATCTATCTTAAATTTCCTTTACAATTTCTTTCAGGATAATCACTGACAAAATACACTTGGAACTGTATTCGAAAAACCCTTAGAGCATGTTTTTTTTTTTCCAGATGACTATGTCTTTATGTAATAGATATGGATGACAATTTTCAAAACTAGAGAGCATCAGTATGAAACTTATTCAGGATTTTCAACAAAATATGGCAGTGCCCAGTTCTAGACCTGTCGACACCAACCTGAAATTATGAGGATATGGCATTCCATGGGTAATGATGGTACTCTCTAGGGCTACAACAGCTTTCTTTGATGACAGTGCATCCTGAACTTCCTCAGAGACCCACACAAAATCTTAGGTAGAGACAAAGTAAAACATGTGTTGTTCAGCAACTTTGAGGGCAATACAGTCCTATACCAAGTCAGTGTAATGTAAAGCACATGCATCACAAAAATATTGCAATATTTCTATGAAGGTTAAATGTATATTCTAACTAAAACTGGTCACTTCGAAACAGATAGATTTGCTTGAAACTCCAATAAAAAACATTAATGAATTTACTACTATTGAATATGTGCTGAACACTTCACACTAAGATGAAGCTGAATACTTATTGAGTTTCCAATTACCTGAATTGAATCTATTTCGATGTGAAGTTGTTGCAAACAATTTTTTTTCTTGATAACAAGACACTGCTGATGCTGGGGGATGTTTCTGCCGCCAAAGCTGGTGGACTTTCCTCAACACTGATATCTCCAACCTGAAGAATGCCCTCATTGTAAAGCTGAAAAATGAATGATACAATGCTCAAGGCTATTTTTTTTCATCTACAATAAAAGCTTAGATACAAAAAAAAATGATTGTGTGTACAAAGCTTTAAAAAAGCTCTTGAGATTATCTATCAAACACATGTATCCATGTTGGATAGAATATCTGCCAACAACAACTAAGATCAAGCGTTAAAAATCCAGGTAAAGACTAACCAGCCTGCTAATAGTGCTATATGCCAAAACAGGTTTTTGTTTTTTTTATTTGTGCTTTACTCCTTGTTCTTTTTCTTTTCCTCTTAAATGCCAAGGGACAGAACTAAATGTCTGACAGGGGAACTGATTTTAAAGAGGATATCATTGTATCAGGGTCTGGGTTCTATAATGCAGGAAAAATATGCACAAGCTTCCTTCACCAAAATTTTGACTTTGAGGTTAATAGAACTGAGGTGGCTTCATTGTGATTTAACAAGGACTGGCAAAAACTTGGGAAATTGCTAAATCAGTGGACAGATTGTGTTTTGTTTCCGAATTGAACGAAAGGAAAGAGGGGCGGGAGGAAAGAGAGTGGAGTTGTAGAACCAGGTTAGTCATACATTACTGCCTGGCTGGCTGTAAAGCCATTGAGACTACATTTATACCCTGCAATCAAACAAGTTCAGTTATTCGACATGAGGATTCGGAATTGCTGGGAAGGCCTTATTATACATACTATTTATAGCAATGGTCAGAGGGATAACCCTACAGTGGAGGATACCCTCAGCACTGCAAGGCTAGGGGCTACTGTTTGTATCTATAGAGACATGGAGCATCCTCGCGGCGAGGACAGTTATAATCCACTTTGCAGTATGTGGTGGACAAACAATGCTTATTGTTTGGCTGTCTCACCCCAGCATATTGAGCGGAAAAGCAGGGGATTCATACAGAAACAATCAGGGGTGTCGGATTGTCTTAAAAAAAAATATCTACCTTGGTTCAGGAGGTTAACCCTGAGAAAAGTGACACTGGTCCATATACAACATTTTTGGAACGTTTTTACAGGGCGGCAGTTGTACATCTACAACTCACAAAATTACCTGCGGGAAGGCGACGGTTGTAGATAATATAGGCTACATATCTACCGCATATACGTCTATTTTATTTTTCAAAATTCTTAAGCGGTCTACTGTGAGGCTGTATCTTTTGATTTTTTGTGAATCTGCAAATTAAGCTGGTAATTTTGCATTTTTTTTAAGTTTCTAGCTTCACTTATAAGAAAGTTATGAAGAAGTAAACTATGCTTGTGCATTTTTTGTCCACTGGTGTGCAGCTGCAGATTATCACTATGATTTATGTTTCTCTTCTTGAGGGAAAATCACTTAGCCGTCTAAAATGAAACCGTCAGTATTAATCTGATGTGATTTTGCATTAAAATTTAATAATTTTGCACTTTATTTGAAGTTTCTAGCTTCACGAAGAGCGGAGTCATGAATTTAAGGTAAATACTAACTATGATTTGTTGATCATCAGCATTAGCTATGATTCTTCTGCCTAAAATATTCCCTGCTCTGCTTGTTATGCGACCGTAATGATTGAATTCATGTGATATTGTGATAATAGCCAATAATTTTGCAGTTTATTTGAAGTTCCTAGCTTTAATGTAAGCGAAGTTATGAACAAATAAACATTATTCACTTTGACATCTACCTTACTTTTCCCACTGGCTGAGTCAAGGGCGTGGCACTTGGCCCGTCAGTTGAAACAATTATCTAAACAGACGAATCAGAGCATCAGTGAAATAAGATATAAGCCTCAGACCTAATGGTCCTCACTGGCTTATTTACATTTTGTGACATCATATGCTCAGTTGGCCTTCCTGTAAGAACACAAGAAATAAACGTAATTAACCCACTCAAGGGAGGGGCCAAAAGTTGATATGACAACCAATAAATGGTGTTTATTTCAGATTTGAAACCAATGATGCTACAGTCTACCTCAAATTCAATCTCAAGAGTCTTTGTATTACATGTACAGTGGGTGAGGTGCGAAGTGATATGGGCCGTGTCTTAGTGCCCATTGCATCAGCTTCCGAGCATGAGGTGGCGCCTTGGCTTGTTACATAGTTTGGACCCCACGTATCGGCGTGAGAACTTTAGGCCTTTAATCGATGACGTAAAAAATCCAAGCGTATTTTATAATTGTTTGTAGTCAATTCCATTTTGTTTCTAAATATACTATCACTAAAACTGAATAACGAAAATATAGAACAATGATGCAATTTTTTGGCTGGTGTGTCTGCTTACTAAATTTCTCCCTCACTCCCCGCCCCTTCAAAAAAGGGGGAATGAGTGAACTTGAGGAGTATTTGGTTTTCAAATAGGGATATCAGTAGTGAATTTCTTCCTTTGATGCTTGTTGGTTCCATTAGGTGTGTATTAGATGAAAGACGCTCATGAAATTGACTTCCTGATAGGTTCAAGAGCTTTTTTTAATGGATCATGATTGGAAATAGCACATGGTGATTGGATCAGCCATGGTGCAATTGCTTGAAATATACATTGCTAGCAAACTGGGGGAACTGGTGATTAGCTTTATAGATAAAACTTGTCTTATAACTTTCGATTTTATGTGCATCATTTACCCTAATTCTTATTATATGTCCTAAATTAAACAAAAGAAAAGTTAAAAAAAAAATAACATAAGCACAAAGATTAAACAGTAAAGTTTCAGAAAATGTATACTTTTATAAGTGTCTAAAAACTGTAGAGTGTAAAAACAGCATATCAACTCCTAGATATTTGATTTTAGCACGACTAAACTTATTAGTGCCCCAAGCACACGCACTTGCAACTGTTACAGGCTCGGCACTCTTGCCCTGGCAAATCAGTTAGCACTTTATCTGGGCCTGTCTTAAACTAAAGGGTTAAGACTGGCTGGGAAATGTATGGATAATTTAATAGACAAGAAGTAGATAAAATGGATGTTCGCACTGTAAAGTTGAGTGAGAAAACTGAGGGGCAGTAGATTTAGACCCAAGTGAATTCACTGAGGGAACACAGTCCAATTAGGGCAAAGTTAATATTTTGAAAACTAGTCTAGATCTAGATTCAGATTAACAGATTAGATTGCCTTGAATCGGGACCTTTATAAATTAGTCCAAGCTGGATCTGAGTGCACAGCGGCTCTCAAGCTGTCATCAATCTGCATGGATTATTCATTTTCCCTAAGTCTAGACTTCAAACTCAAAGTCAAAACAATGCAGGTCTTGATCAAGATTGATCTTATGCCAAGGTTCACTAGGGTAAAAGTTAGTTTGAGTCAAGGATATTTTGCAGTGCACTCCCTTGAATTTTTACGTTCAGTTAGAATTAACTTTATACGTACTTTCATCATGCTTCTCAGCAGAATCCATTTTTGTCTCTCTCAGTGACCTTACGTTTATTTAGAGAGAAAAAAATCAGACGTTTGCAGACAGTTTCCAGCGGTCTCTTTCGCAAGCAACACGAACTGCCAGCCAGACAGTCAGCATAGAAGAAAAATGACACAGTATACTTTATAGATATATCTTCTACTAAAAGAACTAAATTCAAATTATCTAGATCTAAATCGAGACTAAACTTTAAAAGGAAGAGTCCCTTTTAGGTACGGACTATTTTATAACTCAAAGTTCCAAGTAGGAAACACTACAGGGTTGCTACTGTTTCTTCCCTGTAAAAAACCGTCCGTACCTAAAAGGTACTCTTTCCCTTAAAAAAAACAAAACAAACTAGCTTATAGATGACTAGTTCTATACTGTCTCAGGTTCAACTCCAATTGATGTACATCTAGAAATAGATTGGATGTTGTAGATATACATCTAGATTTAGTTATAACGAAATAGATCTAGGCATCATTCCAGATTTCCCAAATGTTAGGCCCACTTAGATGAATACAAAACGTAATTAGAAAGTGCTCAATAAAAGAGCATTGTTATTAATGATTAAACACTTTGCCAGAGTGACTCTTAAATATGAAGCTCAGCTGCTTTCCTCAAACAGCACAAACTAGGGACAAAACTCAGTATCGGATCAAGCTCAAAGCATTTCTTAAATAATGTATCGTTTAAGTAGAGCTTAGCTAATGAACGCGTTGACAAATGAACAATTACATTAGCTTCCCTTTACAAAGAAGGAAACTTCAATATTCAGCCATCTTTTATTCATAGGCTATTTTTGTTTTCATTAATAGAGTTCTTTGAAAAACAAATGCACGTAATAGGTGGGAAATAAACAGCCCAACAATTTTAATGTGAAGGTCCTTAGTTTGTTCAGAAATGAAATATTGCCTAGATCTAGATAATTTATGTGGCTATTTTTTCAAGCCTTTTACATCCCTGTTTTCAGGGATCCAGAAAATGGTTGATTTTGTAGGATTTCTGACTGGGTGCCTTGGTTTAGTATAATTTATATATCAAGATATGATATCTAGGATATATGATGGTAGGTTTTTTTTTAATTGGTGATTCACTGACAGAAAATGATTAACTCTTACTTGAGCCATATGACAAATATTGACCTCCTGAAAATTTGAATCAAGAGTGCTCAGCTCATGTAATAGAAGTCCTTCCTTGATGTGCAGCATATTATAATGAGCGTTATGAAACTCATGACTTTTTTTTCATTTCTTTCACCAGAAGTATGAAGATTCACCTACACTATGTTAATGAGTGATAATTGAGGGAAAATTTCAGCTTTGAAATGAATCCATGTTTGATATACTTGGTGTTGATGAGGCCAGATATTACGATGCAAAACCAAGTGGAAATTATCAATATCAAATTTAATGGCAGTGCACCGTCAAGCATTGGGACACAGGGTTGTAGCGTGCCTGACAGGTGATTTAAATGGCTGATCTGTCTGTGGTAGGCCCTGGGAGTAAACTAATTTGACACTTTTTGGTCTGTTTTAGCAGCCGTGTTTAGTATAAATAAATACAATTTCTTAGTTAAAAAGTAAAATGTTTTACTAATGCAACATTGAATAATTGATGCCCTCAGGTGAAGTCAATTCTTTTGTCCACAGTTTTTAACTTCACTCTAACACCATGGTTTGAATTGAATTCTGAGGATGGCACTCCCACTAAGATGCTGCAATTGAACAAGAATGGCACATCAAAACTCTGGCTGTCCACTGCGCTAGATTTGGCTATATCTATCAACTGCTTTAAAGATGCAAATCTTCTATGGCAGCCAAAGACGCTGCTTGTTTTTAGCAATGCTATTCTCCCTCCTTTTCGTAACAACAAACTTCGCAAACAAAGTATGATTTCGCTGTAATAAATCATTATTATCAAGCTTATTTTTTTCAATATCAATGTTTAAGATCTTTTCTTTTTAGAGTAACATTTGTTCTCTATTCCAAGATATAGCAAATGTCCAGTGAGCAAAATTTATCATGCTTGAAATTCTTAATTCATGTAAAGAGATTTTGAGATTATTAAGATAAGAAAAAAAGGAAAAAAAAATTGTGGTTTTTGTTTCTGTTTTATAATTTTTTTTACTTATAGTTATACCATGACTGCATACAAAGAGGAAAAAAAATCAATTTGCCATTGATATATGCTTACTTAAATCATTATTCAGCACATCATGAAAATATTCTCTCTTGTCCCTGCTCTCTCTCTCTCTCTCTCTGCTCCCTTTCCTTCAAGAGCTCTGTTCCCTCCTCTCTTGCTTTACTCTCTGCTTGTTTTAAAGCAATTACTCAACATCCAGTAACTCTTGGTGTTGGCTTTGTCCACAGTATGTGCTCTCCATCCTAAAGTTCACCTATCCCACTATATTTCAAGGGTACGTATATTTGAGGAAAAAAAAATTATTCAAATATTTTACACTTTGCTAAAAGTTCACCCGCAGGTTTTTGGCATAGGAGAAGACAAAAAGCTCTGTATTACCTATTTTGTCAGAGAGACTGGGGAGGAAAGACTCCTCGAGACCAACCAATTCTTGACCAAGTTCCAGGCAAGCCGAGAATAGAATATCAATTTATTAGCTAGGAAAATCATTTTTTCAAGAATTCCGAGTAGCAAAGCTTTCAGATATCTTTTTCTAAATTAATTGAATACATGTAATTTTTGCAACTTTCATTTAATCCCTAAAGTTACCAGCTAGCTCAACAGATGGAAATATTTTGCTCGCTTACAAATCTTTGCAACAAAGGGCACAGATGAAACATTTGTAATGTTTTGTTATTATCTTTTTTGTTATTCCAGATGGCAGACCCTGGTGGGTGTGGTCATGTTTCGGGCCTTGGTCTCCACAGGTCATTTAGATGGCCTGCTTCATGGGAAGGAGTGGTTAGTTGCTACTTAACCTGAAATATTTGCAGTTTCTCACTTTATAACGCCATGTCTAATATATTATAACTTTTGCTATTTTCAGCAATCATTGTGTGCTTATTTTGAGGATATTTTCAGTTGAATAAACATTTTAATCCTGATAAACATAACTCTGAATTTTATAAGTTAGATTATCTTTTGCTTCTAACTTTTTTTGTCATTCTGTGAAGTATGTGCTCTTGTACTCTAATTATTTCTTTACTTTTTGACTGTTCATGCCCTCTCAAGTTTCCCTAGGCAGTTTAAACTAATTCGATAGCAGAACATTTTCCTCTGCCCTGTTGTACATGATGTGCAGTGTGCCACATACCTCCTTAAAAACAGGATTTGACAAATATAGTGTGTGTGTGTAAAAAAATTGTTTTAATCAGCTTCCAGATAGTTTTCAATTGATTTTTAGTTTCTTATTCTTTTTCATATTTATCATTGTCTTTTTTGTCCAATGTACACTTTTTCATCTGTCATCAGGCATGAGTGTGCGCTCTGGCTTCCCGGCATGATGTTCTTCCTCATCTCCATCTACTCAGGTTCTAAAGCACTTGCCACTCTTGTGAGTTTTTGTAAAAACCTGAATGGCTTCATAGTTTGTTCAAGTGAAAAAAAAAAACATTTTAGAAAGCAGATAAATTTCTTTATCACTCATAAGTTAACTTAACTTCTCTGACTCTATTGTTTTTACTGGGTGCTTTTTGTCTATGGGGAAAAGGTAATTATAAAAGTTAATATTTTTAAAGAAATTGTAACGAGAAATCACAATGGTCAACTTAGCGTGTAATTATGCTAAAGTTTTAACAAGTTCATTCGATGGAAGTCTTCGTTCATCTTATTGTTGATTTTTTAACATTTCATTGTAATTTGAGCCAGTTGCCTTTCATACTCAATAATAAATTCCAATCTGGATTTCTTTTATTTTACAGCCCATCCCAGTTTTCTTATCCATGCAAAACATGTCACTTGTATTCAGAGCAACAGCAGATCTGATTGGTTACAGAAAGGTATAGTCATCCTCTTGATTGGAACATCATGTACCTCATGCATGCAATTAATATAAGTGTATTTTTATTTCCTCCTCAATGTGTTTAAAAAATAGGAAGTAACTATTGCATCTACCCCAGCCGCACATCATCAGCTGTTTTGGCAGGATATACAGAGGTGCCTATGGTCCCGGAAAATCCGGGAAACTCCCGGATTTGTTGTTGTATCCCAGGAACCCAGATTTACCCGCAAAATCCCGGATTTTTTCATTTAGTTGCAGCATTTAGACTGGCCCAAAATAAACCATTATAATAGGTTATTTTCGTTTTTGTTTCGAGATAAATATGACCCAACAATCATACGAAAAAACAAATAGTGAAAATATAATTCTACAAGGAGAACGATATCTTTCCTTCGTTTATTTGTTTCCAACAGCTGTATGATTGATTTTATCTGTGCTTTTTTAAAGTGAAATGAACAAAAACTGATGTCGTTTTTTAAAAATTCGTTTCATCGCGCTTTGTCCCTGATTTTGTTCCAAATTCCCTGGTTTAGGTTGGGGTAGGCACCTCTGGATATTCGCTGAACTAAATGTCCACAAGCAGTCAAGAGGAGTAGATCCATAACTTCTTATAACATTTCAATCATATAGGACTCATCTGAGGATCAATCCAATGAAAAAGGTACCGCTACATTGTAAGCTGCAAAAGTTGCTTTACTTATGCACTACATTTAACCTACCTTATTTTCAGATCACAGATAAGGTGAATAAAGATGATAAAAGGAAACATTGAGTATATCTTAGCATTTGTCATAAAGTGACTATGATCACATATTAAAGGCTTGGAAAAACTTTGCAAAGTACTAGACAAGATTTTTTAAGTGCAGCATTTTGCTACTATAGACATTCTCCAATTTTAGTCAGAAGAATACCTTAATATTACCTTAATTTTGGAGAGAGGAAGATGGAAATCATAAATGTAATGAGGCATAAGAAAGCAATTAGACCCATTCCAGACTCCCAGTCAGTACTTGAGACCTTGTTTCAATCAATCAATCAATCAGATTTCATGCTCTTTAGCATAGGCGATCATGACCTTCTGAGTTTCTCAGTGCTTGGTCACTTTTTGTGCACGTGTGACTCATCCTACATTTAGCCATTTTGCTTATCTAACCTACATATTTCTCACGGTTTTCCCCTTCTGGTTTTTCCTTTGATCATTCCAGTTGTCACAAAATGTTCTGATTTCTTTGTTCTCATTACATGGCCAAAAAGGGTTGCAAGCCTTGAAGTATTCTATTTATGAGAGATCTTTTGATTTCAGCTTCTCCTACACTGTTTCGTTTGATTTCTTTGCAGTCGTAGCATTCTCTGTTGGAATCATATTTCTGTTGCCTCTAGTTTTTTTTTGCAACTGTTTTGAAATCATCCAGGCCATGCATCAATACATCAGGGTGGGTTAAATATAGCACTCCAGGCTCTTCTTCTTTTGAGAATGGAGAGGTATTCATTTGTCAGTAGACCTTGATTGCTGCAATGATGAAGATCTCTGTGGCAGATAAATTTCAGCCGGGACTGTTTTTCATTGCTACAAATGTTCTTTGTGCTTCACCTATTATTATCTTAAAACCATTGAAGGCGGAGCTACAGAAATCAGAAGTTTGTGCCTGCTTAAGATTGATTTATTTCTAAGTACATTTTAGCATGGAAATGTAAAAAACAACAACTATGAAGTTGCGTCTGACAGTTTTTAATATTCAAGTACATTTTTGTGACTCTCTCCCTATTACGCAAAGCTTTAAAAAATTAAAATTAAAATTATTAATACAAACAATAATTGTCTCTACTTAACTTTGTTTTCTACTAAAACTATTCTGTGAGGAGAGATCAGAATGAATTGATCCTTCCAAGCATGCAGGGCTGTTCCAAACTAGTTTTAGAATCTGATCTAAAACCAATTCTAAGGAGCAGTTTGTCACAAACAGGAGTTTCAAAATACATTCAAAATTATATACATATACATATATATTATATATATTATAATTCTTCAATCTTGGAGATTTTTAATGCAGGATTCGTTTTATCCATCTCAACCCCTCCAGATAGTGTCAGTCTACACCTACGTCATGATGATGATGACTTTGGCCTCAGCTCTTGCCATTGCTAAAACTGATCCACAGTTTGAGCCGGACGGATATTTGTGGATATGTGTTCACATTGTGAGCCTTGGTGAGCTATGGATGTGACTCTTCTGGTTTAGTAGGATAAAGGATAGCGTCTTTATTGGTTTTAGCTTACTTTTGATCCACTCATCCACTAGTAGGTGGCAGCATGTCATATCTGATTTTTTAAAGTGTTGCCATATTCTCCCCATAGGAATCAAGAAATTTTCATCTTTTAAAGGATTTTTTTCACTTTGGTGAGAAACTTTTCTCAATATATGCAAGATGCATGGCTGAAACTTTCTGTGAAGCACAGAACTTGGTTTCATTTTTATATGAATCTTAGTTCTTATTAGCAGCATTGATAATGGAGACACTGCTTGAACTTTGTGAAAACATCCATTTTTACAAGTAGCAATGGGAGACAAGAGCCTGTACATCTCTTTGATAGCTATCCTGATAAAGATGCTTATTTTTTGTAATAAATAAGATCTAGATCTTGAGTTTTTACCACAGAGAAATCATTTTATTCAAGCCACTTTTAAAAAAAATTGAAGTACAGTTTACACTGGCAAAAAAAAGTCTAAAATACAGTTTTTGTAATAGTCATTTTCTGTTTTCAATACTATGTTGTAAATGTGTGAAAACTAATACGTAAGTAAATTTCATAAAGGTTAGATGATTAGTTTTTTAAAAGAAAAGGTGATTTTTTTTTCATAAAATTTCGTGAACTTCATTGGTTGTTAAGGACTTAAAAACTGCAGTCACTAGAGAGTAAGATAAATCAAACTAATGATAATTTTGAAATATATAGTGAGGTTCATAAACTCTATTTACTTCTCACAACTTCAGTTGAAAGCTAAGACTTTAAATATGCATATCCTCTTATTCTTAGTTTTTTAGTCTTTTTCTATCACTGAGTGATGTAATATTTAATAGCACAATTTTGAAGGGAAATTTTTCTATTAATCAGAATCATTCACGAAAAACCATGAGCCTTGACCTAACCTGTAGCTCTGTCTCTCAATGCTTTTCAGGAGTTTTTGAAATCTACACAAATTTGATGAAAGGCAGATTAAAACTGAGGTAAGTCCTTGCAAGATTAGGATTGAAGTGATTCAAAGAACTAAAGGCATGGAGTTAGAGGTAAGGATGTAGTGGAGGGTTAGCACAGCTTGCCCTCCATTCAAGCCATGCAATTGAAGAGGTTGCTGGAAGTGTACAATGTCAACATTTTGCTTCTAGGGCTGATAAAAAAAATAAAGTTCATATCCTAGAGTTGATCATGAACTTGTAGGAAAATTTATTTTCCAAGACTTACAAAGCATTCTTAAAAGTTGAGACCATCTTTAAATAATCCTAAATACTCCCAATGAAGTGAAAATATTAGAATGAGTATGTTTTTTCCCCACAAAATTTTTGTAAGAGGTTAAGTGCTTGCACTGTATTAAATGTGCAGTAAGAAGGTCTTTAAATTCAGTGTTTGGAAAAGAAAAATCTCTAGTATTTGACTATATTTTTTTCTGCAGGAACCCAGATATAGGCCTACTTGTTTATTCTTCGGTTTCAAATCTTTTAGACATGTTTCTATTCTTCTTATATTTCATCTTGCCTTTTTCTAACGACTGCCAAACATTATATGGAAAGTGGTAATTGATAACTTTATCTCTCTCTCTCTCCACCCTACAGGCCCACGGAAAGGCTCTTCTGCTGTTACTTCTACAGGTGAGTTTTATAGATTATAAAGTAATGAAAGAAAAAACTTGATTGCAACAGATAGTTTGATCTGTTGCTGTGTGCCATTGACTTGTTTGTTGTAGTGATAACTGTCTTTTGATTTTTTTCATTATTACTATTATTAAAGTTATATATATTTCTTTGTTAAATTGGTTTTTGGCTGCACAAGTTGGGATAAAAGCACAAGTTACCTTGTAAATAAAAATTTAAATTGGAATTAATATCAAAATGATCTATTACCTAACATCTTCATATGAAAAATGCAAAATAAAAAAATGGTTGATTTAAAATGATTTCTAGTCTTTAACACAAGAGCGGCAACACAAGTGTGGCTAGAATTGTCTTGAATCTGGAAGATTTTTCATCCCACTCACATTCTGTAGTTTTGTTCCCCTATTAAACAAAGTATTAGAGAAAGTTAACATTAATGTATCCAATCTATATAAAAAAAAATAAGGCATTGAACATCTGAGCAGCTGATAACTTGAATGCAGTGTTATTGATAAGAGCACATCTACATACCAGCCTGGCATCCTGTCTCTCCACAGTGTCATAGTTCTAGCGCCCTGCAGTTACTTTCTGGGTGATGCCCTTGAGGCTGCCACATTCCCATATCTCTATTTTGGCCAGTTTTACGTCGGCTGTATTCTCAGGTAAGTAATAAGACTAAGGGATGGAATTATTTTTCTTCATTCAGCACGATCCATCACCAATAAGGCAAGAATTGAAAAAAAAAAAATAGCCCCATGCACTTTTTCTCCTCATCTGCAGCCTCTTAGTACCAATGTTGACATATGATGCAATGGGCCAAACTAAGTGTTATGATTATGCTTCATGTTTCTATAGCTAAGGCTGCCCTAAGGAATAAGTGAATACTGAAATTTGAAAAAAATATTACAGAATGTCTTTGAACACTTTGAACCACTTTTGTTCTGTTTTCGTAGGAATAGAAGCAACAAGAAATAAATTCATATACTGTGAATGTCTGTAAGTGGTGCAGCATTATTGATCAGAACAACTTTGTGTCAGTCATTCTAAAAAAATAAAAGAGAATCTTCATTTTATTCAGCTCAACATGTTCCACTTTACTTTCTTACTTTTTTCCTGTCACCTTTGCACTTTAGTCTGGTATCATGGTATTTCCAAGCTTTTAGATCACCATGCTCCACCACGGGGTTTATATAACTTACAACTAATCAATTAATCTGTTCACTTAGTGTGGCCTCTGCCTCTTGCCTCTCACTTATTTAGTTCTTACTCTCCGTGTACTCCTTTCCTGTCTCATTCTTCTTCCTCCCTCTCCTCCCCCTCCCTTCTTTTTTTTAGTTCTTTTTCTTGTTCTTGTTCTTCTTGTTAATATTATTGTTCTTGTTCTTCTTCTCCCTCTCCTTTTTTTCTGTTTCCTTCTTTTCCTTCCCCTTTTTCTTCTTCTCCTCCTCCTCTTCCTCCTCTTTTTTTCAAATCTTTCTTGTGCAACGTACACCTGTGTAATTTCTTCCTTTCTCTAGTGGTGTGCTTGGTATGTTAATGAACCTGTGTGCAATACGCCTCCATGAAGCAAACTCAAGCCATTCCTTCTTAGACATCTCCACAGTACAAAGCATTGCAAAGGTCAGGAACAGCAAAATAAATAGGAATTTTGTAGCCTTTGTGTGCAGGTTTTATGGTATTTATGAAATTTGTCAAAAGCCAACCTTATTGACATAACTCCTAGTCAGATATTTCCTATTTCTTATTCTAAAGCGCTAATGACTACATTTCGTTCGTCTTACACCAGTTCTTCATTTTATAAATGTCATTTGGAATATTAAAAAATGTGTTTTTAAAACATTTTTTATAAAAAAATTGTTTATATTTTAAGACTTCTTGCTTCTGTTTGTCAATTGAAAGAAAAATGAAAGTGACCTTTGACCAGA
>JAWDGP010003180.1:27500-57500 GCA_033675545.1 Elysia crispata | reverse complement strand
TCTGATCAGAATCTAGAAACCAGCCTGCCTTGGGGCTTGGACGAGGAAATACCAGCAGGCTTAAAACGCCATGAGCTCCAACAAGACATGATCAGAGTTCAAATGTCTTAAAGCCATACACCACAGCTCCATGGCCACCAAGCCCATCCTCATCACCGCTGTACATCATAATCATCATCTTCTTGCTTCATCAACATCAGCATCAGCACTGTTACAAGTGTTACAATCTGCCTAATCCTCAGCCTCCTCCTCATCCTCAAACCAAGAGAATATTTTTACCAGCCATGTCAATGCAAGTTACCTACTTTTCTAGTCAAGACAGGTGAAAACTTGGAAGAAGAAGGCCATGATTTTTAGCTCTCTTTCCAGGCTTTGCATTGTTTCTACTGTGGACCGACAAATGATATGAATCTTCTTCAATCATAAATACATAAATGAACATTAGAGTGATAACAGATAAAGGACAACAGTACTAATGATGTCTACATTATTTTATCTCTCCACAAACATTATTTTAACCGCACTAAAGTTTCTCTTGTACTAAAACAAGTTAAACAGAATCTGGTCTGTTGTAATATTCCATCATGTGGTTTCCAAGTTTTCTCATTGGTCTTGAATTTTCATCCCACGGTGTGGTTTGCAAATTCTCTCTTTGGTCTTGAGTATTCATCCCACGGTGTGGTTTGCAAGTTCTCTCTTTGGTCTTGAGTATTCCTTGATGTGGTTTGCAAGTTCATTTATTTGTCTTGTACATTCTTTCCACTATGTAATTGATGGTTCTCTTATTTTGCCTTGAGTAATCATTCCACTACTATGTGAGGCATATTGGTTCCTTCATTTATTTTGTATCTTACTTGTCCCTTACTTACCTTTGAACAACTGAAATATGAGTTGATTTCCTCAGGGCATTGTTATCACAACTTCACTCCCATATGTCATAGAAAGCACCATATAGTCCTCCCGTTATTATTTTTAATTATGAAACAATATTGCTGTTAAAGTGGAGACTTAGGGGTTGAAGTCACCCAACCTTTTCAATGTCTATTTACTTTAAAGTGGTATGTGTAATGATAAGAACAACATCGGTGAAGTTGGTGAACGTTTAGTGCACATCATGTTATTTAAAAAAATGTCCTCAGATTAGCCTCATAGATCATATAACCAATGCTATAGCCATTTGTAGCACTTCTTTTGTAATTCTACATTTTTAATATCCTTTGTTACACCTAGAGGTTTATACAGAGGATCTAGTTTGTTTTACATTTGGAATTTTTAGAGAATCTTATGAGACATTGAACAAGGTAATGGGAAACAAGCAATTTGTTTGTATATTTCCATTACTGAAACTGCTGAAGTATGTATCTGTTCTTCCGAGACATTTAAATTCTGAGTATCGCCTGGTATATGTATTGGTGTAAAGAAGGAAAAGCTGAGTTTGAAGTGTATGTTTCATTTCGGAACTCTACCTGTACGAGTATCATCTGTCGTCCTATGATTGGTCTTAAGGTGAATCATTATGATAAGTTATTTTGTACTCCCTTAATACAGGGTACTTCATCATGTTTATCATGACTTTCAGTGAGGGGATGTGGTAAGCTTCTTGGGATGTACACAACATATATTGGAAAGCAAATTGTCAAAATCAGTTTTTTCAAGCAAGTTTACTGTGACTGTGAAAGATTCTCAAATTGATAAATAAGTAAATCATTCCAACTTTTTTCTTTGTTAATGATGCTGTGAGGATATATCCAGCTCCTTTGAAGTCTTAACTTAATGTTTAAAATTATTATATATGAAGCAACCAGAGTGGACAGAGCCCAATTAAAATTTCGAGTTACAGTCTTTCTATCCCTCAGCTGAGTGAAAACAATCTTTACCAGTTTTTATCTTCAAGAGACTCAAGCTCAAAATATTGTCCTGATTTAACCCTGGATGCTTCACACATATATATATAAATGATAAATACACTTGGAGCGAATAGAAAGTAAGTCTGTAGTGCTCTCTAGTTTTTATTTATATCTTGACAATTTATAGTCTTTCAGTAACCAACGATGATGTCAAATTACTACAACATAGATCTACAGCATCAAGCAGGGATGTAAAGTTACAATGAAAAACACCATAGCTGTTACCATTGTTTTTTTGTTTAGTATCAACTAGTAATATTAATTTACCATTAGAAAGTTTTATAATGCCAACCATGGATGTAACAGTATTACAAGTTCTATATCATCAACCAGTGATGTAAAATTATCAAAAAATGTTCAATAGCTTTAATCAGCTTTAGGCTCCAGCATGAGCAATAGTAGCTAGTTTTAGCTCACCAACTTTTGAAGTAAAATTACCATATTTAAGTTCTACAACATCAACAGTGATGTAAAATTGCTCTAAGAAAATTCTGTAGCACCAACCTATGTTACAAATTAGTAAAATTTAAGTTCTATAACATCAAGGAAAGATGGGAAGTTCTTATCCAGAAGATTTTAATTTGAAAACTGCTTGTGAGCAGTATGGGGCTTCTGAGGAACACAGATGAAACTTCCTGTTTGAAGATTTTTAGGTAAGCAATTGAGGGAAATTGAAAATGGTTTTTGGTTTGTTGCTGCCTTCATAATGCTTAGTCATGTCAATGCAGCTGTTGTTGGATCTATTCTTTTATTATTTTATATATCCATGTATATACATGATTATTGTGCAATAATTAAAGAACTGCCTTGCCTGGGTTCTGATTTTGTTGATTGCTTCATAACGCAGCATCTCCAATACCCACAATACATGATGCTTTATTGATATTTATTGTTTTGCAAAAACTTCTAGTCTAATGTTTCTGTCTGGAGAGTTTGGATTTGGCTAGTTTAGATTGAAACTGATAAATCATCTCTGTTCTAGTTCAATAACAGTGAAAGAAAACCACATAGACTGGAGTGTGGATAAAAAAACATGAGGTGTTTTCCAACGAAAAAGAAGCTAAAGAAAGGGAACAAGGGATTATCATTTAAACTGAACTGTGAAGGTTACCTCTGGATACGTAGTACTAGAAGCAGCTTGAAAAATGTATTTTCCTTACAAAGAACTACATGTACACTGTACTTCCCTCAATTGGCTCTACTTTATTGGTTAGACTGAGGCTGTGAAGCAGCTTGTTATGAAAGTACAATTCAAATGGTTCAGGCTGATAAAGATGGACCTATCTCTTTAGAAGTGGTAAAGCAATATGAAAAGTAAATATTATGAACTGAAGGCATGTCTATAAAATTCTCTTTGTTCATGTATTTACATCTAGAACTTGATCTTGTTGGAAATTTTGATAGTTCAAAGGTTTGTTGAAGCTAGTTCTGTAATAAATAAGTGAAAAACTTCCTTAGTAAAACCTACACCTTAACTAATTATTGACCTTTCTTATTGAAGTAGATCTTGTGTCAGGACTTATTTATCAAAATTTTTTTGATTTTATTTGCTTGTATGACTTTTCCTGCCCTTTTCACCTCAAGATATAGATAAGGTTATGCCCCAAAACTTAGAGGCTTTAAAAGTACCTGTAGAGTAAAAGATTTTGGGTTTGTTAAAGCTTAAGTTTCTTCCATGTTAAGCTCATTGCGTGAAAAAAAAAAATAAACACTTTTCTCTTTACTAAATAAGTTGATCATGGTTTGAAATAATTGCTTTTTGATTTTTTTAAGTAGTTTCGCACTGTCATACAAAATGGTACAATCATTATGTTCTACATTGAAAAATGTTTTGAAACTTGAATAATCCTAGTCAGTCTTACTGTTGTAGAACTGGTCCTAAAACTCATGAAGTGCCATAATTTCCCAAGCTTTGTTCTACGTTTGACTAGTTTTTAAATATGATTTACAACTAATCTGGATGTCATCATCAAGGTCTGTATGAAATGGACACGCCCATCAATGATAACATAAGTTTACAATATACATCTTTAACTAAAATTACACTTGCATCTTCCATCTGGTGAATTCCTCAATACTTCTAAGGAAGAAACAGAGATGGCAAACTTTCGTCAAGCCAAAGTAGAATTTTGAAGCTTTATTGCTACTAATGCTAGTCCATCTCTTTACTGTTTAGGTCTACTGGAAAGTTGAATGCTCTATTAAATGCATAATTTTTAATCTTGAGTTTGCTTGAAAGGAACAAATTGAGAGCGATTTTCTTTTCTTTTCTTTTTTTTTTTTTTTTGAGGTATTAACTATAATTGTCTTAAATCCAGACCTAATTAGTTGATTGTTTAAACTTGAAATATAAAAAAATGACATTTGAAATTAGATAAAAGAATTTCATGTCTTCTCTGATAATTTCATATAATTTTCACCAAAATTCTAAATGTTAAAACCTTTCAATGTGATGTGTGTGTTGTGTCAATTGAACTGGGTGCAAGACATATGGGACTGTTCCAACAAATTGTTTGGGATTTTTGTCTTGGTGTAAAAATTCCAAATTTCTTCTGGTAAACATTATGTTCTCTAGTGCCAACATTCCTTTCCTAAAAATGTACACTTTAAGCGAAGGAATTCGGCTGAAGCAGAATATTGATAATGACTTTAATTTCACCCAAAATTTAATCTGTCAAAGTTAAACAGATGAGGAGCTTTAGTGATGTTGGGTTTATTTTCTCTCTAAAACTTCAGCATTGATCAAATACAATCAGCAGAAGTTTTGATTTGTTTAAGTAAGCCAGAAACAAGATTGCTCTTGTTAACTCTTGACAACTGATTTCTACCATGTGGTTTTTTTTTTTCCTTTGTTTTCTTTGGTTACATAATATGTATGGTTGATATAATACTGGGATGTAAGATATTTTGATTCAAATAAGGGATGCTGAGTTGAATAGTAGCAACTCAGAATCCAACAAATTGTTCAGACAGGTAGTTTCCTTTCTGAACGAATGTCTCTCCAGGGAGGTTTTTTTTTATTTTGAAATTTCTCACATATCATGTTCCTTTCGAGAAGCTAGGAAAATTGCATTGTTGAAAAGATCTCCCTCGAGTAATGAAAAAAATGCTTCTCTCACTTAATTGGACTTAGATTGGAAACAATGCCATTTGAACGCTCATCGCTAATTTTCGTGATAACTGATGGTCTGCACCCAGGTCATAATGGGTTTCTGAGTCAAATTATTCACTTGCTGATGTTGATTGGCTTCAGAGCTTGGTTAGACTTTAGTTTCTTGCTCATGAATGCAGAATGGATTTGAATGATGCAAGGTTTTGATTGCTGAACCGTTACTGATTTCAATCTTTATGTCACCATCAACAACTTTATAGTGTAAATGGTAAAGAAAAATTTTCTGCTTTTAGACCATGTTTTGTAGCTCATGTGAGTAAACGATGAATAGTTGTAGGGAAAATAAAATCAACTATTACCTTATATGGTTTCATGCTTAGGCTCATGCGAGGGATCCACATCGTATTGTCTTGGGGTTTTGTGTATTTGTTTGTTGAAACTTAATTGTGCGGGTTTTGAGGTAATCCATAATGTATGTTGTAACTGAGATTAAAGCTGTACACTATATAATACCTTCATTCATTCGTGCAGAATTAAGCATATTTTTTTTATCTTGAGCACTGAATACTCTGTCCTTGTAACTTGACATCTCCTGTGATTTATCTTGCTACATGAAATACAACATTAAACACATGACATTGAACTGTTCTACCATCTCGGGTTTGTTTTAGTGGGTTTTGTTGTTGTTTTTTGTTTGTGTTCTCTTTCTCTCTCTCTCTCTCTCTCTCTCTCTCTCTCTCTCTCTCTCTCTCTCTCTCTCTCTCTCTCTCTCTCTCTCTCTCTCTCTCTCTCTCTCTCTCTCTCTCTCTCCCTCTCTCGTCTCTGTTTGTCTATCTTTGTCTTTCTCACTGTATCTCTCTCTCTCTCTCTCTCTCTCTCTCTCTCTCTCTCTCTCTCTCTCTCTCTCTCTCTCTCTCTCTCTCTCTCTCTCTGTCTTGTTTGTCTGTCTCTTTTTTTTTTAAACTATATAAATTTTGTGGGAAGCTAATCCACACGAGGAAATCCATCACAGGTAATGATGTATTTTGTGATAATTCATCTGTGTCTTGTGAGGTTCCTCCTCTCCTTCCTCCTTTTACCCGTTCCTATGTTGTTCTGTATGTATCGGTTTTCCCCATTTTTTTCCCTCCTCTAACTCCACTTCCTCTTCTTATTAGTCATCATTGTCTTGTTTGTTTTTTATTGTTGTTGTTGTTCTTCTTCTTCTGCTCCTCCATTAATAGTTAAGCTATTTGACTCTCACCACCAGATGGTTGGCCACTTTTCTGTATCAACTTACAGTAAAGAAATGAAATGAAGGAAAATTATATCAAACAAAGCAAAGTACATCATTAATCATTTTCACTGTTATATGAAAAGAATATTAAAAACAGAAAATAATTTAAGATAGTTTAAAGATAATGGAATGTATTGGATTTTTCAAAAATCAATTTAAGCAATTGATAAATTTAGAATGAAACAGAGTGTGATACATATAACTGATATACATGATAGAAAGCCATTCGACTTAATTTTTGTAAACAGTTTGCTTTCTATTTTTTTCTGTGCTTTGAATGTCATGCAAAAAAAAAAAAAAAGAAAAACCCTTCTGTTTCACCAACTGTGAAGTGTCAATTCGTTGTGTGAGCTATTTTATGAGACTCAATATGGCAGGGCGTCGTCATCCACTCTAGCCATTGGGCACCTGCTTCACCATACACGTCAGACATTTATATTCCATCATTCACTTCAAACATATACTACAACATGCATATCAGCAAAACATTCTATTATACATGTAAGATATACATATCCACCATACACGTCAGACATACATATTCCGCTATGTAAGTCAACATATGATATTCCAATATACTTGTCAGACACGCATACTCCGCCATAAATGTCAGACATATATACTCCACCATACATGTCAGACATGCCTTCTTCTCAATCATAATTATCAAACACATATTTTACCCTACATATCAAGCATACATATCAGACTCAATTACTGCACCATATATGACAGGCATACATATTCCATGACAGAGATCAGGTGAAAATACTCTGTGGTGTCTTGGCAGCAAATAATTAGCTCGTGAATGTGAAAACCACGTATCCTGGTACAGCCTTCAACCGAGTTTACTTGATATCTATAAATCTAAAAAAATATCAGCCTTTGTATTACATGTAAGACTGCAATACTGTGTCACTTTGAGGCTTGTCAAAGTCAAACTGCAACAGCCAAGCTTTCCAGTGTCTCAGAAGAGCCGCCTTGAATTGTCTCTATTAATTATGCTCTGAGTAGGTCTGGAGTGCCAAGCAAGAAGTCTTAAGTATTAAGGAAACATATTTACTTCTCTCTGGTCTCCTAACGAACCCAGCAATGCCATGTGAGTCTATTTGTCATGGCGGGAATTCTTCTCAAGCACTCAGCCCAGAGGTTGTTTTTCTGC
This sequence comes from Elysia crispata, assembly GCA_033675545.1. Lineage (NCBI taxonomy): Eukaryota > Metazoa > Mollusca > Gastropoda > Plakobranchidae > Elysia > Elysia crispata. The sequence continues at coordinate 50,043 of JAWDGP010003180.1, read as the reverse complement.
TATGGCAATAGAAGTCTTGATTTACCTGTCTTTACCGCACAAAGATCAGAACTTTCATTACAGTGTCTTGACCACTATGGGACGTGATCAAATAACTAGGAATTTTTGGAGCAGACATTTAAATGCTTCATTGACAAGAGTCTGTGGCAGACACGGTGTTTTGTAGCTGGCATTTCGCTCCGTCGTTTCCTCAGAGAAAACATGACTTGCTGGCCATAAATTGCATGGCTATCAGGAAGCGAGGGCTGTATCGCCTATTTTCCTCCACTGAATGCGTTAGTGCTGATCTACAGAGTAACCGATTGTTCCGTCACTCAACGCTGACTTTGTCCATCGGAGCAGTGGTCCCAAACTTGATATTGTCCCAGTGAATCCCATCGTGTCTCTGTTTAAACAGGATCTGGCCCGGAAACAGGAAGTTGACGAACCAGTAGTCCCCGAAGACAATGCGCATGTTTTCTCCGTGGCTGCTCGTGACCTTCACATCGACCTTCTTGGCGATCTCATAGAGCGTGACCCCTAGGATCACGATGGAGATCTGACCCGTGCCGTAGACGACACACATGAAGCCAAACACGAGCAGCATCATGGCATGGAATGTGAGCAGGCAGAAGCGCCAGGACACATGTCCGAGCAAAAGTTTAACCAGCGCCCAAGGGAAGACGTAATCGCCCCAGACCCTCCCGTCAGGCAGACTTCCCAGGTAGATGACAGTGATGCAGAACCCGACCACCGACGTGACGATGCCCAGGAAACAGAAGGGAATGAAGTAGCGCTGGTTGTAGTGTCCGATGCAGGTGCCTATGAGGAAACAGTGGTGGTCTCGCCGTAGGATACACGTCCTGCACATATCACAGTGGTGGGTTCGAGGCGGTTTGTACCTCTGACACTTGTCACAGAACTTCCACTCGAGACCGTTCTTGTCTGTCTTGACCAGCCTGCGGTGAGCCTCCTCGCGCTGCTGGAAGATCTGACCGAGGGTCTGGGCAGAGCTGGTCTCCAACCATTCCTGGGCATCCACTGACGGCCTATCTCTCTCATCCGGCAGACGGTTCGAGTAACAGATGGCGCACAACCAGTTAGCTTCGCCCATCACGAACACGTAACAAGCAAGGACCTAGGAAATGGTGGAAACAGTTCAATCGAGCAAAGAAAAATTAAAACTCATTTGCATAATTGTAGGTAGATCTAAGATCAAGAGAATTCGAACAAACTATCTCATGCAAGATTTCAATTAATATCAAGACTGAATAGTGAAATGATTTAAAGCACTTTATACGAGGATCCTAATGTAGACCTGCATTAATAAGCGTGAAAATACAACATTTTCGGACAATCCCATGGTGATTAAAAATAAAAGAAAACCTTTGATACCTCTTGTGTCATTGCTTGCTTAAAAAAAAACAATAAATAATAATAATAAAAAAAAAAAACTAAAGGTATTCAGGGTATGCTTGGTCTCTCCCTCCCTTCGCTGATTATGATTTTTTTTTTCTGTCTGTCTGTCTGCCTGTCTGTCTGTCTGTCTGTCTGTCTGTCTGTCTGTCTGTCTGTCTGTCTGTCTGTCTCTCTCTCTCTCTCTCTCTCTCTCTCTCTCTCTCTCTCTCTCACTCCAACGCTTGCTTGACACTCACCCCCTCCACACACACACACACTAATTTTCTCTCTCCCTCTCCCCCCCCCCTCTCTCTCTCTCCCCCTCTCCATCTCCCCCTCTCTCTCCCTATCTCTCTCCCTCTCACCCCTAAAGTTTCCCCATCAGCTTACCTTGAGCCAATAGACTGTCATCTCATGATAGTCGGAGAACACATAAGGTATGATGTAAGCCAGAGTCATGTACAGCTGTGTGACGGCTTGGAACTGGAAAAGCGTGCGAAAAAAATGGCGCGATTTCAAGTCGCCCTTCTTATTTCCTTTCTGAAAAGAAAATATACGTTGGTCTAGGCTTGTCAGATTAGGACATTTGACAGATAATTTGCTGGTGTGTATGGTAGAGAAGGTGTAATGAATGCATAAGAAATTAATCGATGAATGAGGGAAAGGAGAGAAAAAGAAAGGGAGAGGAGGTGGCGAGAGAAAGCGATAATTGTAGATAAATAAGTAGATAAAGAGAGAAGTAAATAGTAAGACAGTTATATAGAGATAGATATAAAGGCAGAGAGAAAGAGAGATATCATATAGAGATAGAGAAAGGGAGAGAGATAGGGAGGGGGGAGTGAGAGAGAGAGAGAGAGAGAGAGAGAGAGAGAGAGAGAGAGAGAGAGAGAGAGAGAGAGAGAGAGAGAGAGAGAGAGAGAGAGAGAGAGAGAGAGAGAGAGAAGTTATATTGGTCTGTGCCTATTTCGCCCACTAAAATGGTGAAATATCATGTCATAGTCATAATTGTCAATCTGAGTATTTTTACATCAAGTCTTTTGTTTCGTTACCGATCAGGACCATGGGAGATCAAAACCAGAAAAGACATACATATGTTAGTTACATTTTTTTTTAAATACTCAGTTGCACCGATCAGCATCGATTTCTATTTCCTTAATCATAATCACCACACTTGATTTACAAATGGGTAGTTCTTTGCATCATTACTATTCTCTTAATTATAATCGCCACTCTTGATTTATTAATGGGTAATTCTTTGCATCGATTACTATTCTCTTAATTATAATCACCATTCTTGATATCTTATTGAGTAGTTATTTGCATCGATTACTATTCTCTTAATTATAATCACCACACTTGATTTATTAATGAGTGGTTATTTGCATCGACCACTACCCCAAATTAGCTTGCTCACCTGATAATGCATCTTGAACTTGTCCATCAGAGACAGACTAGGATCGCTGAGATCTGATTTACAGAAAGCAGAAAATTCACCTCTTGCGGGTCGCTGGACTGTTCCATTGTGGGGCGGATTATGCCGAGGGGTGATAGGACTGGATTGGTCCATCTGACATGATAAAGAATGAAATAAACCTTAGAACCTAAGAACTGCAAAAACAATATATCTGCAGTGGACAGTTTGGAAGGCATTTTCTTTATAACAGAAGTTGGCTCATAATTATGCAATTATTGATCTCATCCTACTGCATGGCATCGTGTATAATTTTAATCATAATGAGACATGACATTGTGAATCTCATCCAGTCTCATTCTGTGCCCTGACATTGTGGGTCTAACTCTAGGACACGACATTACATAATTATGTAGGTTTCATCCAACCTTTTCCATTATTTTTTTTTTTCACCAACGCTCTAGAAATGGTCGGCCTAACATGAATTTTCTTTTTATTTCTTGAATCTTTTATAACACTATTCGATCAGAGCTTCCGTATCGTGCGAAAGGCGGAAATCTGTGATGTCACTTCCGCTAAGGTTGAAGGTCCCTGAAGTCAGGACAAAGTTTGAGGCAATAGTAAGCCCGGCTAGCGCTTGCCATAAGACCCACGCTAATAACGTTGCGTTGGGTGCTGAGTGTAATTATGTTACAGGGCAGCAACTGGCATGACAGAATTGGCCCATAATTGATGATATGAGAAAAAAAAAGCCGTGCCTTCCTATAAAAAGACATGATCGCTACTTGAACTTAAGCATCTATATTGTAAATAAATATAAACAGTCAAAGTCACGTGACAGAGATATACAGCCTCGCCTGATTGAGTTGGAATCATTAAACTTAAAATAGCTTTTCGGCACTCAAAGCTAACGTTTTTGGTACGGCTTAATTTTAAATTCGTTCGGTTGGTCTATAATTACAGTCACGTGGTTTACTAGCTAAAGGCAAAATCGGCCACCTTTGATGGATTAAGTCAAGAAGACAATGAATGATATTAGTGTTGATCATTAGAAAATAAGAACACTTGCTGTTAAAAAGCCTATGAGATGCTAGAGTTAAAATCATATTCAAAGTGTACACATTTCTAAAACCCAAATGTATGAGACAAGGCTCAATTAGCAATTAGGTAGGAAGAAGCAAGCACCAAAGGAGAGATAGAAAAAGGGAGAGAACGAGAGAGAGAGAGAGAGAGAGAGAGAGAGAGAGAGAGAGAGAGAGAGAGAGAGAGAGAGAGAGAGGGAGAGAGACAGAGACAGAGAGACAGAGAGACAGACAGATGGGAGTGAGGGTGGGGTAAAGACAAATAGCAATTCGATACGAAGAAGCAAGCACCAAACGAGAGATACAATAAGAGAGAGAACGAGAAAAGGGGGGGAGAGAGAGAGAGAGAGAGAGAGAGAGAGAGAGAGAGAGAGAGAGAGAGAGAGAGAGAGAGAGAGAGAGAGAGAGAGAGAGAGAGAGAGAGGGAGAGGGAGAGAAAGAGAGAGAGAGAGAGAGAGAGAGAGAGAGAGAGAGAAAGAGACAGACAGACAGACAGACAGACAGACAAATAGACAGGCAGGCAGACACGACAGGGACAGACAGTCAGAGCGATTTGGTTAATAAGAACAAGATGAAATTTTTTTTCCTTTATCGAGTCTGTTAAACTCTAATACATCAAAAGTTGAGCTAGTAATATTAATTTGGACCGCATCCTATTTTAAATCAATCCATAATACGTGTGACTGAGACCACAATAAACATGGCTGCTGGCGTACTACACAGACACACGATGAAGATCAAAGCGATCTACCTATCTATGTCACATTTCTTGACAGCGGCTTGTGTGGACATAACAGGCGATAGGGGGAAAAAAATCTCTAAATTTTACAGCACTAGCCAGAACTCTGATAATTCACAAAGTATGAACGCACGGTACACACCGGAGGTATTTATAAGCAAGAATTACCGATCACTTTACACAAGGCCTACGGTGAACTTGTTGTGAGAGAAGTAGGCCTACCATGAATTATAGAAACTTATTGTCTCACTGCAGATCACGTGATGTTGCCGTATTCAAGCCGGACTGGAGTTACCACAATCTTTGCCGATGATAAAAGTATCAGTTATCGATTTCTTTTACAGTTAGACCTTTTCTTTTTTTTTCCCCTTTCTCTTATATGTAATGGAAAAGATCGGGTAAATTTCACGTATCACTGGAAACTGTTCTACTTGTCTCGGTTTATAACGATTCAATTAGGCCTACAGACTCATATTTCACAAGAACTCTTTGGTAGCAGGAAATTATTTTATGTCATTCAACAGGACATTCTAATTACATACTATGGGGGGGGGGGGGAATAATAATAATAATAGTAATGTAATAATAATAATAATAATAATAATAATAATAATAATAATAATAATAATAATAATAATAATAATGATGATGATGATGATGATGATGATGATGATAACAATAAAAACAAACAAGCAAACAAACAAAACCGTTGGCAAACAACTCAGTCAGGGCAATTTATTCTTCAGACCGGAAGCCAGTCCAACATTTTACTGGTGCAGCCAACTAGAAGAACTCACTGTTATGTCAAAAAAAATCCCAAACCCATGAATTATCTAACAAGCTGGCCGAGCCGCGGCCTGGCACGGGTCTCTGCTAAGTTCCATTGTTCTCATTCAGCTGTGAGAAGTTGGGACTGGTTAAATGTGGATATATTGATTGTCCATTGACATGTCTCGGTCATATCTTTAATCTCAGACATAAAGTGGAGAACTTAATGAATTTGTCGTGATCATGTAGGTGACGGGTGGTTGTCATATCATAACGCAAAGAAACAGTCAAGAGTTTGATGAAAAATGGGGGAGCAATGAAAAATTGTCATCTGCGAAGGAATTAATTTAAGAGGCTTTGAGTTGATATATCATAAACATGTAACACAACCGTGCGAGATTCGCACAACTTGAGAAAATAGAGAAACCAGAACGGGCGGGTACCGATGTTAGAGATTTTAGGCTACTTTACTCACTTCGATACAGAACTACCGATGTTAGAGATTCTAAGTTACTTTACTCACTCCATTACAGAACTATCGATGTTAGAAATTCTTGGCTCCTATACTCACTTCGATACAGAACTATCGATGTTAGAGATTCTAAGCTACTTTACTCACTCCGATACAGAACTATCGATGTTAGAGATTCTAAGCTACTTTACTCACTCCGATACAGAACTATCGATGTTAGAGATTCTAAGCTACTTTACTCACTTCGATACAGAACTACCGATGTTAGAGATTCTAAGCTATTTTACTCACTTCGATACAGAACTACCGATGTTAGAGATTTTAGGCTACTTTACTCACTTCGATACAGAACTACCGATGTTAGAGATTCTAAGTTACTTTACTCACTTCGATACAGAATTACCGATGTTAGAGATTCTAAGCTACTTTACTCACCCCGTTACAGAACTATCGATGTTAGAAATTCTTGGCTCCTATACTCACTTCGATACAGAACTATCGATGTTAGAGATTCTTGCCTACTCTACTCACTCCGACACCTATCGATGATAGAGATTCTAGTTTCTTATACTCACCCCGTTACAGAACTATCGATGATAGAGATTCTAGTTTCTTATACTCACCCCGTTACAGAACTATCGATGTTAGAGATTCTAAGCTACTTTACTCACTCCGATACAGAACTACCGATGATAGAGATTCTAGGCTACTCTACTCACTCCGACACAGAACTATCGATGATAGAGATTCTAGTTTCCTATACTCACTTCGACACAGAACTATCGATGATAGAGATTCTAGTTTCTTATACTCACTTCGACACAGAACTATCGATGATAGAGATTCTAGTTTCTTATACTCACTTCGACACAGAACTATCGATGATAGAGATTCTAGTTTCCTATACTCACTTCGACACAGAACTATCGATGATAGAGATTCTAGTTTCTTATACTCACTTCGACACAGAACTATCGATGTGAGAGATTCTAGTTTCCTTTACTCACCCCGATCCCACTTTGATAGGCAGCACGGCTGAAGTGTTGCCCACCCAGAATGCCGGCATCCATTGTCTGCCAAAATGTCACAGATCACAACTCAGACACAGAGGTTTTCTCAGTGTTTCATCAACAAAATTTACAATTTTATCATTGAATTATTTTCCTCTATCCTTTGAGCTGTAGGCGGAAATCATCACTTTTAATTCAGCCAAAAATGGAATGTCCAAAACTTTCTGTTTTAAACGGTACCTTGCAGCCTGGCGAACTTGTATAATCTTGTGAAAAATTGCGCGAGGTAAAATTGATTATGGCAAACCACCAGGAACTCAGATTGTCCTTAGGGTAAAAAAACAAACAAAATGACGCAGTGGTTAGAAACCTGAGTTGGTGTTTTTTTTTTAAATTAAGTTAAAGTACAAAAGATTATATAGTTTTTGATGTGCTAGTACAGTGCTAAATTCTGGCTTTGAAAACTGGTTTCGCGACAGCGTGGGGCAAATATTTCGCCTTAATCATGAAACCAATGAAATCCTATGAAGAATGCGTGTTTCAGTGACAAGCTACCGGCACTCGGTCTAGCGCAGGAGGCAATGACCCGTGTCGCACGCTGAGAGTTCGAGTTCCATAGATCTACACACGGCAGACCGACACTGCACTAATAACTATTGAGCTATAAATATACTGGGTACTACCATTCCCATGACCTAATGAATTGTACGAGTCTCCTCCTCCACCCTAACGGTGTTAATAGAACTTTACACCGTTTTTTTTTTTCAGCCTCTCCTTATTGTGGTTTTTATTAGAGTGTATCTTCCGTTTTGTTGACAAGGGTTGTCTAGTGACATTTCTTGCTATTCAGTAGCATACAAAGCAGTAAATAATATTTTTATTAACTTAGATCTATTTAAAAAATCAGAAGGAAAAACGGTAAAGCACATGAACAAAATCTGCTGGTGGAGAAATATTTTTGATGCGATTATTGTTTAAAAAAATTACTTCACTTCGGTTATTGTTAGTTGATAATACTTATTACCTGACTCTTCGAAAATAAAACTACGAGTTGCCTGGACCTTCCACTTCAAAAGTACGGGTGCTATTAAAAGGACCTCCAAAATATAACCACTGAAGGCCGAAACTTACAAAATAGAACTACTAATCATCCTTCAATTCTTTTTATAAAACTACTAATTTGGCAGTTAGAAAAAAAAATAACAATAGATCACAGCACTTCCAAAATAAAACTTCTCATAAGCTTAAAGAATAGACGGATAGACAGATTGCAGAAAAAGATAGAGAAAGAAGGGTGGAGTGGGATGGGGAGAGAGAAGATTGGTAGAGAGTTAAGAATAAATAGAGCTAAAGAGAAAGAAAGACTGATTCAAAGAGAAAAAAAGGGAGAGATTTGAAGAGGCGGATGTTGAGTTTTAAAAAAGTAATAGCTGGGAGAGAAAGGGAAGAAGTGTCAATGTAAAAGAGCGAAAGAATGGTTGGCAAAGAGAAGAAAAACAAAGAAAGATACAAAGAGGCATAATAATACATAAGCGTGAATGGAGCCAAGGCCATCTCTATAGTTAGCTTACTATACGGAGGGACTTGATGGGGCACCTTCTCTTTATTAAAGGCTGAAAACCACTTGACAATTTTATTCCGCCTGCACTTTATCCAGAGTAACACCGGGATTTGGGAAGTCAAGTCCCAGCTTGCCAGAGCTTTGCACTGCCAGGACTGGGCTACACACAACATGCCGGTGCGGCACCTCTCGTCACCCTAGGCAACCAGATACACAAAACAAACTGGGGCGAATTGTGTTGTGGCAAAACTTGACCTTTCAGTTCGCTTGATCTAAATGCAGATGACTATAAATCTTGTGAGATAAAATGTGTTAGTGTGTCAAGGAATGTGTGCTTGGAATTATTATGTTGGAGAAATAGATCTATTTTGCAGACAATCAGAAACCATGATCGCTCCACTATACACACGCATAAACCTTTTCCATCTATTGACTAAGGAATTCGGTCTATGAATGTAATCACTTGACTGTTCCATACAAGTTTTTTTCAGTTCTTCTTTTATTTAAATGTTAATCTCTCTCTCTCTCTCTCCCCCCCCCCACACACACACACCTCTTTCTTTCTCTGTCTTTTCCATCCTATTTTCTCCCACTAGCTCCTTTTCTTATTTTTTTCCTCTAATCACAACATCTCTTTCAATCTACACACTGCCACTCTCAAACTATCTCATCCTCCTATCTGTATCCTATATTTCTCCAACTCTTTGTTTTTATTTCAAGATCTGTTTGTTTACCACTTCCTTCCTTTCTCTCTCTCTCTCTCTCTCTCTCTCTCTCTCTCTCTCTCTCTCTCTCCCTCTCTAGCTTTCTGTGGGCATCACCGTCACCATCGTCCTTTCTCTCTCTCATTCTCTCTCTCTCTCCCCCCTTTTCCATCTTCCACTCTGTTTCTCTTCATACTTGTTAGTCTAATTCTATCTTTCTCTCTGCTTCAATTCATCTCTATTTTGACCATTGGCTGTTGCCTGTCAATCTTTCTATGGGCATCACCGTCACCATCATCATTTCTCTCTCTCTCTCTCTCTCTTTCTCTCTCTGTCTCCCTCTCTCTCTTTCTCTCCCTCTCTCTCTTTCTCTCTCTCTCTCTGTCTCTTTCTCTCTGTGTGTCTTTGCCTCTCTCCCTCTCTCTCTCTCGCTTTTTCTCTCTCCCTCCCCCCCCCTCTCTTTCCCTCTCACTCTCTCTCTTTCTCTCTCTCTTTCCCTCTCTCTCTCTCTCTCTTTATCTCTCTTTCTCTCTCTCTCTCTCTCTCTCTCTCTCTCTCTCTCTCTCTCTCTTTCTCCTCCTTCCTATCTCTAAATTATAGAAAATCTTTCGTTGTCAATAATATATGAAGACGTCCTTGTTTTGCTCTGTGATTCCTATCTTGCTTGACATCTTTTTTGTCTGACAGGAAGGATGTCCTATGGCTTACCTCATGGGGTGAACTTAGAGCAGACTAAGCGGAGCGTGCCATACCGTTATTTATAAAAAAAATACGTTTCACCTACAAACAAACTAGAATCCAATAAAAACTAAAAATGATTATGTGAAGAAGGTTACCAATTTCAAATTTCCGACTTCCACTTTGCTACTCTGGAAACCTTTCACTGTAAGGTCTGTTGGCTGAACGTGGATCCATCTCATTCATTTATCCCTAGAGCTCTCCAAACGTCCTGATGAATTAACCGAGCAGGGTGCCTCTTGCAGCAATAATTAATTTCTTTTTAAATTACTGCCTTTTTCCTTTATGCTTTCAATAGACATGGCCACACATTATCCGCAGAAACCACAGATTTGTTTTTATCAAAATTTTACTCAAGGTTGGAAACAAACTTTCTCAAAATCTTCACCAGCTCTCCATGCCATTTTGGACATAGAGTTTTGGTTTAATAATCATTTTTTTCTTACGTAGATTGATATTTGAAATGTTTAAAATCCTTTCTGAAGTGATGACCTATTTTATCACCCATTTGTTCACGTATTTGTGTAAAAACAGCTGCCAATGTAAATGAACAATTTTGTTTGTTTGTAACAATCACAGTATTCTAATGCCCTTAACCGGTCGACTTTTTATAAAGAAGAAACGACAAGAGTTAAGAGTAAAGTTATAATTCAGAATAGTAACTTAAATGAATTAGACATAAATCAGGGATTCAAAACTTAGAGCAGTCCTAAATGTATTTTTATGTTGATCTAATTAAAAAAAAAATAGGCCCAATAAAAATAAATTGTCTTAAGTTATCAAGCCTTCGATTGTTGAAACTCTGATTTGCCAAAGCCATAATATGGAGAAGGGAACAAGAGACACTGGCAGAATGCGATGGGGTCATGTAGGCTATAATATTTCCCTTTAATTAGTACAAAAATGATTACGTTCAACATATTATTGATAACAGAAGAAGAGGTATTAGTAGGGGTAGCATCACTAGTAATAAAGGCAAATGCAGTAGCATCAGGAGAATTGATAGAAGTAATTGTAGCAATGTAGTAATGTACTAGTAGTAGTAGGAGCAGCAGCAGCAGCAGCAGCAGCAGTAGTAGTAGTAGTAGTAGTAGTAGTAGTAGTAGTAGTAGTAGTAGTAGTAGTATGTAGTAGTAGTCGTAGTAGTAGTCGAAGTAGTAGTCGTAGTAGTAGTAGTCGTAGAAGTAGTAGTAGTAGTAGTAGGTAGTAGTAGTAGTAATAGTAGTAGTAGTAGTAGTAGTAGTAGTAGTAGTAGTAGTAGTAGTAGTAGTAGTAGTAGTAGTAGTAGTAGTAGTAGTAGTAGCAACAGTAGTCGTAACAGTAGTAATCGTAGTAGTCGTAGTAATAGTAGTAATAGTAATAGTAGTAGTAGTAATAGTAGTAGTAGTAGTAGTAGTAGTAGTAGTAGTAGTAGTAGTAGTAGTAGTAGTAGTAGTAGTAGTAGTAGTAGTAGTAGTAGTAGTAGTAGTAGTAGTAGTAGTAGTAGTAGTAGTAGTAGTAGTAGTAGTAGTAGTAGCATCAGCATCAGCAGTAGTAGTCGTAGTAGTAGTAGTAGTAGTAGTAGTAGTAGTAGTAGTAGTAGTAGTAGTAGTAGTAGAAGTAGTAGTAGCAGCAGCAGTAGTCGTAACAGTAGTAGTCGTAGTAGTCGTAGTAGTCGTAGTAGTCGTAGTAGTAGTAGTAGTAGTAGTAGTAGTAGTAGTAGTAGTAGTAAGTAGTAGTAGTAGTAGTAGTAGTAGTAGTAGTAGTAGTAGTAGTAGTAGTAGTAGTAGTAGTAGTAGTAGTAGTAGTAGTAGTAGTAGTAGTAGTAGTAGTAGTAGTAGCAGTGATTTTAACAGATTTTGAAATAATCTGTTACGCTCTGTTTGTCTAGGGGTTTGAAAATATACACAAGCAATCATTCGACTCTTTGTCTGAAGGCCCGATGTAAAAATTAGTTGCAAACTGTTTAATCAAACACAATGCCACCTGACGGCTGACTGACAAGAGATTGACTCAATAATCACTATACGTTGACTCAATAATCACTATACGTTGACTCAATAATCACTATACGTTGATTCAATAATCACTATACGTTGAGTCAATTATCACTATACGTTGAGTCAATAATCACTATACGTTGACTCAATAATCACTATACGTTGACTCAATAATCACTATACGTTGACTCAATAATCACTATACGTTGACTCAATAATCACTATACGTTGACTCAATAATCACTATACGTTGATTCAATAATCACTATACGTTGACTCAATAATCACTATACGTTGACTCAATAATCACTATACGTTGACTCAATAATCACTATACGTTGACTCAATAATCGCTATACGTTGACTCAATAATCGCTATACGTTGACTCAATAATCACTATACGTTGATTCAATAATCACTATACGTTGATTCAATAATCACTATATGTTGACTCAATAATCACTATATGTTGTCTCAATAATCACTATAGGTTGACTCAATAATCACTATACGTTGATTCAATAATCACTATACGTTGACTCAATAATCACTATACTTTGACTCAATAATCGCTATACGTTGACTCAATGATCACAAAAACTAGACTGACTGGACACAATTTCTACTCTTATTTACTCTACATATATCGAATTTATAGGAAAGGAAAAACTAAATCATGCGAGAATATTCTAGATATACGTAATGATTAATACGCTTTAAATTAAACCAATCAGAACAAAGCTAAACAAGGAGTGACGAAATCATCATTATGCTAGGACTAAGTGGGAGATTCCAGAAGAATCTTAACCACACACGTTCAAGGATACTTTTCTCACAGTGCGAACCACCGGTATGTTCAACAAACAAGACTTAAGTTCTATGGCTTGAAACACAAACACTATACAACTAAATAAAACAATGTACATATAGATCTAAGTCGATCCGCTACCCAAAAAGTACGCACCTAAAAACAGTGAGGAAGTCAGTAGATCAAATTACAATACAATGCATTCAAATGTCTCTTCCCTTCGTCCTTACTTGCCCTTACTCTAACGCCAGAATCCTCACAAAGAGTTGAAATAACCGCTGATTTAAGTCTCCCTCGACGCATGTGCAGTGCAGCTGATGGAGGTGTTGGATGGAAAGTGAAGTAATTGGCTGAAGTTTTGTAATATCATTAGATCAAACAACCGAGTTACGGTTCAATTACGGCTCTTGTTATTCTGAAGCCAAACAAAAGGGGAGGGGTTTACTGAGAACTAAACAAAGCCCTAAGTGAAGAGCGTGATGTGTGTATGTGTATGTTTGGGTAGGATATCAACAGAGAGTTATATCAGACCTTAACCTTAACTGTTGGTGACTTTTGATGTGCCGTCACTCCGTATACAACTATAGAAGAGCATAGTATGTCTCTCAGACTGTTGACCGAGCTTTTTTACTTAATGTCTCCTAAGTTGGTTGAGACAATCAATAAGACAGCAAAAATAAACCTTCTTATGGTAGACTGTGGTAACTCGACTGTTTGTCAAAAATGAGATTTTTGGTTCGTGGAATATATGTCCCATCATACACAATCTGACAAAAATTTCGAAAGAACATTCGAAAAATTAACGAAGTTATTAAGTTTTGAAGCATTCTATCTCAAATTAGTACATGTATATTTTTCGCCGCATTATACTATTGCAGGTCAAGGTACCATAGTATACACGACAGAATTGGAAAACAGTACTGTTGTAAGTCGGACTTACAATAGTTTACAAGTGTAAAAATTGCCGGTTTCACAGATGGCCCAACCAAATAAAATAGCCATCCTGTAGACCAGAGTGAGCAATTTGGGCCACCAGTTTCCTTTACTTCTTTGAGTTTAATGTCATTCTATCAGGCTTTCTCAAAAGATCAAGATATAAAACTTTTATTGAATAAATCAGTTATTAATAGCTGCATTAAAATGCTTATTATTATTATTATTAAGGCCTTCCGCTAGGAGTGTCGTCCGACCTCGCAGCTTCGGCAGCCTTCTTTATGTCTGCGGTGAAGGTAGTCCATTCTTGTCTTCTTTTTGCAATCTTTCTTATTGTTTCCAGGTCTTTTTGTGATGTGAGAGAGATGCTCCGATTTTGCAGTATCTTGAGATCGTTATTGAGAGTCATTGGAAGTGTGGTGATCGGCCTACCCCTGGCTCGCTTGGCATTGTCGTGGAAATAGAATGCCATAGCTTTGTTGGCAGGGATCGATGGTTCTCACCTAAGTACATGACCGAACAGCCTCCACCTTGCTTGCAACACTTCCAAAGAAATTGGGGTTTGTTCACATTTTTTGTAGAGGGACTTATTTGAAATTTTTGTTGGGTATCGAATTCCCAGAACCCTGCGCAGCTGCTTTCGATGGAAAGAGTCCAACTTTTCTTCGTCTGTTTTGGTCAGTGCCCATGTGCCGCAATTGTATAACAGAACTGACCTCACTAAGGTGTTATATAGCTTAATTCTTGTGCGCTGCTTGGTTTTGTCCGCTTTGTGCCATATCTGTTCCATCTTGTTCAATGCTATGTTTGATAGGTGTTTTCTGTGTTCTATGTCTTCTTTACTGCCAAGCAGTGAACCCACTTTCTTTGATGTTTTCCATTCCTCTGAATGTTTTCTTACTGAGGTGTGCTCCGTTTTGTCTACATTGACTTTGAGTTTGTGAACTTTGAGTATTTCTTCTATTTTTTTCACATTCACTGGTTTGTTGCCAATAAAGTCTATGTCGTCAGCATATGCTATCTCATTAGGAAGATGTGCCTCTGTTGTGTTTGATGGGCTGTCGAGCGTTGATCTCACATTTTTCAGTGCTTGTTCAAGATAGATGATGAAAAGTACTGGACTTAGGCTGTTAAAATGCTTGGGTTTCTAAAACTCTCTCTCTCTGTGTCTCAATATATCTTCCCTCACATTCTTCCATAAATGTTTACACTACCTAATCCTGTACTGTAGCGGCACTGCGGTATACAAAATGAATGATTTTACAATTTGTATGCACCTCCACATAAACGCCTATAGAAATTTGGTGTTACCGATATTGTCAAATAACACGACATCAGTTCTGCAGCCTGATGACAGAGTCTGATATATGACTGAGCTATGAACACATTAGACTAACTTGCTATTTAACTTGCGACTGACAAGAAGACTTCAGTTAGTCAATTGCATTTATTGAACAGATTTGATTAAACACGTGTTTCGCTTTAAGGTTTTTTTGGGGTGAGAGTGTTAAGAGTGATGGATGATACCAGATGTGGGAATTTGATCGTATTTGGACTGATATCTTGTAAACCTAGCCAGGACACGTAGGTCTAGGGAGATATTGATATCTTCTTGATTAGGAACATTTAAAGAAACTTAGTTGTGTACATGAATAAAGGCTGAATACAGTTTGACTACGGAACATCTGGCCTCGACTGCGTTTGCATCAAAGGCTAGAGGATCCACTGCACAAGTGCTGGCTATCACGAAGCTGCTGCCTGCACATCCTAGACATCGAAGCATCAGCAACTCTATGACAGCTCTTGCTTAGCATAAGAGCAAACGCTTACAATATGGGACACTCGTGATGTAGACGACATTCTAGTTCATAGAGAGAACGAACACTCATCATTGTTTGGACATCCAAGTGAACAGTTTCCGCTCATCAACTTCCTTTTAAATCAAATAGCAGGGATTCATTGTTCAGTTAATGCTCAGGTGTTTACTTCATACTCTGAACTTTCTCAAGCATGTGATGATTCTCCACAATACTTCAATCTTACAACTGCAATTCCAAACATCAACAAGCAGGCCATTTTGATACTTGATTAGTTCAGTACTTCAGAAACTCCTGCATTTTCATCTGCTTTGACCAGACTTGAGTATCTTTTATTTATCTTTGATCTCCAAAGCAGAGATATGGTTAGTATGTTGTATTCCGTCGGGACTGCAGTAATAATAACACATAGTTCAATGGGAGAGGTCAAGAATTCTTTCACCTCTTTGGTAACCTCACTCGGACTCTAGGAATGCCTCTTTAATATTTCACTGATGTCCAGCCAGGTCCCAAACAAATAGACTGTATACCGTACTCTTTAATCACTTTCGCCTGAATTACTAGACTGAGATATAACTCTAGCTTCAGGTTGGAAGCTCTATATAGACTAGAACCAGCTTTTATCTACTTTTAGTCAGATTTTGATGACTTGCATATATATTGTAGAAATATACAGGAAAACCTTTGTAAGAGGAAAGATAAACCCAATCCTTTCCTGATGAAAATAGCTCTAATCTAAGTGGCCGGAATTCTGACTAAGACTCAAAGAACGTCTCAGAGAATGAACAGCTACCAAAAAATAAAAAAAGGCTGAATGCCAGATGGAAGGGAAACGCACCTGATTGACAGAACCAGAACTCAACACACTCTGAAAATACATGCACGTTTCTGTGGATCCTCATAGCTCAAACTGGTGACTCGGATTTTGATCCACTCCTATACAATGAGGAACTATCTTTTGCCTCACATTGTGGTGTTGGTTTCTCATTGAGAACTCAGGACAATTCTGGACATGCACATTGACAGCCTATCTACACTACAGATTCTGAGCGGTGAGAAGAACGACATGATTACGAACACCTGCGTTTTGTTTCTTCTGAGGTGCTCCATGAAGTAAAGGGCAAAGAAGTTGTTTTCTAGAAAGATATACAGCTCATCTTAGGAGCAAAATTCTTTTCTGCCGAAAGGGAAGCTGTGGAACAACTTGAAAAATGCTTTTACACCAGAGATTTAGCACTGAGCCTAGACAATTGATTTATATTTCTCCAATTGTGGCAGGCAAGGAGCATTGGAAAAAGATATAATATGCCAAATCGGATGAAATTGTTTACAATGCATTTTCACTTCTTTAATTTTGTATCTCATATTACTTTGGAATTCAAAACTAAGTGATTAACAATAACATTTTTAGTTCTGAATATCCTATTTTTGATCTTGATGATACAATTCCAAGGATATGATGGACTTAGGAATTATAAAAATCATAATACACATTTCCAAACACACCATAGCATTGGTATTTGTGTTCAGTTTCACGCTGAAACAATTGTAACTTAGACTTACTATAATTTACGCGTGTCGCAAGCTAAAAAATTTTGTTGTAACTCGAGATACAATAGTTTACGCGTAAAGTTTTCATTGAAAAAAATATGTTACAACTCGTTTAATTAACTATGTTAAAAAGTAACTATGTAATTACGATACTAATTAATGACCCAAAAAGATTGCCCATTCTTAAAATTGTATAGTTATAAATATCAAAGGTGTATCAATAAAAGTAAAACGAATAATAAAGATTTTGTGTCTCCTGTAAAATTTGCAAAACACGAGTTACCATAGTTTACATAGCGGCCCTCGCTTTCAAGGTTAAAGAAGTGAAAGGAATGAGGAGGAGGAAGAGAAGAAGAAAGAATTGGGTGTAGAGAAGTGCGTGGGAGAATCTGTATTAAATTTCGTACTATTCTTTTCGTATAAAGTAACAAAGATAGAACATAGAATTTACAAGTAGTGTCACACACTCAAATGCAAGCCATGATTGTTATCAATGAAAAAAAAAAAAAGATTAGACTATCAGCAACGCTTAGTACAGTGATGACAAAGAGACAGTTGTGCTCTCTCTATTTTTTTTTTTAATTTAAATCTTTTGAGGGAGTTCTTTGCCGAGCTTCCTACAGCATCGAAAACTGACTTTGAAAAAAAACAAAAAAACCCACTATTTTTTTTTGTTGATTTGTAATTTTCAAACTGGGACTGAATAAAATACCATTGTAAAAAAGTAACAAAAACCTTAACATGTGAGATTGAATAATTAAAAAAAAATTTGTCTGGTTGTTATAGATATTTTCCACCGAAAATTACATTTCACTAATGATAATAGTATTGATGTTGTATCTTATACAGCTTATTTTTAATAAGAATTTGATTTTTTAATTGACTAATCCGAAAAATAAGCGTCATCCAGATATTAAAAAAAATGTAAGAAGGTGAGGAAGCAAATGTTTTTATAGCATTTTTATTGAAAAAAAAAAAGATAACTTGGCTAAAAGCGCAGTTGACATTGCAGAGGATCACGGAAACATTTTTGACACTGTCAAAAAAAAAGCCATCTTAACGGAGGGGTTTACAACCTAACACCAACAGCCAACATATAAAGGTTGAAGCAAATGATTTTTTCTAATAATCGTGGAAAGTAATGGAAAGAAAAAAAACAAACCCAGACAAACAGTACAAGTTACGGAGAGAAACAAAACCAATAGCTTACTACGGGTTCTTATAAATACTGATACACCAGATCAGATAAAACAGTAATTAAAACGGCACCGGAAAAACATCAACAGCAACAACAATAATAACGGCTACAACAATAATAACAAGTAAAACCATCGACAAATGAATCTTGAACCCGTTAATAGTTCTCGTTAGGCCTATTAAAAAAAAGATTTTTTTTATCTTGCCCATTTCTTCTCTGTTTGTCTATCTGCCTGTCTGATTGTCTGTCGGTTTGTCTGATTGTCTGTCGGTTTGTCTGTCTGTCTGTCTGTCTGTCTTTCTGTCTCTGTCTCTGTCTGTCTGTCTGTCTGTCTGTCTGTCTCTCTCTCTCTCTCTCTCTCTCTCTCTCTCTCTCTCTCTCTCTCTCCCCTTGTCTCAGACTAACTTAATAGAAAGTAAAGGCAGAAAGAAGGGTTCGCCTTGAGATCGGACAGATTTTTTATGATCGATTTATAAAAGACATACGCAAATGAAAAATAGTTTAATTGTTTTAAAATTTAAACATCATTATCTTTGGCATATCGAATTTCTATTTACTCTATTCCTTGAGTCGTTCAACTTGTTAGTAATAACGTCGAAAGAAGCAATCAAGGTCAAAGAAAAACATAAACAAACCCCCAGGCGTGTTGACATACTGAACAAACTCATTTCAAGTTTATAAGTTACGGCATAGAGTTACATATCTTAAAACCCATACGAGGTTTTTACTGATTTTCTTAAAAAAATTGAAAGATTCATCCCACTATGTATCATGACAGAGAAATAGTTTTTTATTTAATTAATATTCGATAAAAAGACGTGCAGCTCATAGTTAAATTTTACGGATTTCGGCCTTTATAAAATAGATATTAAACAAAATTGTGAGAATATGCGTCGCAGGTAAACCGCATGAAGAAAGTGTGTCACTGTTAACTTATATGGATCAGGAGAGACTGAACTTTGCCTGGCAAGGCAACTTCGCCAGGAACTGGCTTCAAGCCCTAACGGTGTTAAGACCCGTAAAACGGTCAAGGTCCACATACTATGATGGCCCGCGCCTGTCGTCATTTATGCTTTGGGTCTGATGTGGCTCCTCCCATAAAACACCGGGATGCACACTTATCACTTCGGTGCTTGGATGCTGGCAGGGAAGTTTTGTCGAGGGTCGTGTGAGAAGCACAACCTGCTCAGAGGTACCGGCGACTTGGGTACTTCGTCGATGTGGTGTCGGTGGGCCGGCTATCCTGAGAGTATCTATATGGCGGAGGTTCAGAGCTGAAACCCTTCACCCCCTGCAGTCTAATGACATTTCTTCCCTTATGGGGAGTTGAATATCTTCCTTTATAGGGAGATGAATTTTTGTTTGTTTGTTTTTTAACATTGAAAGGGGCATTATCCATTAAATATGCAACACACATCTTTGTATTTGTTATCTTTCACGTGAAATGAATTTAACATAATTTTCCCTTACTCCACAAACGCACTGTACACTGGTGACTGGCACGTCATATCTTCTTTTCAGTACTAAAATCGTGATAGACTCTGCCTCGATGAGACTGTAAGTAAATAGCGACACATAAGGAAGAATATTTTGTAATAAACTGATATAGACAGAGACATAAAGGTAAAGTTAATTTATCAAAAGCATGAGAAGAGAGACAAAGATGAAAGAGATAGCGAGAGAAAAGATTGAGTGTGGAAAAGAAAAAAAATTAAAGGGAATAAAGGAAGTAATGACATAGACACACTCGAAGAAAAAAGAAATATTTCTCTTAAGTGGGCGACGAGACACAAAGAAAAGAGAAAAAAAATGGTTATCTTAAGTGGGGAAGGAGACACAAAGAAAAGTGAGAGAGAGAGAGAGAGAGAGAGAGAGAGAGAGAGAGAGAGAGAGAGAGAGAGAGAGAGAGAGAGAGAGAGAGAGAGAGAGAGCGAAAGAGAAAGGGCGAGAAAGAGAAAGATTGAGAGGGCGTGGAATGGAAATAACTTGGAAAAAGAGAGAGTCGAAAAGAAAAGAAAAAGTAAAGAGTAGGAGAGAGAGAGAGAGAGAGAGAGAGAGAGAGAGAGAGAGAGAGAGAGAGAGAGAGAGAGAAAGCGAGCGTATTAAGGGAAATAAAGTGAAAAAAAAGAAAGAAAGAAAAGGTGACTCGGGTATAGAGAGTCAAATATCTATAGACACATTGACAGATCATGAGAGAGAGAGACACAGAGAGAGAGAGACACAGAGAGAGAGAGAGAGAGAGAGAGAGAGAGAGAGAGAGAGAGAGAGAGAAGAGAGGGGAGGGAGAGAGAAAATGGAAAAGGAAGAACACTTACTAGAAATACAATAAAGAAATTGTCCCACTAAGTTACATATGAATAGTAAGTTATAAACATAGAGAGTTTCGGATAGAGAGAACACTGTATTGAAAGTGAGAGAACAGATGTAAAGAAGAAGACGATTGTGAGATAGAGACACTAAGAGTGCGGGAGAGATAGACACGAAGAGAGAAAGAAAGAGATAGTAAGTGAGATAAAGTTAGAGAGAGAGAGCTGGTGTGAAAGAGGAGACCAAGGAAGAATAGAAAGAAATAGCCTCACGAATTAATCACTCAGAAAGGGCATAAACTCAACTAAATACGTGTAGGCCTTACATTTAGAAAAAAGTAACTGTTGAAATGCAAAATTAACGACAACTCATATATACGAATTCTGAGAAGAAAAAACATACAAAATGCGACTTTTTCGTAGGCCTGTGTCGTAAATTGTATTAATTTTTTAAATTAAATCGATAAATGCACATAAGTCTTTTAAATCAAGTAAAAAAACTATCAAACAAATTAAAGATAATGATTTCAATCATGATTTTATACAAAGTTAATAAACTGTTCGTGCAAAGTGATTCATATTATATATCTCAGATGAAGCAACTAGGGAGGCGGTGGGGAATAAAGGTATGCAATTATTTATTTTGTGGTTCAACTACACTCACCTCATGGGCCCCCAATTTCCTCATTCCTTCGGAAGCACCCACATGTTGCAAAGAGAAAAGATAGAGACAAAATCATAGAGGCTGAAACACATGTCTGCTGACGCATCAAAAAATTAAAAGACAAGCGATGAAAATACTAATAAAAAGCCGATGTTCGAAAGACATCCAACATAGTATAAATTGTAACCATATAACAGATGTGTTCCATGTAAAGTTTCTCCAGAAAAACTGGCTTCCAATTAGAGCGGTAACGTAAAGCAAGGAAACTGATGACAATAACGTTGTAACGGTGAAGGATCGCTGGTAACTATTGATTCAAAGACAAGAAAGATGAAAACGACTAATTTCGATAGACGTTAGAAAACACAGAAATTCAGACACATCAGCAGAGAACAGTCTGCGGTTTAACAAAATGGAAGACCAGTCACAGGCATAGACAGAGCGTGTACATTGACGCGTGTTCATTAAAGATTAAGAGTTACAATAAATATGTAACAAAAGGAAAGATATATTTAGAACGAATTATAAAGAGGTCAGAATCATTGAGAGAGAGAGAGAGAGAGAGAGAGAGAGAGAGAGAGAGAGAGAGAGAGGGAGAGAAAGGGAGAAAGAGAGACGAAGGAGAGAGGGAAGGAGAGAGAGAGAAAGTTTGAAAAAGGAAGAACCGGGACAAAAATGGAAGAAATAGCGATACACATATAAGAACGAATTATAAAGAGGTCAGAATCATTGAGAGAGAGAGAGAGAGAGAGAGAGAGAGAGAGAGAGAGAGAGAGAGAGAGAGAGAGAGAGAGAGAGAGAGAGAGAGAGAGAGAGAGAGAGAGAGAGAGAGAGAGAGAGAGAGAGGGCGCGACCGAGCGAGAGAAAGCGAATGGGATTGAAGTAGAGAGAGGATAAAAAAGATGAGACAGAACAAGACAGAAGGAGAGAAATTGCGGGAGATGAAGAATGAGAGATAGAGGGAAGAAAGAGCGACACACAGTTAGAAAGTAAGAAAGACTAATAAACTGAGATGTAGACATCCAATTAAAATAAAAAAGAAAAGTAAAATTTGAAAATGATAGAATAGAGGGACAGAAAAGAAAGATAGGTAGGCGGATACAGAGATAGACAGAGAGAGAGAGAGAGAGAGAGAGAGAGAGAGAGAGAGAGAGAGAGAGAAAGAGAGAGAAAGAGATAGAGAAAGAAAGGGAGAAAGAGAGAGAGAAGGAGAGAGAAAAGGAGAGAGAGACAGTTTGAAAAAGGAAGAACCGGGAAAATAATGGAAGAAATAGTGATACACAGTTACAGAGGAAGTCTGATTTAAAGGCTGATTTAGAAAAGGACGTAAAGATAAGAAATATTAATAAATAAAAGAAGAGGCGATGAGATGATAGAAAGTGTGTAAGGGAGAGAGAGAAAGAGAGAGAGAGAGAGAGAGAGAG
>JAWDGP010003180.1:17500-25000 GCA_033675545.1 Elysia crispata | reverse complement strand
TGCACATAAGTCTTTTAAATCAAGTAAAAAAAACTATCAAACAAATTAAAGATAATGATTTCAATCATGATTTTATACAAAGTTAATAAACTGTTCGTGCAAAGTGATTCGTATTATATATGTCAGATGAAGAAACTAGTGTGGCGGTGGGGAATAAAGGTATACAATTTTTTATTTTGTGGTTCAACTACACTCACCTCATGGGCCCCCAATTTCCCCATTCCTTCGGAAGCACCCACATGTAGCAAAGAGAAAAGATAGAGACAAAACCATAGAGGCTGAAACACATGTCTGCTGACGCATCAAAAAATTAAAAGACAAGCGATGAAAAGACTAATAAAAAGCCGATGTTCGAAAGACATCCAACATAGTATAAATTGTAACCATATAACAGATGTGTTCCATGTAAAGTTTCTCCAGAAAAACTTGCTTCCAATTAGAGCGGTAACGTAAAGCAAGGAAACTGATGGCAATAACGTTGTAACGGTGAAGGAACGCTGGTAACTATTTTTTCAAAGACAAGAATGATGAAAACGACTAATTTCGATAGACGTTAGAAAACAACAGAAGTTCAGACACATCAGCAGAGAAAAGTCTGTGGTTTAACAAAATGGAAGACCAGTCACAGGCGTAGACAGAGAGTGTACGTTGACGCGTGTTCATTAAAGATTAAGAGTTACAATAAAGATGTAAGAAAAGGAAAGATATATTTAGAACGAATTATAAAGAGATCAGAATCATTGAGAGAGAGAGAGAGAGAGAGAGAGAGAGAGAGAGAGAGAGAGAGAGAGAGAGAGAGAGAGAGAGAGAGAGAGAGAGAGAGAGAGAGAGAGAGAGAGAGAGAGAGAGAGAGAGAGAGAGAGAGAGAGAGAGAGAGAGAGAGAGAGAGAGAGAGAGAGAGAGAGAGAGAGAGAGAGAGAGGGAGGGCGCGACCGAGCGAGAGAAAGCGAATGGGATTGAAGTAGAGAGAGGATAAAAAAGATGAGACAGAACAAGACAGAAGGAGAGAAATTGCGGGAGATGAAGAATGAGAGATAGAGGGAAGAAAGAGCGACACACAGTTAGAAAGTAAGAAAGGCTAATAAACTGAGATGTAGACATCTAATTAAAATACAAAAAAAAGTAAAATTCGAAAATGACAAAATAGAGGCACAGAAAAGAAAGATAGACAAAGAGATAGGTAGACGGATACAGAGAGAGAGAGAGAGAGAGAGAGAGAGAGAGAGAGAGAGAGAGAGAGAGAGAGAGAATGCGAGAGTGAAGGAGAGAGACAGTTTGAAAAAGGAAGAACCGGGAAAATAATGGAAGAAATAGCGATACACAGTTACAGAGGAAGACTGATTTAAAGGCTGATTTAGAAAAGGACGTAAAGATACGAAATATTAATAAATAAAAGAGGAGGCGATGAGATGATAGAAAGTGTGTAAGGGAGAGAGAGAAAGAAAGAGAGAGAGAAAGAGAGAGAGAGAGAGAGAGAGAGAGAGAGAAAGGGAGACAGAGAGAGAAGGAGAGAGAGACAGTTTGAAAAAGGAAGAACCGGTAAAATAATAGAAGAAATAGCGATACACAGTTACAGAGGAAGACTGATTTAAAGGCTGATTTAGAAAAGGACGTAAAGATAAGACAATATTAATAAATAAAAAAAAGAGGCGCTGAGATGATAAAAAGTGTGTAAGAGAGAGAGAGAGAGAGAGAGAGAGAGAGAGAGAGAGAGAGAGAGAGAGAGAGAGAGAGAGAGAGAGAGAGAGAGCGAAAGAGAAAGGGCGAGAAAGAGAAAGATTGAGAGGGCGAGGAATGGAAATAACTTAGAAAAAGAGAGAGCCGTTGCGGGCTATTGTTTTTGTTCTTCCCCTTCGGAACTTTTACTGTTTGAGTGTTTTGTTTTCCATTTCTTTACAGGATCAATTAAAAAATCATTTGCTACAGCCTTTTTATGTTGCCTGTTGGTCCTAAGTTGTAAACCACTCTGTTAAGATGACTTAGGGATGAAACTCCACAGATTCCCAATCTTGTGATGGAGCATCCATCTCCAAACTTAGGGCATTGCTGTTGTTGATGATGTTTTTATTGTTGTTGCAGTCTTTTTCTTCTTCTTTCTCGTTCGTCAAATGGTCTCTCCACTCTTCACAATAAAGGTAGCAGTGCGTTGCAGGTCCTCCAGGCTGCCGTAGAGTTTCTGGCTCATGGGTGTTGGGTCTGGCCAGATCTTCTTTCGTAGCGACTCGTGGTTTGGGCAGAAGTGAAGGAGATGTTCTGTTGTCTGCGACCCAGTTCTGCATCGACACTGATCTGTGTCACTTATTTTTAGCTTGTGGAACAGGTGATTTCTGAGTCGATTGTGGCCTGTTCTGAGCCTAAATATGGACACTTGCTCATGGCGAGTGAGCAGGTGGTATGGATCATTTCTATTGGAGTGGGGGTTTTTTTGTTTAAAAAGATTCTGCTGTTTGGCCTTTATAATCGTTTTAACTTCAGAATATGTGGTGGATCTGTCATTTTGAGCATATGTTGTGCCTTCCTTTGCAAGAGTATCTGCAGTCTCATTGCCATGGATGCCGCAGTGAGACGGGATCCATTGAAGGATTACTGTATGCTTCATACAGAGGCGTGTAAGGTTAGACATTAAGTTATTCAGATCCGTGTCTTTGCCAGTTTGCAGGGCCTGAAGGACGGATAGTGCATCTGAGAGAAAGACTACTCTGTGAGACAGATGAGGGCTATTCTCAATGTGGGCTGCCGCTGCTCTCAGAGCCTCTGTCTCTGCTTTGTAATTTGTGGAGTACAGTCCAGTTGCAAAGCTGAGTCTATCGTCTGTGCCATCTGGGTACTTTACGTATACACCCGCTCCACCATTGCATGTTGCGTCCTCTGCTGAGCCATCTGTAAAGATGTAGGTCCAGGTTTCCTTGGGGTAGCACTGTTGAAGGTGTTCCAGGGTGATCGATTTCCTCATCAGATCATTCTGTGAGTCTTTGGGACCTATTCCTGGTACGCCGCTTTTGACAAGGAAATGTCTTTCTTTGCTCCAGGCAGGGATCTCAGGGCACTGGGAAATCTTTTGGGGGGGTTTGTTCGAGGATGTTGCAGTTATAACTGCTTGTATTGCTGTGTTGTTCCAAGTGCTGCACCCTGTTACGATGATTAGACAATTTAATCTCGCAGCTAGTGCTAGCATTCCTTGTGTATGCTTCCCTTGGTCGATCTCTACTGTTAGTTCCTCTCCCTTCCTCTCCCTCTATCCCTCTATTTCCACCTGTCCGTGTATCCTCTTTATAAATTTAACTCCCTTCCAAGAGGGAGGCCCATGTAGACTGTAACACAGTCAAACATGTTATGAAAAATTCACGAGACATACCGTGCTAGAATTATATGAGTTAAAAGGAAAAAAAAACTAAAGAGATATGTCGATAGATAAATAGATAGATAGATAGATAGATAGATAGATAGATAGATAGATAGAGAGAGAGAGAGAGAGAGAGAGAGAGAGAGAGAGAGAGAGAGAGAGAGAGAGAGAGAGAGAGAGAGAGAGAAAACAGACAGAGGTTGTTGAACAATGAAACACAATTACGTATAAATCATCCTTGAGGTAAGCCATGCTTGAATGATGATAGAGAGAGAGAGAGAGAGAGAGAGAGAGAGAGAGAGAGAGAGAGAGAGAGAGAGAGAGAGAGAGAGAGAGAAAGAGACCGAGAGAGAGAGACAGAGAGAAAGAGAGAGAGAGAGAAAGAGACCGAGAGAGAGAGAGACAGAGAGAAAGAGAGAGAAAGAGAGAGAGACTGTTACACAAAGAAACAATCATGGCATATTATCATCCTTGAGGTAAGCCGTGCTTGAGGGATGGAAATAAGAGAGAGAGAGGGAGAGAGAATCCAAATAGAAAAACAAGAACACCACCCTTGGCGAAGGTAAGGAGGTGAGGCAGCAAATGAGGTATACGGACTTTTATAAAGAAACAAGTGTGAAATAAAATTTAAAATGGATGTATAATTTTGTATATTCCACCATAAATTTATCACAGATTTTTGTATAAAAATGAACTGTGTTCACTTTAAGAAGATACCATTCTTCTCACATCTTTGTTTTATTATTTATTTCTCATTCTCTCTTTTTATCTTTATCTCTCTCTCTCTCTCTCTCTCTCTCTCTCTCTCTCTCTGCGTACCTATAAACGACAAACACTGATCGCACCATAGTGCATTATGAGTGGTGATGATAGTATCCCCTGACTTTTGCTTCTGCATAATTTTATCAGATCTTGAACGTCTATCAGGTAAAAATTACAATGCTAAATTCTATTTCAGATCCTGTTGAGCCCGAAAAGGATTAAGACAGGATTGTTTGTATGAGATTTGACCTAGTCTCTGCATAGAAACCTAAAACCTTACAAAGGCTGTCAACTGATTGCTTGCTTAGCTCTATGATGTAAAAAAGTGAAACACAGAATATCTTAGTCTTGTCAAATGTGTTCCTTTTTTTCCAGGGAGTCTTACTTGCGGATGCACAAGAAAAATATTCGTTTTATTTAAGGTTTAACCATAACTTCTGCCTTACACTGACCTCAGCTATATGCTTCTTAAAGCTGTTCATTCTCAGTTAAAATGTTCGGATGTCTCACCTTTTCCTTCTGACTGACAAGTCAGACTCTTTACCATGTTGCCATCCCTCTGTAGATGATACAGGATTTCTTTTATCTAGACAGAAGGTAGGAATGGTTTTGTGCAAAACCGATTTATGGCTCCGTAGTATTTGGACCATAAGATTTGCTATCCATGCTGGTTTTTAATAACGTTTTTACTTGTTTTGTTTAGCCAGTACAAAAGGGACATTCAAATATTGTTTTGCTGTTGAAATTTACATACAGAAATTTTAATAAAACTGTTTTTGTTATTGAAGTATGTAAGATCCCTTTCCAACTTAAGTATATTTTAAAGAAATCTTTCTCTAACCATTAATTTCAACCAGGAATGAGTCTCTCTGTGCGTGCATTGGTAGTTCTTAGATGTTACACGTTCGTCCTTTTAGTCCGATACAGGCAGACTATGTATAAATAAGGTCATCAACTGTTCTATTTGGCCATTAGTTTAAATTCAAAATAAGCAATGCTCTATATAAAATATTCTGTGCCAGTTGCAGTAGTTTAACAGTAGACTTAGTAGACCTGCCAGGGTTCTGGACAAAATTCTGGAGTACATATAATGCGGTGAGTATGAAGGTTATGGTGGTATATCGAGTAGTTTTCAAGATACTTGTCAACACACCTCATTCGAATGTACACAAAATTCAAAATTGGCAGTACAGACCAGTGCCCATGCGCAGCTGGAGCAATGACAGCAGAACACCTTCTGCAAACATGTCCACTGTACAAAGTCCTGAGAAAACGCTTCTGGAGCCAGCCCACATCCTTGCAGAATAAGCTCTTTGGATGCCTGGATGATCTGCGCAGAACGGCCACCTTTGCGAGAGAGACCCAAGCTACCATCTGAATGATCGACAACAACACCTCATTCAGCTCAGTATTGTTGGGTTCGAGTTCCAGTGTGATTAATACAGTACTGAGTTTTAGCCCGCACACATCATCTTCATAACTGTCGTAATAGAATAAATTATTATAGTGATGTCTGTGTCTGAGAAAAGATCGCAAAAATTGCACATAACGGTTGTAAATTGTCAACTGCATTATCTCTTTAGCACATATTGATCATTAACAAGGTGCAGACCCAGATAGAAACCAAAGCAGAAAATTATAACAAATTATTGTGACTTCCTGTTTTAAGATCACATAATACAAAGTATATTTTAGACATTTGTTACTACATGAGTTTCGTTAGCAATGGCTTACCAGTACCAGTAAGAGTCTGGGTGGGTGAGCTTGAACTTCAACGTGTTTCTAACTGAAGCAACTGCTGAACGCCTAACAGCACTCACCAATTGAAAAATAATGATTGTCAGCTGGACAAAGCAGTTTATTTTTGTCTCACGTGTTTTATTTTAATTTTTTTTTAACTCTTAATTCTCTGGGAGATTTTCGTCACCGTTATCGATTTTGGTTCAGTCATTTCATGACAAGTGTCTGTCAGTCTGTCTGTCAGTCTGTTGTCTGTCTCTGTCTGTCTCTGTCTCTATGTCTGTCTGTCTGTCTGTCTCTCTCTCTCTCTCTCTCTCTCTCTCTCTCTCTCTCTCTCTCTCTCTCTCTCTCTGTTCGTATATCTAATAATAATAATAATAATAATAATAATAATAATAATAATAATAATAATAATAATAATAATAATAATAATAATAATAATAATAATAATAATAATAATAATAATAATAATAATAATAATAATAATAATAATAATAATAATAATAATAATAATAATAATAATAATAAAAATATTACTAATAGAGTGTTGGTCGAGACCTCATGGGTACAGGCCAGGCCACCGAATCAAACAAACCTCGGCATGAAAAGAGTGCCTAGAGGAATCTACTTTTTTTTTAAAACTTTGAAGCATAGTTTGAAAACAATGCAATCACTCAACACTAGTGAACTTGTTTACAGCATGAAAGAACTACTGAGTACAAGTCAGGCTGTCTCCCACCCTCGCCAGGATATTGACAAGTGAGAAAAGTTGTGTTATTCAACATTTTCCAATGAAATGTCTATTTTTGGCTGTCTGCAAACGTTTTCGCCAGTTGACTTTCACACAAATAAAAGAAGTGTTTACTCCCTGTTTCAACTTCTCGTTGTCATTTTCAGATTCTCTTCCCAACGAAAAGATCTTTTATCAAGCCTAAAAAAGACAAGTATTTTAGTCTCAAGAGAAACTAAAAATTCACATTCTTTATTTGGCATATTGTGAAGCCCCTTTATTCTCTTTTTCTCTCCGATAAACCTCCTACATTGAAAGAGGAGAAAAATGAAAAGGAATAAAAGAAAGAAAACTGAAACAGTTCGAGAAAAGACATGTGTGATAAGACGACCCTAACACGTAAGAATAGCTAAATTAGATGTTGGACTCAGGATTACCACCCCCCCCCCCCAACCTCCCTTCTCCGTCATACTCCTATAATCTCCATATCTACTCAACTGACAATCATCCCTCTCCGCATAGTTCCTTAATCATCTTTTACTTTGTTCTCCTGATTTTTCCAAATTGCGCTTCCTGTTTTTATATCAGAAGCCAATAACAACATTTTCCCCGCTGCTATTCTTTTTTTTTTCTTCCACCTTCCCTCGAAAGCTTCTTTAAATCCCCATTGCCCATCACCATTCCCATTCCACTTTATGGATTCATCTCAACTTAATTTTGTAAATGTAATATATATATATATATATATATATATATATATATATATATATACACACACACACAATTGGATCTATATACCTTTCTCAGAGACGCTTTACAGATTTGTCTATCCATCTATTTATTTGTTTACCATCCCTTCTCCCTTTTCCTTTCTCTCTCTCTCTCCCTCTTCCTCTCTCTCTCTTTCTCTCCCTCTCTCCCTCTT
>JAWDGP010003180.1:0-12500 GCA_033675545.1 Elysia crispata | reverse complement strand
TTTGCAACATGTGGGTGCTTCCGAAGGAATGGGGAAATTGGGGGCCCATGAGGTGAGTGTAGTTGAACCTTCATTTTCCATTTTCTCTCTCCCTCACTCGTCTTCTCTCTCTCTCTCTCTCTCTCTCTCTCTCTCTCTCTCTCTCTCTCTCTCTCTCTCTCGTTCTCTATCTCTCGCTCCCTCTCTCTCTCTCTCTCTCTCTCTCTCTCTCGAATGATCTGTCAATGTGTCTATATATATTTCACTCTTTCTCTATATCCGAGTCACCTTTTCTTTCTTTCTTTTTTTCACTTTATTTCCCTTAATACGCTCGCTTTCTCTACCTGTGTTTTCTCTCTCTCTCTCTCTCTCTCTCTCTCTCTCTCTCTCTCTCTCTCTCTCTCACCCTCTCTCTCTATCTCTGCTACTCTTTACTTTTTCTTTTCTTTTCGACTCTCTCTTTTTCCAAATTATTTCTATTCCACGCCCTCTCAATCTTTCTCTTTCTCGCCCTTTCTCTTTCGCTCTCTCTCTCTCTCTCTCTCTCTCTCTCTCTCTCTCTCTCTCTCTCTCTCTTACACACTTTTTATCATCTCAGCGCCTCTTCTTTTATTTATTAATATTTTCTTATCTTTACATCCTTTTCTAAATCATCCTTTAGATCAGTCTTCCTCTGTAACTGTGTATCGCTATTTCTTCCATTTATTTTCCCGGTTCTTCTTTTTTCAAACTGTCTCTCTCTCCTTCTTTCTCTCCTTCTCTCTCTATTTCTCCTTTCTCGCTCTCTCTCTCTCTCTCTCTCTCTCTCTCTCTCTCTCTCTCTCTCTCTCTCTCTTCTACTCTTTTCTTTTCCTTTTTTTTTGACTCTCTCTTTTTCCGGGTTATTTCCATTCCACGCCCTCTCAATCTTTCTCTTTCTCTCCCTTTCTCTTTCGCTCTCTCTCTCTCTCTCTCTCTCTCTCTCTCTCTCTCTCTCTCTCTCTCTCTCTCTCTCTCTTACACACTTTCTATCATCTCAGCGCCTCTTCTTTTATTTTCTAATATTTTCTTATCTTTACGTCCTTTTCTAAATCAGCCTTTAAATCAGTCTTCCTCTGTAACTGTGTATCCCTATTTCTTCCATTTTTTTCCCGGTTCTTTCTTTTTCAAACTGTCTCTCTCTCCTTCTCTCTCTTCTTCTCTCTCTCTTTCTCCCTCTCTCTCTGTCTCTCTCTGTCTCTCTCTGTCTCTCTCTCTCTCTCTTACTCTCTCTTTCTCTGTGTATCTCTGTATCCGTCTACCTATCACTTTGTCTATCTTTTTTTTCTGTGCCTCTATTTTGTCATTTTCGAATTTTACTCTTTTTGTATTTTAATTAGATGTCTACATCTCAGTTTATTAGTCTTTCTTACTTTCTAACTGTGTGTCGCTCTTTCTTCCCTCTATCTCTCTTTCTTCATCTCCCGCAATTTCTCTCCTTCTGTCTTGTTCTGTCTCATCTTTTTGATCCTCTCTCTACTTCAATCCCATTCGCTTTCTCTCGCTCTCTCTCTCTCTCCCTCTCTCTCTTTCCCTCTCTCTCTCTCTCTCTCTCTCTCATGATCTGTCAATTTGTCCGTATATAGTTCATTCTTTCTCTATGCCCGAGAGACCTTATTTCTTTCTTGTTTTTTTCACTTTGTTTCCCTTAATACGCTCGCTCTCTCTGTCTTTCTGTCTGTCTCTTTCGCTCTCTTTGTTTCGCTCTCTTTCTCTCTCTCTCTCTCTCTCTCTCTCCTTATTTTTCCCTTTCTCTCTGTTTCTCTCTCTCCTTCTCTCTCTCTCTCTCCCTCCCTATCTCTCTCTCTCTCTCTCTCCTTATTTTTCCTTTTCTCTCTGTTTCTCTCTCTCCTGCTCTCTCTGTCTCTGTCTCTGTCTCTGTTGGTCTCTCTCTCTCTTTCTCTCTCTCTCTCTCTCTCTCTCTCTCTTTCATGATCTGTCAATTTGTCCGTATATAGTTAATTCTTTCTCTATGCCCGAGAGACCTTATTTCTTTCTTGTTTTTTTTCCCCTTTATTTCCCTTTATACGCTCGCTCTCTCTGTCTTTCTGTCTGTCTGTCTGTCTGTCTCTCTCTCTATCTCTCTGTATCTGTGTCTCTCCCTCTCTTTTTTTCTCCTGCTCCATCGTTCTTTACTTTTTCTTTTCTTATCGACTCTTTCTTTTTCCGTGTTATGTCCATTCTAAGCCATCTTAGTCTTTCTAACTCTGTCTCTTTCGCCCTCTTTCTTTCTAACTCTGTCTCTTTCGCCCTCTTTCTTTCTAACTCTGTCTCTTTCGCCCTCTTTCTTTCGCTCTCTTTCTCTTTCGCCCTCTCTCTCTCTCTCTATCTCTCTCTCTCTCTCTCTCTCTCTCTCTCTCTCTCTCTCTCTCTCTCTCTCTATCTCTCTCTCTCAAAATGAATCTGTCCTTATTATAAATTTTTCGAAATATGTCTTTCCTTTATGTCCATGTTATTTCTAGCCCTTCTTTCATGAACACGCATCAATGTACACGCTCTGTCTATGCCTTTGATATGTCTTCCATTTTTTTAAACCACCGTTCTCTGCTGATGTTTCTGTATTTCTATGGTTTTCTAACCTCTGAGTGGGACAATTTCTTTAATGTATTTCTATTTCTTCTTCTTTCATTTTCGCCCTCTCTCTTTCTTTCTCTCTCTCTCTCTCTCTCTCTCTCTCTCTCTCTCTCTCTCATTAGCTGTCAGTTTGTCCGTATATAGTTCATTCTTTCTCCATACCCGAGAGACCTTATTTCTTTCTTTTTTTTTCATTTTAATTCCCTTAATAAGCTCGCTCTCTCTGTCTTTCTGTCTCTCTCTCTGTCTCTCTGTCTCTTCCTCTCTTACTGTCTCTGTATCTGTGTCTCTCCCTCTCTTTTTTTGTCCTGCTCCATCGGTCTTTACTTTTTCTTTTTTTTTGCGACTCTTTCTTTTTCCGGATTATGTCTATTCCAAGCCCTCTCAGTCTTTCTAACTCTCTCTCTTTCGCCCTCTTTCTTTAGCTCTCTTTTTCTTTTCCCTATTTCTTTAGCTCTCTTTCTCTTTTGCCCTATTTCTTTCCCTCTCTTTCTCTCTCTCTCTCATTCTCTCACTATCTCTATCTTTCTCTCTTTCACGCACACACACACACACAGACTTACTTTTTAAAATCTCAGCCCCTCTTCTTTTATTTATAAATATTGTATATCTTTACGTCCGTTTCTAATATATAAATTATAATTACTATTAATTAATACTCCTCAGTGTCTATCGATATTTTTACTATTTTTTTCTGGTTCTTCCTTTTTCAAAGTATCTCTCTTCCTCTCCTCCTTCTCTCTCTCTCTCTCTCTCTCTCTCTCTCTCTCTCTCTCTCTCTCTCCGTATATCCGTCTACCTATCTCTCTTTTCTGTTCCTCTCTCTTGTCATTTTCGAATTTTCTTTTTATTAGATGTGTCAATGGCAGTTAATTAGTCTTTCGTACTTTTAACTATTTGTGGCTTTTTCTTTTTTCTATTTCTGATTCTTCCACACTATCTTTCCTTCTTTCTCCCTCTGTTTCATCTTTTTGATCCTCTCTCTACTTCACTCCCATTTGCTCTCTCTCTCTCTCTCTCTCTCTCTCTCTCTCTCTCTCTCTGTCTATGTCTCTGTCTGTCTGTCTGTATGTGTGTCTGTGTGTCTGTCTGTCTGTCTGTCTGTCTGTCTGTCTGTCTGTCTGTCTGTCTCTCTCTCTCTCTCTCTCTCTCTCTCTCTCTCTCTCTCTCTCTGTTTATGATTCTCACCTTATAATAAATCTTTATAAAATATATATCTTTTCTTTTGTTACATGTCTATTCTATCTCTAATTCATTATTGAACACGCGTCAATGTACACGCTCTGTCTATACCTGTGACTGCACTTCCCTTTTTTTAATCCACTGTTCTCTGCTGATGTTTCCAACCTCTTGGAAAGTAGTCGTTTTCATCTTTCTTGTCTTTGAATCAAAATTTATCAGCGATCCTTTACCGTTAC
This sequence comes from Elysia crispata, assembly GCA_033675545.1. NCBI lineage: Eukaryota > Metazoa > Mollusca > Gastropoda > Plakobranchidae > Elysia > Elysia crispata. Next base: position 8,511 of record JAWDGP010003180.1, on the reverse strand, counting down.
AACATAAGTGTCATCTGGTTCCTTGCTTTACATTACCGCTCTAATTGGAAGCCTGTTTTCCTCGCGAATCCTTACATGGAACCCATCTGTTATATGTTTATAAATTTTACTATGTTGGATGTCTTTCGAACATCGACTTTTTATTCGCATTTTCTTCAGTCGTCTTTTATTTTCTTATGCGTCGGCAAACAATGTGTTTCGTCTCCATGATTGTGTCTCTAATTTTTCTCTTTGTAACATGTGGGTTCTTCTGTAAAAATGAGAAAAATTAAGGTCCATTACAGGCGAATCAATGACCCTTAGAAATGAATATTTTTATACCTTTTTCCCATTACTATCCCAGTGACTACAACTGGCGCACATAATAAAGAATCTCTTTGCTCGAACAGTTTTTTGGCTTTTGTATATGAACATGATTTATATTCATTGTTTCGCTATCTGTCTCGTTCCTAGTCTTTAACTCTCTCTCTCTCTCTCTCTCTCTCTCTCTCTCTCTCTCTCTCTCTCTCTCTCTCTCTCTCTCTCTCTCTCTCTCTCTCTCTCTCTCTCTCTCTCTCTCTCTCTCTCTCTCTCTCTCTCTCTCTCTCTCTCTCCTACTTGTCTCTCCCCTCACTTAAGAGAACCATTTTTTTTTCTTTTCTTTGCGTGACGTCACCCACTTAAAATAAATATTTCATTTTCTTTCTAGTGTGTCTATGTCAATACATTACTTTTCTCTCTAACTTCTTTTGTCCTCTGTAATTTTTTTTCCACATTTTTTCTCGCTATCTCTTTCTTCTTTGCCTCTCTTCTCAGACTTTTGATAAATTAGCTTTACCTTTATGTCTCTGTCTATATCAGTTTATTACAAAATATTTTCCCTTATGAGTCACTATTTACTTACAGTGTCATCGAGGCAGAGTCTATCACGATTTTAGTACTGAAAAGAAGATATGACGTGCCAGTCACCAGTGGACAGTGGGTTAGTGGTTTAAGGGAAAATTATGTGAAATTTCTCTCACATGAAAGATAACAAATAAATAGAACGGTGTTATATTTTTCATGGATAATGCCCCTTTCAAAGTTAAAAAACAAACAAAAATACTTCTCCCTATAAAGGAAGATATTCAACTCCCCATAAGGGGAGAAATGTCATTAGATTGCAGGGGGTGAAGGGTTTCAGCTCTGAACCTCCGCCATATAGACACTCTCAGGATAGCCGGCCCACCGACACCACATCGACGAAGTACCCAAGTCGCCGGTACCTCTGAGCAGGTTGTGCTTCTCACACGACCCACGACAAAACTTCCCTGCCAGCATCCAAGCACCAAAGTGATGCACACAAGTGCGCATCCCGGTGTTTTATGGGAGGAGCCACATCAGACCCAAAGCATAAATGACGACAGGCGCGGGCCGTCATAGTATGTGGACCTTGACCGTTTTACGGGCCTTAACACCGTTAGGGCTTGGAGCCAGTTCCTGGCGAAGTTGCCTTGCCAGGCAAAGTTCAACCGCTCCTGATTCATGCTAAGTAAACTGAGACACACTTTCTCCATGCGGTTTACTTGCGACGCATTTTCTTACAATTTTGTTTAATATCTTTTCGAAAAAAGGTAAAACCCCGTGGAATGTAACTACAAACTGCACTTCTTACCGAATAATAAATAAATAAAAACCTATTTCTCTGTCATGATACATAGTGGGATGAATGTTTAAATATTTCAAGAAAATCAGTTAAAACCGTGTATGATACGTAACTCTATACCATAACTGATTAACTTGAAATAGCTGCCCTTTGTATCTAGAATTGAGTTTGTTCAGTTTGTCACGTCTTTAACTCTATCTCTCTTACTCTCTCTTTCTTTCTCTCTTTGTTTCTATCTCTCCTACACTCTTAGTTTCTCTATCTCACAATCTTTCTCTTCATATCTATTCTCTCACTTTCAATACAGTGTTCTCTCTTTCCGTATCTGTCTTTGTCAGTTTATAACTCACTATTCATATGTAACTGTGTGAGACAATTTCTTTATTGTATTTCTAGTTGTTCCTCTTCCATTTTCTCTCCTCTCTCTCTGTCTCTCTCCTTCCTTATCTTTCTCTTTCGTCCTATTTCTCTCTCTCTCTCTCTCTCTCTCTCTCTCTCTCTCTCTCTCTCTCTCTCTCTCTCTCTCTCTCTCTCTCTCTCTCGATCTTTCAATTTGTCTGTACACAGTTCTCTCTTTCCCTATACCCGAGCGACCTTATTATTTTCTTTTGTTTACACTTTATTTCCCTTAACACTCTCGCTCTCTCTGTCTGTCTTTCTGTCTGTCTGTCGGTTTCTCTCTCAGTCTGTCCCTCTCCTCCCCCCCCTCTCTCTCTCTCTCTGTCGGTTTCTCTCTCAGTCTGTCCCTCTCCTCCCCCCTCTCTCTCTCTCTCTCTCTCACTCTCTCTCTCTGTCTGTTTCTCTCTCAGTCTGTCCCTCTCCACCCTCCCCTCTCTCTCTCTCTACCTCTCTCTCTCTCCCTCTCTCTCTCTCTCTGTCGGTTTCTCTCTCAGTCTGTCCCTCTCCTCCCCCCCTCTCTCTCTCTCTCTCTCTCTCTCTCTCTCTGTCGGTTTCTCTCTCAGTCTGTCCCTCTCCTCCCCCCCTCTCTCTCTCTCTCTCTCTGTCTCTCCCTCTCTCTCAGTCTGTCCCTCTCCTCCCCCCCCCCCTCTCTCTCTCTCTCTGTCGGTTTCTCTCTCAGTCTGTCCCTCTCCCCCCCTCTCTCTCTCTCTCTCTCTCTCTCTCTCTCTCTCTGTCGGTTTCTCTCTCAGTCTGTCCCTCTCCTCCCCCCCTCTCTCTCTCTCTCTCTCTGTCGGTTTCTCTCTCAGTCTGTCCCTCTCCTCCCCCCCCTCTCTCTCTCTCTCTCTGTCGGTTTCTCTCTCAGTCTGTCCCTCTCCTCCCCCCCCCCTCTCTCTCTCTCTCTCTGTCGGTTTCTCTCTCAGTCTGTCCCTCTCCTCCCCCCCTCTCTCTCCCTCTCTCTCTCTGTCGGTTTCTCTCTCAGTCTGTCCCTCTCCCCCCCTCTCTCTCTCTCTCTCTCTCTCTCTGTGTGTTTCTCTCTCTCTCTGTCTGTCTGTCTCTCTCTCTCTCTCTCTCTCTCTCTCTCTCTCTCTCTCTCTCTCTCTCTCTGTCGGTTTCTCTCTCAGTCTGTCCCTCTCCCCCCCTTCTCTCTCTCTTCCTCTCTCTCCTTATCTTTCTCTTTCGCCATATTTCTCTCTTTCCTTCTGTCTGTCTGTCTGTCTAACTGTCTGTCTGTCTCTCTCTCTCTCTCTCTCTCTCTCTCTCTCTCTCTCTCTCTCTCTCTCTCTCTCTCTCTCTCTCTCTCTCTCTCTCTCTCTCCCTCTCTCTCCTTATCTTTCTCTTTCGCCATATTTCTCTCTCTCCTTCTGTCTGTCTGTCTGTCTGTCTGTCTCTCTCTCTCTCTCTCTCTCTCTCTCTCTCTCTCTCTTTCTCCTTCTCTTCATCTCTATATCCGTCTAGCTATCTCTATATCTATCTCTCATTTCTGTCCCTCTATCTTTTCATTTACGAATTAAAAAAAAAAAGATATTAGATATGTTCATGGCAGTTTATTAGTCTTTCTTACTCTCTTTTTTTGTGTCGCTCTTTCTTTCTTCTATTTCTGATTTTCATCTTACAAACTATCTCTCCTTCTCTCTCCCTCTGTTTCATCTTTTTGATCCTAACTCTACTTGACTCCCATGCGCTTTCTCTCTCTCCGATTCACTTTCCCTCTCTCTCTCTCTCTCTCTCTCTCTCTCTCTCTCTCTCTCTCTCTCTCTCTCTCTCTCTCTCTCTCTCTCATACTGTTAGGGATTCTGACCCTATAAAAATCTTTATAAATATATCTTTCCCTTCTTTACATGTTTGTTCTATCTCTAATTCTTTAATGAACACTCGTCAATGTACACGCTCTGTGTATGCCATTTTTTTAAACCACTGCTGTTCTGATGTTTCTGTATTTCTGTGGTTTTCTAACCGCTATCGAAATTAGTCGTTTTCATCTTTCTTGTCTATAAATCAATTATTTACCAGCGATTCTTTACCGTTACAAGCTTATTGTCATCAGTTTCCTTGCTTTCCGTTACCGCTCTAGATGTTAGCCGGTTTTTCTCGCGAAACCCTTGATGAAACCCATATATGTTATATTATATGGTTACAAATTATTCTATGTTGGATGGTTTTCGAACATCGACATTTTTTTAGTATTTTCATCGCTTGTCTTTAAATTTTTTGATGCATCGGCCGACATGTGTTTCAGCCTCTATGATTCTGTCTCTATCTTTTCTCTTTGCAACATGTGGGTGCTTCCGAAGGAATGAGGAAATTGGGGGTCCATGAGGTGAGTGTAGTTGAACCACAAAATAAAAAAATAATGCATACCTTTATTCCTCATCACAACCACCCAAGTTGCTACAATTGGGATATATAATACGAATCACTTTACACGAACAGTTTATTAACTTTGTATAAAACCATGATTGAATTAATTGTTTAATAGTTTTTCTATTTTATTTAAAAGACTTATGTGCACTTATCAATTTAATTTAAAAAATTAATACAATTTATTACACGGGCGTACGACAAAGGCGCATTTTGATTGTTTTTTCTTCTTACAATTTTTATACAACAGTTGTCGTTAATTTTGCATTTCAACAGTTGCTTTCATCTAAATGTAAGGCCTACACGTATTTCATTGAGTTCATGTGATTGAGAGTGATTAATTCGTGGGGCTATTTCTTTCTATTTTTCTTGGGTCTCCTCTTTCATACTAGCTGTTTCTCTTTAACTCTATCTCTCTTACTCTCTCTTTCTTTCTCTCTTTGTTTCTATCTCTCCTACACTCTTAGTTTCTCTGTCTCACAATCTTTCTCTTCATGTCTATTCTCTCACTTTCAATACAGTGTTCTCTCTTTCCGTATCTGTCTTTGTCAGTTTATAACTCACTATTCATATGTAACTGTGTGAGACAATTTCTTTATTGTATTTCTAGTTGTTCCTCTTCCATTTTCTCTCTCCCTCCCTTCTCTCCCCCACCCCCCCCCTCTCTCTCTCTCTCTCTCTCTCTCTCTCTCTCTCTCTCTCTCTCTCTCTCTCGATCTTTTAATTTGTCTATATACAGTTCACTTTTTCCTATACCCGAGCGACCTTATTATTTTCTTTTGTTTACACTTTATTTCCCTTAACACTCTCGCTCTCTCTGTCTGTCTTTCTATCTGTCTGTCTGTCTGTCTGTCTGTCTGTCTGTCTATCTGTCCGTCTGCCTGTCTGTATGTCTGTATGTCTCTCTCTCTGTCTCTCTCTCTGTCTCTGTCTGTCTGTCTGTCTGTCTGTCTGTCTGTCTGTCTGTCTGTCTGTCTGTCTCTCTCTCTCTCTCTCTCTCTCTCTCTCTCTCTCTCTCTCTCCTTCTCCTGCTCCGTCGCTCTTTACTTTTTCTTTTCTTTCCGACTCTTTCTTTTTCCGGATTATTTCCATTTTACGCTTTCTCAATCTTTCTCTCTCTCTTTAGCTCTATGTCTCTCTATCTATCTCTCTCACTCACTTTTATCATCTTAGCGCCTCTTCTTTTATTTATGACTTTTTTTTTTAATCTTTACGTCCGTTTCTAAATCATCCTATTAAACTTTCAATGTTTTTAGAAAAGTCAGTTAAAACAGTGATTCTAGGTTATATGGGTTTTAAGATAACTATATGCCCTAACTGTTTAACTTTGCACCAACAAGTGAATTTGTTCACCTTGTCAACATGCCTAGGGGTTTGTTTAATTTTTCCTTTGACATTGACTGTCCCTTGCGTGGTTATTACTAACAAGTTCAAGTACTGAACGAGTAGAGTCAAAAGAAATTCGATTTATCAAAGATATTGATATTTGAATTTCTAACCTGTTTAAGGTTCGAGTGATATAAGTAAAACAGACACAGACAGAAAGACAGAAAGGGAGCGAAATAGAGAGAGAAAGAGAGAGAGAGAGAGAGAGAGAGAGAGAGAGAGAGAGAGAGAGAGAGAGAGAGAGAGAGAGAGAGAGAGTAGAAGAGGAAGAGCAAGAAACAGAAGAAGGAAAATAAGACATATATTAGAGAGACAAAATATACACAGATACACACAAAAGAAGAAAAAAAAAACTTATCGAAAGTTAGACAAGAGAGGCAGAGAAGAAAAAAAGAATTAAAGATAGGGAGAGTGGGAGACTAAGAACTATAGAGAGAAGAAATAAAAAGCGACAAACAGGCAAAGAGAAAGAATGAATAAGAAATGCAAAGACACAGATATTAAAAATACAAAGAGTAAGGGAGAAATAGAGAGAGAGAGAGAGAGAGAGAGAGAGAGAGAGAGAGAGAGAGAGAGAGAGAGAGTAAAAGAAGGAGAACCAGAAAGACAAGAAAGAAACGCAACACATGATTAAAAATAAAGAACGAAGTAGAAACCGATAAAGACACAGACATAAAGATTGACATGTTTCGAAAGAGAGAAAAGACAGGCAAAGGAGAGAGAGAGAGAGAGAGAGAGAGAGAGAGAGAGAGAGAGAGAGAGAGAGAGAGAGAGAGAGAGAGAGCGAAAGAGGAAGAGAGAATAGAATAGAGGGAGAGAGAGCGCATGGAAAAAGAAGAACTCAAAGAGAAGAAGAAATAGCGACTCACACTAAGAGAGAATTAGTCATTAATAAACTGACAGAGACATAGATCGAGACAAATGAGGCAGAGAAGAAAAAAAAAGAAACAGAAAGAGAGAGAGAGAGAGAGAGAGAGAGAGAGAGAGAGAGAGAGAGAGAGAGAGAGAGAGAGAGAGAGAGAGAGATAGAGAGAATAAAAGTAATAATAATAAATAAAAATAAGAAATAGCGACTCATAGAGAGAAATATTAAGTAATTAACTGACATAGACATAGACAAAAGATTAAAAAAAATGTACCAAAAGTGAGAGAAGAGAGGCAAAGAAGAAAGAGAAGATATATATATATATATATATATATATATATATATATATATATATATATATATAGAGAGAGAGAGAGAGAGAGAGAGAGAGAGAGAGAGAGAGAGAGAGAGAGAGAGAGAGAGAGAGAGAGAATCTTCCTGATTCTTCCTCTTCCACACTATCCCTCCTTCTGTCTCTTTATATTTCTCTATCCTTTTACCCCCACTCTACCCCATATCTCTTTCTCTCTCTCACTCTCGTCTCTCTCTCTCTCTGTCTCTGTCTCTGTCTTTCTCTTTCTTTATTATACTATTTGACGATCTCTCACGGAAGTGGCAAACGAAAACGAAAGTAGTTCTAATTCAAGATGGCTGGAGACGGTAGGCTTATTAGATGCATGATGCTGATCTAGAAATCTTTAAGTCAAAAGCAAATTTTCGCCAACAAAGACACTGACATTGATGCATACTTCGTCCCAGAATATTCTAGGTAAACTTGATTCTATCAAAGCAGAAGCGATTTATATCTTGATTTAATTAAGATTTAGCGTCTAAATCTAATCTAGATCTATCTAGTCTAGATCGTAGATCTAAACTGTTGATTTCAAGAACCACTGTAAAAACTAGATCTAGATCTCTAGATCTACATCGATTAAGATCTGGAATCTAAACTCCTTTACTCTAGAGCTTGATATCACTTCCACTCGAATATGAATATTTATTTATTATAAAATCAAGGTTTACTTAATATTGACTTATAAATTGAAATAAAGTCGTCTGAAAATATAAGGGAGATTAATGTGATGGTGTGGGTATCGCACAATATCATTTGTACAAATGCTGCATAATTTCAGGATTAACGGTAGTTATTCGTACAAGAACACAGAAAGAAATCCGTAGCCCAGTGTTATTTTTATGCGTTATCTGGGCTTTCCAACCAATACTCTTTTAATAATGGTAGACAGTTTACTATAAACTTATCAGTAATCTTCACTAAAATACATTTTATTATCCTTCGAATGCAGAGACTGAGTTTTAAAAATTGAGTAAACCTACTCACTTCATGTAGCCTAATTAAAACGTATCTGAATGGGCGCATTTGAAAAAGCATCAAGAAACCTTGCAACTATTTTTTTTTATTTTGGTTTGGATTTAAAAATCAGAACAAACACACAATTTGTACGGTGTAGATCTCCATTAGATTTAGATCTAGATCACTCAAGAGATAAAAATCTAGATATTCTAATTGAGAGTAAGGCCTAGATTTAGTTTCAACACTCCAACTTATTTCCAACCGCTGCAGGATTTAAAAATCAAAACAAAGGTTGAGTTCGTTTCACATTAAAAACAAACACAGTTTTGTACGGCAAATTAAAATGTCTGCCTAGCTTATTGGTTTGTCTCGCATACTTAAAGGGTTTAAAAAGGATTTTAAAATGTCGTTTTGTAAATCTGTAAAACAACTTTGGGATTTTAAAAGTATCATGTAAAATCGTGTGATTTAGACTAGAGTTACTTTTCCATATTTTTTTGGATGATATTGGTGGGCCAAAAAAATCTGATGACCCATTACACGTTTCAGGTTTTGATCTTTTTATAT
>JAWDGP010003178.1:65000-93308 GCA_033675545.1 Elysia crispata | reverse complement strand
TGTCCTAGAATATTGAAAAAATTAAGTATCTTTCACTTGTTGCCTTCTTACCACCCTTCCTTTTTTGATTTATTTTTTGCACTATGACAAAACAAAAAAGAAATACAAACAAACAATTTTTCTTAAAAAAAAAAAAACAAGCATACTATAAGATGTATGAGGTGTTGCAATTATGAACCTCTTTATATAAAGAACATGCTCATAGAACAGACCCAAAAAGGGTTTTAAATGTAGAATTGTGTAAAAAGAAATGTAGTTAAAACAAGCAGAAATCAATATAACTTGTGCAAACCAGAACAAAGTGAGAATAAGTATAAGATCATTTATCACAGGACTTGTCATCAGTGATAATGAAACAAATTTTAAATAGTTCAATACTGATTGAGTTAAAAAAATGTAAAGAGAAGGAAAAAGACTGATTGTCTTAAGTATCCAATATATGTATTATTGTAGCAGATAAATTTGAAGCTAGAGGAATGAGATATGGGTACATGTATCGCTTTATAATATAAGGACAAAAATTGCTCTACTTATTGTAATCTTTATAGGCTCAGGCTGTAACTACACAGTTTAGATAGCAGGTAGCAACATAGGACTCATGAAATAGTTTTGACCCAGCCCCCTTAAAGTTCAGGGCCGAAACACTAGCAATTAGGGAAGTTTCTTCTCTGCACACTTTCTTTTATATAAATGCAGTAAGAGTGTAAAAGTGCTTAACCAGAACAGCTTCAGATCCTTTTTTATTTAATTGAAAGTGAATACAATTAATGAAACCCTAACCGATTCACGAAAATATTCATCTTGTCATAACATAGCACAAATGTTCAATGCTATAATACGAAAAACAATCACACCATGTACTCTTCATTGTCCAAACTTCAAGTTAAAAGTATTTTAAAATGAAGTAATAGATAAATATTGCCATACATTAATAATAGTTCAACACTAATGGGTTGCATATGCAAATTCAAACTCTACTTTTCCTTATGTCTCTCAGAATAATTTGAACTTAATAAAAAAATACAAACGACAAATATAAAAAAAAAATTTTACATTGCGTGGAAATTGAACATAGGATACAATAAAAAATGTAATAGGTATTTGTGTGAGCATCAACACAAACTAAAATGAAAAAGAGCAATGTTTAGCACACAACATTCATAATCAGAGAGCCTTGTCTTTTTTATTTACAGCTTTACAATAAAAGATCTAAAAAAGGATGACAGATTTTATAATCACCTCCAAAAGTACCAAGTAATTGGTAGCCTAGATGTATCCAATAAATGTCAGATATACCTATTTTCAAGTTCCTTGTTTGGGTGAGCTGATTTAATTTCAAATGATGGAAATAAACATTGACCTCGGGCAAATTATCTCTTCATTGTGAACCCATACCACCGTTTAAGGATTTTACAAATGAACTAAATAGTATTTTTTTCAAAATGACATAAACATATTGACTTCTTAAAAGCTGTCATATTACACTGGCTCAAGAAGCATTCTTTGAGGAGGAAAATAAGAAAACAAGACCATAATCAGATTAGATATTTCTTATATTGCCAGTTTTCCAATTCAAGGCAAGTATCAAAAAACATTTTTCATTTAACAAAGGAAGGCAAAGTAAAGTCAACATTCACATTCTTGCTACGAATTCTACGTGCAAGATGAAAGACCCTAATCCAAAACCTTTATTGTTTCAATAATTCCTTTCAGAAATATTATGATGTCTGAATAGCATGAAGTATCTTAAAGAACAAAAGGCAGCTTTTCCCCATGATTCAAACTTTCAGTGACTCACCCTTACAAAAAAAAAAAATGAGAATTTGAACTATTAAAAGAATAACTGAATTACGTTCTTTTCTTTTTGTCATGTCATGTTCAACGACATGATGCTAAAAAATTGGCCCAGCTCAAAAAAGAATTTGAAAGAGATGTGATGAGGGTCAAATTCCCTCATTATATCACATATGTCACTAAAATATCAATAATTTTTTTATAAGCTTGGTTCACTTTAAACAGCCACATTCGTGAATTTATATTATATATACAAAGGTAACATGAACGATCTGATATATTTGTAAGAATGCCAGCTTTATAATATAGTAAGTACAACAAAGTCAATATAAATCACTTCTTGCCTTGTGGTCACCTTGAGAATGTAATTCAGGCACATTTTGCTTTGTCTTTTAATTTATTTAATAAGTAATAAGCGGAACACAAGCAGTTATCTTTCAACTTGAAATATCAGATACATTAACCTGACATATTAGACTTTCACTGAAAAACAGTGACATAAGAATCTCCAGGAGAGAAGCTTGATGCATCACAGATGTTCTTCTAAAACACTAAACTTGAAAACAGTGATAGAGAGTAAGGATCTTGTTTGAGAGATAAGTCAACTTCTATGCAAAATTATCTTTCAATGTCTATGCCTATATCATTGGCACTTTTGGTAAACCTGCTATTATATGCAATTATTGAAGAAAGTTTTTGTGTACCTCAACACCCGCTTGGGCTTGTTTATTCTGATCAATGGATGAGTTGGATTGAGTTGAACAGTTACACCTCTCAAGGAACCACATGAGAGCATTACAAAGTCACTCACCTCATCTGATTCATATGGCTATTTAAGGCAGGCCAACAGCGAAGCTTTCATTAAAAAAAAAATACAGCCTGATGACACTTCTCAAGATTACATCATATAAAGGCAGCAGTATGATAAGACAAAAAAAGTTTAACCATAGGTACATTAATTCTTGAAAACATTCAATCTGTTGACTTATTGAGCTCAAGCATCTGTAATACTAATACAAAAGTTTTCATGGCATAATATAAAAACCTTAATCAGTCTGCCCTTTACCGGTAAGGCACAGATTAGAATGTAACTTCTTGCAAACAGACATTGTCAAAATAATTTCATAAAACATCTTTTCATGTTTTTTAACAAAACAGTTACATGTTCCCATCCACCTTTTATTTTTATTAGAGAAGATCAGCTCTGCAAAACTCTCCAGTATCTAGATTTTTTGCCATAAGCTGATTTGGCTTCGCATTAGGTATTGAGTGGGATGCATAAAGTCGTCCCAAACAGCAATCCTGTGGAAAAATAAAAAAAAAAACTCATTTGAAATAATTTAACATTTTTCAAACCTAAATAGCTATCTCTCAATTCGTAGAGCCATGAGGCACTTTGCGTTATAGAAGTTCTTTTTGAAAGCCCCATAAGGCATACTCAGAGTTCATGTTGATTTGCTTTGTTTTCAAATTTTTTTAAAAAAATATAGAATTGAATTTTCCTTTGCTTTATTCATCTCTCTCCCATTCTCTTTCTTGTTCAATCACAAAGGTTACAGTTCAGAAATTTAAATTTTAACATTTTTCCATCTTCCTCTCAAAAGAGAAAAAAAATGATTAATAAACATAAGAAAACTACTTACCCTTAAGTACTGTACAGCAACTGGTGAAATACATGCACAGCCATTAAGATATATCTCTTCCATCTGAGGACAGCTGCTTGCTAAGCAGAAGACACTTTTATCTGTGAGGGTATGCAGCCCAGACAAACACAGACTCTTTAGAGGACATTTACTGCATAGGTAGCAGACTGCTGCATCTGTAACCTAAACAATTTTTAAAAAATGAGATGACACTTTTAGACAAAATTAAATATAAAATATAATTAAAGAAAACAACAGATTTTCACCTGCAACAAAATTTTTTACAATGTTTTGAATAAAACCCTGAGTAATTAGTAAATCTAACATAGACTGAAAATTGTATTGTGAACCATAAATCATATAAAACTTTCAGATATAAATGCCTGTTTTAGAAGGTGAAAAAATTCGAAAAAAAGGAAAAAAAATAAAATAGAGAGAATGTGAATCATGCAGTGTCATAATAGTCTAACAGAAAAAAACAACCAAAAACATCATTGATGAATGAGATAAGCGAATAAAATGAGACAAAAAAGTTTGTTCTCAGTTCTTTATAAAATTTTCAAATAAATGAACCTTTTCAGTTTCATATAAAATATAATGACCGAACTCAAAAGGTAATAAACCTACAATTGGAATTTATTTGTTATGGTGGAAAAAAAAATACAGTTGAGTCAGAATCCTCGGACTATGTGGGAATCATGACAAGTTTGATCAAGCCATGTTTGACAATTGACTTACTTCGCATATTTGTTGTAATCATAGAAATGAAAAATTCATAATGAGCATGAATATAACCAAAAAAAAAAGAAAGAACATTAAAACTGTCTTGTGCTGTTTAAAAAAATTTTTTTTTCTTGTAAAGCGTTTAATATTTTTTGAACATATTTCCTTGACGATACCTTTCCTCAATCTAACCCTTCTTTAGTTACTCACTTTCTAACCCATTTTTACCACAAGGCGATCACTAAGCTTCGTCACTTAAGTGACACTTATTTTTAAATGCCCCTTGCTCTTACCCAGATTTCCTCCTTTGCATAGTTTTCTTTATCTCCTCTCCCTGCTATTCTCCACCCTCTCCTTCCTGCCCAAATCTCTCCTTCCAACATCTGTACTCTTTCTTAGTCTTGCTCATATCACCTTTTTCTCCTTTCACTCCTGCCTATTTCCTTTTTTCCTTTTCCTGATTTCTTGCTTCTATCAAGCTATCCTTGTTCTACCTTATCTTCTATGGTACGCTCTAGAATTGTTTTCAGTCATGTTGAAGATAAAACAGAATGATCATCACTTGTTTTAAAAAAAAAAAATTATTCTGAAACAACATGATCTGACCAATCAAAGATAAACCTGCTCATCTTGTTACCAGTTGACTTGGCAAGGAATTGGACACAAACCTCCCTATTGTCAGTCCAAAACTCTACTTACTGAGCTATATGGGTCCCTGCCATCAATAAGATTCTCATAAGTGTAGCAAGCTAGTTTTTTTTATAAACCAATATACTGATTGGGCCCACAGGTTTACCTGTCATCAGTACTCATGTATTGAAAAGATGAGAAAGGAAGAATTTGTTCATAATCAGTCCCTGGCCTTAGCCTTAGAAGGCATTGACAGATAACTGGTGACAAATGGATACAACTAGGCTGAAGATGAGTAGGAGTGGAAAGGTGTGTTCCACTAACTGCTGACTGGAGACCAAAGGCTACATTATTTGGTGACAAATTATATCCACTCAGACAGAGAGACTAAACTGCTGAACATATTTTTTTTAAAAGAATTATAACTTCAGCGGGGTTGGTCACATGATTTTAATTTAATATCACATTTGCAAATGATAAAAGTAAATTTTTAAACTCAAAATTATCAAGTTATTTATGAAGCCAATATTTTCTTTATATGGTTGAAAGCAAATTGTTCTATGAATACTATATAACATAATACGATATAGAAATTATCTAAATATGGGAAACAAAAAGAAAATGAGCAGGAAATAACAGCAGAGTTAGAGGAATTTGTGATTTTGAGGAATTGAGGAATTCAACTAATTGTGACCAACTGAACTTTTAAAAAATTCCATGAAGCATTATGATGGTTATTTTTATGTTGATGGTACTTCAATCAATCAGGTGCCCTGTCAAAAGATGTTCCAGTTTCCCCCTTCTCATCACATGACCAAAAAGGTTGCTTGTCACTTACGTATTCCACAAATATATAAGGGATATTGTTGTGTCAGCTTCTCGAAATGCTGTTTCATTTGATTTCTTCTCAGTCCATGAGATTCGTAACATTCTGCATAGAAACCACAATTCTGTGGCCTCCGGTTTTTTTTGTAGCTGCTTTCACATTGTCGAGGCCTCACATTCATACATCAAAATGATTTCAATATAGTACTCCAGGGCTCTTTTTCTTGTGGTTGGAGACAAATTTATTTGTTTGTACCAATTTGATTCTCTGGAAACTTTTTTTTATGTCCATCATTTGATATTAAAGTAATTTTAATTGATCTCTTTGCTTGAATTCATTCCCGTTGATAAAGATGTTGATATGTGGACACTCATTGTTTTCACTGAGGACTATAACTTCTGTCTTTTTGCTGTTCAATTCAAAGCCTTTCTTCTTCAACAACATTTAAAATTCCTCTTTACTTTCTGCAATTAATACAGTGTTATCTCAATTAATACAGCGTTATCCCAATTTTTTATTACCTTGTGCCCTCCTTCTCTCCTCTATGTCCTCGCATGTTTCTGATGCTCAGCCATGAGGTTCTATCATGTTATCTTCTCTCCTCTATGTCCTCGCATGTTTCTGATGCTCAGCCATGAGGTTCTATCATGTTACCTTCTCTCCCTTCCCCTATTTTTGCTTTAAAATCTTCCAAGATGATAAGACGGTTGTGCTGTCTACATTGCGCCTTTGCTTGCTCTAAATCTTTATAAAACTTTTCTGTGTCATCATCACTACTAATTGATGTGGGTGCATATATTTGAAAAATGTTAAGGTCTGCTGGTTTTCCTACAATTTTTATAAGTAAAACACGATCTGATAGCCACCAATACCATTTGACAATTTATCCAATGTCTTTGTACTTTTGATGATACTTAAAAGAGCAAAAAAGATCCCACAAAAACATGTACAATTTTTTTAATAGAGGCATCAGTATTATTTCCCATTCTTAAAGCCTTACCAACTTGCAACTCTTCAGGTTGACTTGAGAGAGTTTCGGTGCATGATCAGCTAAGCTCATCACCATAGCATCTGTCACTTCACTCAGTCCTGACAGATCAAGTGTTTCCAGGTTAGGGCAGCTGGAGATCATCAGGTCTAGCATGATAACGTCCATCTGAGAGAGAAAAAGTTTCCAGAAGTTTGTAAAATGATTCTGACTATTTGTCCTGTATATATGTGTATTGTATGCATTTCTAAGCAATATCATTTAATTTCTACTGAAATCAGCCTTTGTAACTGCTCTATGACATTTTATCAAGTCCAAATAATTCATTGTAATTGGTCTTGCAAAAAGTGAATACTTCTAACCAACTTCACAGCACTAATCCGAGGACTTTTTAGATACAAATTGAATATTCACTCCTACTGGAAACAAAAAAATGACAAATGATTTGGACATACACATATTAAAATACTCAGAAGAAAGAGAGGCTGAACTCATCACAATGAAAGTTTATTGATCTTTCATATGCACCAGTGAAAGGCGGGAATGGAAAAAATTAAATAGAGTACAGCATATAATGTTTTGATCCTTGTATGATAAAAAACAGACCCTCTACTACTACTACTGCTGCTACTGCTACTGCTACCGCTACCACTGCTACCTACTACCTACTACCACTACTACTACTACTACCTACTACTGCTGCTACTACTACTGCTGCTACTACTGCTGCTGCTGCTACTGCTGCTGCTGCTACTGCTGCTGCTACCTACTACCGCTGCTACCTACTACCTACTACCACTACTACTACTACTACCTACTACTGCTGCTACTACTACTACTACTACTACTACTGCTACTACTACTGCTGCTGCTGCTGCTGCTACTACTACTTCTACTTTACAAGTACTAATCATCATCCTTCTATTGCTGCTGCCGCTACTTCTGCTACTACCACTACTACTGTTACAATTAATTAATTAGTGTTGCTAAGTCTCACCATTTTACTGTTGATGGACAAGACTCGAATTTTAGAAGCTCTCTTAGGCTCCAAAAAGATAGGCTTGAGAGTGAAGCCAGTAACCTCTCGCAACAGACTGATGTGTAGACACTCCAAGTTCTTGCAATAAGTGGCCACAGCCTTGAGCCCTGAATCAGTGATCATGTTCAAACCAATCCCACTCACATTCAGCTCGATGATCTGCTTGCCGATCTTCTCTACAATCTGGGAGACCAATAAGTTATAGAGCAATTGAAGATTCCTCCTCCCAGTCCAAGCATATCACTAATATCTCACTTGAAAAGGGATGATACTTAAATGGAATTTATAAGCTACTTTAAAATGATGAAAAAGCAAGCATTTCTATGCGCTCAAAATGACATTAAACCTCAAAAGAACTAGTTTTAAAATACATGTAGATAGCAGTAGAATATATATGAATACTCCAAGTGAAAACCCAGTTAAGTCATGTTTTTCAAGTTTTGAAAAAATTGAATTTTTAAGTTTGGAAACTTCTTATGACAACTACAGTTTACTTAAACACAAAGTATTACATGATGAGGGTTCTGTATTCATTTAAATAGCATTTTACAGAATATTTTGTTTTTGTTGTATGTTTTTTTTTTTTTTAAATTTTTGTCAGACAACATAAAATTGACTTAACTGGTTTTTCACTTGCATTTCAGGAATTGTCAATAATTTTAATTAACCTTATTATTTTATACCCCAAACACATTGATAAGGTTTTAAACCACTTGAACATGCCAGATCAACAGTGTATTGGATTTCCAAAGCTACTGGCCCTAGTACGAACAAAGGTATGGCTTTTAAAATTGGATGTCAGTTCTCGCTTTGACGCGTTGACGTTAAGTATTACTATTAGTCCCCCGTCTTCCAAAATAGGAACAAATAGTCTTTCTTTTTTTTATCAAAGTATTGAAATATGCCTGTTTATGTGGAGAGATGTCTGCTGTCATTTTAATTTAATAGCTCTGTTGTGTTTGTGTTAACTTCATTGACTGGTATTTTTTCCTTCATTATATTTTGTGTGTGTGCAATGCTTGTTGGCACTCAATCAGTCAGAGTATAATAAAACCTAACATTCAGCGTAATCTTAAATTTTATTTTAAACAGTTTTTATTTTCTTTAAAAGCATTTTAGAGTTAGTTTAATATCTTTAAAAGAAACACTAAAAAAATAACCAAATGGCTGTTAAGTAAAAGAGAAAACCATTGTTGAACACTAACGTAACATCAAAGTTCAGACTGTACTGTGCGAAGAGCAACAGTTAGAATTTAAAATCACTAACAATAAGATGGTATATTAGAATTAATGAAGCATATTATTATTCCACCTTTCAAATGCACTGCACCACTTTCAAACAAAAAAAAAAGAAAAGGACAATGGTGAATATGAGGACATTTTAATTTTCTTTCCTAAGTCATGAATTGGTAAAAATTAGCAGTAATTTTTACAAGGTCGTAAACTTTCTTTTCTTTGGCTTATCTATCACTTCATGATTTCTCATCTCATTTCCAATGTCTGCCATCTTCTTAGTAAACAATGAAATCATGTGACCTGATTCTTTGATTTCATAGGCTGCTCATAATCAGGGGCATTAAAAATGAAAAACTCCCAGTGACTTGGCTTTTTCTTCACTTGTTTTATTTGATTAGTCTGGTTCTTCACTTATATGGATTATTTCTCACTGCTGTCGATAGCTGACTAAGCAGGTTTTTCACTTAGAAAATTGAAGAATATGATACCTTTAACTATTATTTCCCTTGTGGAGGGCAATTAAAAAAACCCGCAAATTTTGGCTTAGCTGGTTTTTCACTTGAAGTATCGATATATATATATATATATATGTGGTCTATAATTTATAAATTGAGGGTGATGCTTGATTTACTTTAATTCATACATATAAAAAAAAACAGCCTTGAATATATCACAAGAAAAAAAATCTCAATAACAGGAACATAACAGAAAATATTTCAAAGCATGCATAAAATTGATTTCAACTATAAAATTATGCTTCCTATTTCCAATATTATGTAGAGCAGAGTTGAACTTCCCCTATTAAAGTCTGCCCTAAAAATTGCTGTTATGATGCTGTTTTAGTTGATGAAAAGTACTCCAGATGGAAGTAAACAAACTTAACACAGAGACCACTAAGGAAGATAGACTATTTCCTTCATACATCTACTCATTCATCATATGCAAAATAGCCTTTTTCCTTATTCTTACCTACATAATAATGCAAAAACTGATGTCCTAGAAGATAAAGTCAGGGAAAACAGATTAAGCACAGGTAGGTGCCATGAAATATTGTTGATGGGAATACTTGAAAAATGCACACCTTTCTGTTTGGTGCTTCATGCAGTTAAATGTTTTTTTTTAAAAATTCAAATTTAAGCTTTAAGATAGATTAACAAAACAATGACGATCCTAAAATGCCATATGCATATCAGTGGGGCTGTGCCATGAAAAACTTAGTTTAACTGAAAATAAAAGAATATAAAAGAGGCTGAACAACTCACTTGAGCTAAGGTGCCATCATTGAGTCCTGGCACACCACATAACTTCAGGTTAGCCACATGGGGCAGGCGAGTGATACACTCAACAAGAATCTGTCCATCTTGCAGCATGAGGCCGCACAGAGAAAGAGACACCAAGGATTGGGGCAAAGTCCATAGGACCTCACATTCTGGGGCTGCACTTAAACGGCTGCAGTAGCCCAAATCTAGTGCCTCCAGCTGCGTACAAGCCTGAAATAACTATAAAAATGTTGAAGGACATTTAAAAACAATGATATTAAAGATTGCAAAGTTTCGATTAATACAAATGTATGATTTAAACCAATTTTTTGACAAGGAAAATAAATGTAGTAAATCATTACACATGTCATGAGTCTTGAAACAGGTTAACTCACAAACAGGTATTCCACATTCTACTGCTAAGTGATTTATAAATTAGCCATGAATAATTTACAAACTCCAAGAGCTCTTTGACTAGTATAAATAGTAAGTAAGGCTTGTTTTAGAATGTTCAGCGTATAAATTCATTTGTCACTTTACTTGAATAAGTCCTTATAATTATTTCATTTGAAAAATTTCAGTGAATTTTTCTGATCCATTGCTTATTCTTTCCTTAAAAAAAAACCAATCCTTTTTCAAAATAAAAAAACAAAGTATTTAGAGCTTGACAATTTTATCAATGAAATAAGAAAAAAAAAACTGCAGATGCTAAATCAGTACTTCTTTTATTTTATGGTGTTTTGCAAAACCCTAAGCCATAATGACATTCAAAATACATTCAAGCAAAGGATTGTTTTATTCCAAAAAATAACCAAAAAACCAAAAAAAAACCCCCCCAAAAAACCACCAAACTTTATGACATTCATTTCACTCTTAGATTTAATAGAAAGTTAAAATTGTAAAAGTAACCACAAAGTTTTGCAAATGAAACCAACAAAAAGAGTTAAGAGATTTCATATAATTATATGCTGCAAGTCAGCGGCTGCTACTACCAAACATTTTGGGTGTGGGTCTCAAGCTGGGGTATACTGTTAATGTTTCAATATTTTCTCTTACCTAAACTTTTGAGTATGACTTATACAGTAGTTAGCTATCACTTTTTTTCTTCACATTCCTTCTTATTCAAGTCAAATCTTTTCATAAATAAAAATGCTAGAAGCAGAAACCAGATAGAGAATTGCTTTATCTGGTTGTAGACATTGATAGCCAAAAAAATATCTTTGAGTCTCTTGATCCTTATTTCAACACAGTAACATACATTAACTAGATTCAGGTTCTGATGTGCACAGTCCTTTCCCTGGGTCTAAAGTTAAGTTCTAAAAGTTCTCTAATACAGGCACTAAGGTAGGTCCAAATTTATATCTTTTAAAAAAGAATTCCAAAAAAATAAATTCAATCTTTCATGCAATGTGTGTTTTAACTTCAAAAGCCTTCAAAAGCACATAAACGTTCAATTATTTTTAAAATTGTGCAAAAAAAACAACAACACAACAAACAAAACTTCGAAACTTTTATCAGCTATTTTGTTGAATGATGATAAAATTTGAGGCACTTCTGAAGAAGTGTTAGAAATGTTGGAACTTTAAATTAGAAAGAGAAAGACACAAAAAAAAAATTGTGACAAAATTACTCTTGAAGCTGAAATAAGAACAAAGTTCTACAACTATTGCTTTCAATCAATTAAATAATGTTTATTTTACAATGAAGTACAAAATTTTCTCTTATGAAATCAATAATTTCTGAAAATAACTGCTTCATAATGATATAAAAACATTAATAAAGAATAAGCTAAGAATATAAAATATTTGATCAAGACTCACCTTTATCAAAGATTCTTTTCCAACATTTTTGGCACCATTCAGATCAATTCTGAAAAAAAAAAAATCAACCAATAGTCATGTAAATTTAACCTTCAGTGACGCTCTTTGAGAAATGTGAATAAAACCCCTCTATTTGCAGGGAACTATAAAATTTCAACACTTTCCCTATGTTTTATGATTAATCATTTCCACTGCAATTGTAATAAAATGTTTCATCAAAGTTTATACATGCTTTGAATACAATGAGAAATTTGAGGCAATTCTCCAAGGAAGAAATCTATACATTTTTACAACAGTATTTTGAATTTTAAAGATGCTCTAAACAATTTGCTAAAGTTTTGCAAAATTCATATGATGATAACATAACATTTACGCTACCTCTTTTCCCTTCAATTTTCCAGCCACTATTCTTTCCTTAAGCTAATAAGTCCTTTTGTTTGGCATGAACTATAGACAGCCCTATGCCTGTCAGTTTGTCATTTCCAACAGCTACTTTTTTCTGTATTTGTTTTCAATTTTCTGTGAAGAGATTTCCCAAATAAAATTTTCCTGGTCCTCTACGGGATCATTTCATTCCTTGACACATTTGTCGCTATTATAAAAGTGTGGTCTTGGAGTACCTCATATTCTAAATGATTATTTCACATACCCAATTTCATAAGCAGCTGTTGTATAACAGAGGACCATCTCTTTTCCTTAGGTAGAAATTTTTTAGAAAAAAATCTCCAAAAAAGCTAGCCTTTTAAACACCTGTGTTCCTAGATCAGACAGGTCATAGTATCTCCGAGTCTCTGGTTACTTTTAACCAGCAGATCAGAAAACTTTGTTACCCATCTACATGGGAAAAACCACTATTATTCTGTTGTCAGGAGATTGCCTGAGGGTCAACGGCCTACCACCTGACAAAGATGCTAGCTGATTCATTGGACACAAGTCATAGGGAAAGCTCTATAGAATTCAACATTTAGTTCCTTCTTCAGATGAAAGTATGCTGATGAAATGAATGTAGTAGACCTTGGATATAACGAAATTAACGGACCAGGGCTTAAACTTTGTTATAACCAAGGTTTTGTTACAGACAAGGTCAACTTAAACTCCTCATTTAGCCTCCCTTTAAGCAATCTCTATCTTTTTCTGTCCTTTTGTCTCTTAATGTAATCTTACCTCTACACAAACTTTCAACATATTGCATTTTTTGTGCACTTGACAAGCAACATACCGTATTCCCTCCATTAGTAGCGCCATCTCTAATAAACGCCCCCCCCCCTCCCCTTCCCATCCAAGCAACACTTAAAAAACACCACTTTCGAGAACAAAAGATTCTTATTAAACTCAAACTCAAAACATTTATTAAGTGATAGATCTGATGATAATAACAGACAACACATGTAAACAATGAATGACTATGATACTGCAATTGTCATCTCAAATTGGGGATATCAAAGTCAGTACTAAGGTGTCTGAGGTTAATGTCCTGGACTATTGCAGTCCTCGTAATCATCGGACTCGAATGACACGTCGCTTTCTTCACCCAACCATAGCACTCTAAAACTAACTAGAGGGGGGGGAGGGCGGCGACGGCGGAAACGGCGGCACTTTGTCTTTGAAGAAAGTCATCCAAAACATTCCATTAGAAGCACCCCCCCCCTCTCTTCATTTTCACGCGCCCAGCGCTACTATTGGAGCGAATACGGTATGACACGCTCATTCACACACACACACAATGTGAATGTCTTAGTTCATTAGTTCTGAAACCCCACAAGCACAACCCTTCCCCCCCAACCTCACCCCTTTTCCCCTTTCCCCCATATCACACCCCTCTCTGCTTGTAGGCACAAAGGATCCACGCAGCCTTAAGCCAGTTGATATCTTCAGTTAACGAAGCCAGTGAGTGACTCATAGACTCGCACCCAACTCCTGACCCTTGCCCACAGGTTGCTAGCTCTAGCCTTCACTCGAGTCCACACCTACTAGGTATTGCGTCTAGACCTAGGGGACATGCAAACACAGACTAGGCTTACGAGCGCCAGTCTGGCAATGGTAAATTCACTACACTTTAATTTCCACAACTTTGTTATGCCCGAGGTTCTCATCATGTTTGTTTTGTTAAGACAGAGGTTCTCATTGTTTAGACAAAGAAAAAGCATCCTTGATAATCCCTTCATTACCGCCAGGGTTTCGTTATGGCCGATTTTGTAAAAGTTGAGGTTCACTGTATTTCCTTTGGTTTTTAACCAAATGTTGCACTTTGAGATGAATCCAATTTTACATGGATAAGTACATACCTTGTGGCGTTATCATGTCTTAATTTGCAGACACATAATAGATCTGAATATCTTTAGAAGTCTGTGTTTTTATGTCATTACTTTTGCTACTAACAGGCTATAACAAATAATAAGATCATGGCAGTTCACATTTGACAAAAAGAGTCACCTTTTCAAGTTCGGACAATATTCTGCTAATGCCTCTATGCCATTGTCTGTCATTGCTTGGAAATTGATTTTAAGCTCCTCCTGATATTGATAAAAAAAAAAGTAAATAAAGAAAAATATAACAAGTCGTTGCAAAAATGCAATTTTCAGTTTCTTTTGAATTACTCGTACTTTGTGCCTTTACAAAAAAAAAATTATGAAACTTTATACAATCAGCACTCAAGACTTTTGTATGATAATATCTTATCCAGATGAGAAAGTATTATAACTTAGCGAAGAGAAACTCCATTTGCTTCCTACTTAGAGGTCTTATGTAAAGTAGAAAATATTTTTAAAATGGCAAAAATAAATATGTGCAAAAATATAAAGTAAAAATGCAACATGTAAAATTTTGCTTTCCCTTAACTAACACACTAGTTAGACGTCCATTTTTTCTGTCTCAATCCTATCAGCACAAGTGTTGAAATCAATCTTTATCATTAAGCTTTGGCTTTGATGATGGAATAAAAACTTTTCCTGATTAAAGTTTAGTGGAAACAAACCAAAGAATCCTGCAGAGCTTGGGCTATGACAGGGACTTGCTCAACATCTGTTCCCAACTTCAGCACTTTGATAGATGGATTCTTGGATAAAAAACCAGCCATTGCTGCAGACAGTACAAGAACAACACCTAAGTTTTGGCTGAAAGGCAACAGTCTTCAATTTGAATATTTTCATCCCATACAAAAACAGCAAGATAAATCCCTCTTATATAACTTAATTGAACAAATTAAACAGATATATTCATACATGACAACCCACCAAACCTGAGCCCTATGTCTGATCCAATGTTGAGTTTTACTGAAGTCTAAAACTTTATCTTCTGGTATTTTGACTTTAAAAACAAAAAAAACTTGGATGAGAAAAGTTTTAAATATTGATGCAGTTATCTTTGTCTCCTTAGCATCATATTGGATTAGCCCAGTCATAAATGTAGACATATCAGCCTATCAAACTGGCTTAAAATATTTTTCTGCTTCCATCTTCCGACTAAACATCTCCAAAATTAAAATTTTCCTCTGATGTTCCTCTTAAAAGCTCAACATCACAATATTTGTTAATTGTTTGACACGCAATATTCTATTTCATAATACATTTTTTGCAAAGATTAACTTCTTAGAGTTACCAGGCCCTGAATTTCTAATTAATTCATTTACGGCTTTTTTTCTAAAATACTTTCCACAGCTGTTTGAGACAGTCTGTACGTGAAGAAAATGTGAATGGGTAAACTCTCAATCATTTCACTGACCTGCTGCAGAGCACCACAGCTGTTTGAGACAGTCTGTACGTGAAGAAAATGTGAATGGATAAACTCTCAAGCATTTCACTGACCTGCTGCAGAGCACCAGGACTTTGTATTAGTTTTAAAGCTGAAAGACCACATGTTGGGGGCTGCAACACTACTAAGTACTGCCTGGGTCACTTTGGGTAGGAACTTGAGGTGAAGAATATTAAGACAGTCTTGGCCAGACGTGATAGCTTGAACTCCCAAATCTGATAAAATAGTGGAAAAAAGAACCTGAGTGAATCTTAAACACAAAAAATCTGCTAAATAGAAGTGAAAAGAGTTCGACAAATTTCTTAATTTGGGTAAGGATTACCAATGAATAAGCCTCCTTTTGAGAATCAACTTAATAAACCACTTGCATTTTAAAAACATTTGCTATTCGTAGTTGAAAATTTTCTTTTATTAATTATGAGTTTACAAAATAAGACTCAATTGTAAAATAAGTAGGTTTTTTTCCCCCCTTTCAGAAAACATTGTGAAATAGGAATCTGAATCAAGTAATATGAAGAATACATAGGTAAAGTCAACTTTGGAATTAAATATATAATGTCTAGTCTAGACTCAAAACAAAATTCAGCAAGCCAGAAAAAATTATATACAAAAGTTTAATCAGTTTATGATTACTTCACCTGTAACATTCTTAAGGCGGTTAAGTATCAATACTTCCAACTTGCAGCCAGATTGGGCAAGTAGCTGAAGAGATTTGTCTGTTACTTGATCGCAGCTGAAACAAGTGTTAGGTGAAGATCTTAAGTTATTTCTCTCTCAAAGTATACATATATATATATATATAATGTTTGCTAAATATATAATTATATATATATGTATATAAAAACTAAAAGCCATTTCATTTGAATGCACAATTATATTAAAAAGTGTATATAATAGATTCAATGATATACAAAGTTACGAAACATACTTCTATGAGACAAAGGAAAATGCTTTAAAAAGCTATAAATGGCCTTTTTTTAAATCTTTATCACCGACTAACTATTCATAAATTTTGTTTAATTCTAGAGCCTGCTTAGAAATGATTTCTTTTTTTATATAAAAAATCACTGGTGTACTACATTAAGCTAGGTGTAATACTAAATTTAAAAATTACAATAATTCAAAAGTAATGCTTTAAGCCATCAGTCCCCTCTACACTAAACACATTTACAAAAAAAAAGGGCATGATGAAGTGCGCTTAGTAATAAATAATGAAAATTTCTTGCCAATGTGAAACAAAATAACTATTTGCATCTGATCTAAACTGATTATAACTCATATGATTCTCAGAGATGCCACCCAATTCTGAAAATTTTGTCTGAACTTTTTTCACCCCCCCACTCCACACACACATACGCTTACACCCACACATTCATACATATGCCAAGTATATTAAAATTGCCCAGTTCCCGCAATTGCCAGAAAGTGGCATCTCTGGATAATTTATATCCCATTAGTGCAAATCTGAATCACTTCAATTGCTGCCAAAAGTCTTATCATATCTAAGTGAAAAAACTAACATAAATTAATATAACGTGCAAGAGAATGTAGGTAAAAAAACATACCACTGCAAATTGATGTGTCTCAAAGATGGAGCAAAAAGATTTGCGGCAATGTGAGACAGATTCTCTGGGAAGATCAGATCATGGCATGCCAGACGTTCTATGAGCCTCTCTTTATAAACATTGGGCAGGCTGGAGCCGAGATTAGGATAACTGGCCAAATTTTTTTGCACACAATGCAGGCATAGGTCATTTAATTTCCACACCATTTTGCTAAAAACATCTAATTGCTATTTTCAAAATGTTCATGAAATAACCGAAAAGCAAAAAAAAAAAAGCTTGTTAGTTCAGCCTAAGTGATGTTCATCCAGTTCCATAATTCTGTGAAGACATAAAAAAAAATTTCAAAAAATGTCTGACTTTCATAATACATGTATTAAACTGGTAAAAAATATTCTAAAGTTTCCATAATAAATCAAAACAAAGCAGCAAAATGGTGCAGGCATAAACCATTGTTCATTACATTTTTTTAAAGTATAGAAGATAAGAAGATAACATTTCTGATATAACTGGGATTTTAACTATGAAATTGATGCTGAGCCAAAACTATTTTGCAGTAAGATATAAACACATCATATTCGTCAAATAATTTTTACTGTCAACTCTAAGCTGCTTTTAGCTTGCATATAAATGATATAGCAAGGGAAGGCCAAAGTTCAATTGCATTATTTCCATAATACATTGTGATCCTCAACAGCTTTTTAAAAATGATAGTGCCATATGATAAAAATTATAGAATACAAGTTCATACCTGGCAGCTTCTTCTCCACTTTGACTGAGCAATCTATAAAATCAATTTTCCTGGTTTCACCAGGGTATAGCATTAAGCTGCAATATTTATACTTTTCACAGATCACCCAGGAATGATTGACTCAATTTTGTTCTGACAGAAGCTATACAATTGATGACAATTACAGGGCTAATGAATATTTTTTATTGTATGCTACATTGATTTTATAACTTGTCCCCACAAAAAATTGTGGCTCAAATGGCAAAGTGCAGCCACAGTTTTTCTGTAAATCCACAAAAACTCACAAATCTTGCAATTTTCAAGAAAATAAGAGATCAATAATGTCACTTGACCTTGAATTCTAATTTCTCTTGCTTGCTTTGTTTATTAACAAAAGGCTAGGCCTGGGATGAACTGAAGGCCAAGGAACGATATGTACTGTATATGCCACACACTATGTGGAAGCTCTTTTGTATGAGAAGAGCAACACTGGCAGTACGACCAAGTGTTGGTTGCCATAGTAAACAACTTGCTTAAGCATATGATATATAGACCTATTCCAGCTCAATAATTAGTCCTTACAATTGTATTGTAGCAGATTCCTTGCGTTTGAAACTACAGTCTAGTCCGCTCATTTCGAAGTCATTCGGATATAAAAAGGACTTCGGATTATCCGAATTCATAGAGAAAGAGAGTTAAAAAAAATGTGGATGACAGATCAGAAATGTCGTACAAGTGTGCAGGGGGGTTGGAGTGGGTCTAACCCTTTTCTCTCTTGTAGCCTTATTGCAGGCTCTTGGCTGTAACGTAGGTGGCCAAACACACACACACACACCAGAATCACTTGCCGCGTGGAGCATAGCACTACATGTACTTTGTTTCACAGGCCTGGAAAAGTGCTTCCACTGTGTCAGAATAAATAAATCATGCCAAAATCACTTCAAATTAACCGGATCTTCATTAAAAAATTCGAATTAACCAATATTTTTCAATAAAGCTTAGATAGAGAAATATTCGGTATAAGTAAATGACTTCGAAATATCCAAGAAATCGAACTATCCGGATTCAAATTATTTGGACTCAACTGTATTTAAGTTCTAGTTGAGATCTGCTTATAGTTATTGAATAATCTACTTTAAACTATTTGAGCTGGATAAATGCCAGGTAAATAAATCAGCTCAGCATGTCACTGCTGATCAGAGAGACCTTTTGAGCTCTCTAAACCAGCTGATGAAAGTGGGGCAACATTTTCTGAACACTGTGTTATTTTGAATTTTTATGTGACACTGACATGACTGCTTTGCCTAGAATAAAAGATTCTCCAGCAATATAAATCAAGAGACAAAAGAATGTCTTGGTCTGAAGGCTGTCAAAGATTCTCAGGGAACCCAATCTACATGGAACAGTGTTGATTCAGACTTAAGTAAGGTAAGGAACAGGTGCCAATTTTTGTTCCCCACAAGTTTGCCTTAACTCTGCTAATGCAATGAAAAACTTTTCAATACATTTATATTCTTCTTCGGAAAAAAAAAAGCAGTAATGAAGGCACTTTAAGTGTGTTGGTTTTTGTAGTATTACTTGCATAACTATACCTTTATCTTTTATAAAATATTTAATGTAATGCTTTGATGTGCCTTACTTATTGGGTATATTCAATGAGCTGGTATTCACACCCTAGTCAACATATTTCTTTTTGAAGACAAACATATATTTCTTTCTGCACTAAATATCAAACTTCAGAAGTGTTTTCTATTATTTGGAGATGGCATTATAACAACATTTTTATAAATTTTTATACATTTTTGGGGCTTTGATTTTGAATGTAGTGCTCCACTGTTGCAGTAGTTAGTCTATACTTTTATAAGGAACTATCCAATCCTGATGCAGCATTTAGACTGTACTTTTATAAGGAACTTCTCAATCCAATCTATTTAATTTCACAAGATATTTTTCCTCCTTAAATTTTAATCCCTCATCATATTTTCCCTGTTCTTGTTGAAAATTTTCAAACCTAAATCTGTGCACATGGTACGAATTTATAAAGGTTTTGTTTTCTCTTGTTCCTCCAGAGATTGTTTTTCGTATGAATACAAATCATTTTCTGATTACAATTAACATGCTATATTTTCTCTCTTTAGTTTCTTACAATATGCTATCAAATTTTGTACATGTAGTACTGGCCCCTTTTGTGTAACTTTATAAAGGATGTTTAAAAAATCCCACTGGTTTCACATTTTTTTTCGTAATTTTAAAAATTATATTGTGCTTTTTGAGGAAAATATTTTTTTTTATGTTTTTGCTTTTAAAATTCTGCAGCGACAGTATAAACATCTGAAGTACATGGAGATATATTTTTTCTTAATGCTTTTGCTTTGCTGAGAATGAACATAATTTTTATTTATCCTTGATAAATATTTTTAGAGATAGAAAGAAAGTTGATCCAATGCTTGATACTTCCCGTATTGTAATTATTTGAGACACAACCTTCCATGTTACTAATGGTAGACCATTTTTGTTTAAATTTGTTGGGAAATGGACACTATAAAACCTACAGATCTGGGGCCTATAAAAAACGAATCCAAAAATGGCAAAAATGAACGACTAGTTTTTTAGATAAAAACATTGCCCCAGATAATAAATTATCATGATGGTTTATATAAAAATATATTAACTCCTTTATATATACTTGGTTTTCATCCACAAGTTAAAGGCTCTTTACTTGTAATTAATTAAGATTATAACAAGATAGCCGAACTCCAGGACCTAACTCTTTCATTACTGATCCTGCGATTAGGAAGAGAATGAATGACACTCAGAGTAGCAGCCCATGATGAAATTTCAAGATCTAAAATTAGATTTCTATAATTAGTAAATCTGGCGTCCAATCACAAGGCTTGTCTCAACCGCTATCTTCAGGCTTATTCCCAAATTGACATGGTTAAAATTACAAGAATTCATTGTGACAAAAATTCGAAAGGACAATGCTGGCCATGATGAATCATGCAAGAAATTAAATAAAGAGTTTAAGTAATTTGTGCATTAAATATATATATATATATATATATATATATATATATATATATATATATATATACAATACACTATTTGCAACAGCTCATTCAAATAAAGAATGTGATGAATAAAAAACAAAACAAAAACAACAACAATCTATTCTAAAAAAAAATTTTGAGCCGCCCCTGGCGCAGAAAAAAACTCAACAAAAACAAGAACAAGAACAACAACCTAAAATTAACAAAAATAAATCAAAACTTTTTGTAACTTTTACTAAAATGAAACCAAATCCGAAAATATGAAAATGGCGCATCAATGAAGCGATATTGGTACCTTATCGGTTGTCTTAAAAGAGTAAACAAAACAAGCAAAACTTAAATAACATTAGTGTTTATAATATACATTTGTACTGGAGTTTGAGCATATAGCAGTAGTTTATGTATTTTCTTGTTAATTGATTCTTCAGTCAGTGCAGACAACGGTTGTCATCGTCGCAAAACGTAACCATATAGATCTAGCACCTTTAGGCTCTTGTCAAGTCAAAGACAAGACTGGTTACCGTAGATCTAGTCCCATCATCATAATCTTAATCTAGATTTTAGGTTTCAAACGCCGAACTATAGTTATTGGAGTAGCGCTCAGTCTAAGCTTACACAAATATCTAGCGTTATAGACTATTTTCTGTAAAGGAATCGTAAGTTTATATATCCCTCCGCCCCCCACCAAAAAAAACCCAAAAATAACAAAAACAACAACAACAAAAAAAACAAACAAACAAACAAAAAAAAACCAAAACAAAACCAAAAAGCAAAACAAAACAAAACAAAAAACATCCTCTCCTAACACCCTCCCCCCCAAAAAAAAACAAAAAAAAAAACAACAACAACAAACAAGCAAACAAACAAACGAAAAAAAAACCAACAAAACAGAAAAAAAACAAAAACAAAAAACAAAAACAAAAACAAACAAACAACAGAAAGAAAAACACAAAGAAACCAAAGAAAAGACAAATAAGGAAAAAACAAAACAAAAAAGTAAAAACAAAAAAATATAAGAAAAAACCCAACCCTAAGGCAACCCCTCCAAAAAACAAACTCTAACCCCAACACATGAACCTGGGCGCTAGGTAGCTCATTGATAAAACGTTCGACTGAAAATTAAGCTGCTGCATTCTATATCATTCGAACAAAGAGGCTGTATTTAGAGAGCTCAAACTTTGATTCTAAAACCAAATCGGGGCACTGACTGGCTTACTCAAAAACAGCGTGACGTGACGAATTTTGCCTAAGGCTAGCTGCGCGCCAATTCCACGACTCTTTCAGTTAGACCTGTTAAAAAATATATATGGAAATCATTATTTATTACAAATCACTGTCACCATCCGCACTATCACTGTTATCATAATATAACTTGATTTATTTCTTATTTCTATATCTTTTCTTTCCTTCTTCTTTTTCTTTCCCTTTCTATCAAAATCATAATCTATTTTCATAGTACGGTAATTCTTGATGTTATAGTAATACATTTTTTTATTTTTATTTTTTGGTATTGATTTTCGTGGCTCTTTTTCTTCTTGATTTTTGTGTTCTTTTTCTTCTCCCTCCTCTTGGTCTTGTTCTTGTTCTTGCTGTTGCTCTAAATCTTTATCTTGTTCCAGTCCTTGTTGCTCTTCCTCTTCTTGTTTGTCATTTTTATTATGACGATGAGTATCGTCGTCGTCGTCGTCGTCGTCGTCGTCGTTGTTTTTGTTGCTACTGTTGTTTGTTGTTGTTGTTGTTGTTGTTGTTGTTGTTGTTGTTGTTGTTGTTGTTGTTGTCGTTGTTGTTGTTGTTGTTGTTGTTGTTGTTGTTGTTGTTGTTGTTGTTATTATTATTATTATTAAGATTGTTGTTTTTATTATTATTATTATTATTATTATTATTATTATTATTATTATTATTATTATTATTATTATTATTATTATTATTATTATCATCATCGTCATCATCATCATCATCATCATCAGCAGCAGCAGCAGCATTATTATTATCAATATCATGATCAAGATCATGATCATCAATATCATCATCATAATCATTATAAAAATGCGGGTGTACTGTCCTCATTGTTGAGATTTTTCTGAACATGATATTTTTTTTTCAATGATTTTCATAACTCTTCCAGTTGAACTGTTGAATAATATTTATGTATATAAAATATTTGCATTATGAAGATGTTCTCGTTTTGAATAAGTCACAAAAATATATATTTCATAAATGGTTTTCATGTAGAAAGATGTCTATCTAGTTTAGTTCCAGTTTCCACTATTATTACACTATACGGCGAGAAACTCGAAAGTACCGTGCTGATTTACTTCAGAGCCCGCCACGTCCCAATAGATTGGGAAGCTCAGCGGGCACCGAGATCTTGCTCTATTAATATGTAAATAAGGACAAACTTAAATGCTTCTTGAAGAAGAGTTGAACTCCGCAATTAAAAAAATAAAAATAAAATAATGGGCTGATGGTGATTGCGACGATAATGATTTCCTTGCCAAACTTATTAGCCGCTAGTAATCCGTTATGAACAACGTTATCAAGAGAAGTACAATATGGTAGATCTCTCTTTAATGCTTTCAAAATCTTATCCAGATACTAATCTACTAGAGAGCGAAGCAGTTTCCAACGCTCATGAGCATATCATGTGAATATGAATCCACTCAAGGACTTAAAATTCCTAAAAGCCCTTAAGCTGGTACTGAATATTTCTTAGAGACGCCAAACTCAAGCCTGATAATATTTAAAAGTATGTCTCAGCTTCTAATGTAATAAACTCACTGAGTCCAGTTATCTCGCCTTATCTCTCCTTCCGTATTTTTTTGTTCCAAAGCGTACTTTTAAGTTATTAAAAATGCGTTACAGGGTACAACGGTGTTAAGACACCAGTGACTGAGTCTGACCAGACAGGAGGTATGATCTGCCAATTTTTGACATTTTCATTTTCCTCATATCTCAGTGGGGGGACATCGAGTGTCTTGAAATGGGCCACTCGCAATCATTGCTGCAGTTTGTGTCTTGATAAACGTTGATAGACATCACTTGATACTATGATAGCCAAGCGGATTGTTTACGATCTCTAATCTCTAATCCGAAATCAGCAACAACATTTTTCTATAGAAAAAAAACAAACAAACCAAAACAAAAAAAAAAAAAAACACCTCACAGCAAAACAATTGAACTCAGAACAAAAACAGCAGCCTTTGTTTGTTTGACTTTTGTGTGTAATTAAGTGGCTTCAAAAATAATGTAAAAAACTACTACTACTACTACTACTACTACTACTACTACTACTACTACTACTACTACTACTACTACTACTACTACTACTACTACTACTACTACTACTACTACTACTACTACTACTACTACTACTACTACTACTACTACTACTACTACTACTGCTACTACTGCTACTACTTCTACTACTTCTACTAGTACTAGTACTACTACTACTACTACTACTACTACTACTACTACTACTACTACTACTACTACTACTACTACTACTACTACTACTACTACTACTACTACTACTACTACTACTACTACTACTACTACTACTACTACTACTACTACTACTACTACTACTACTACTACTACTACTACTACTACTACTACTACTGCTACTACTGCTACTACTGCTACTACTGCTACTACTTCTACTACTACTACTACTACTACTACTACTACTACTACTACTACTACTACTACTACTACTACTACTACTACTACTACTACTACTACTACTACTACTACTACTACTACTACTACTACTACTACTACTACTACTACTACTACTACTGTTACTTCTAGATCTAGAGGAGGCACACCACTGTGTTAATTATAAGAGCTAGAATTTTAGGTAGTACTAAGCAGTGGTTAGGATAAAGCTTTAAGTGAAAATGACCGAAAATGCTTGAATTTGTGGAATTAGAACCGTCGATTTATAGATGCTTCGCCATCGTCTCGTCACTCAAAGAGAAAATTTTTCTTTTCTCTCTCTCTCTCTCTCTCTCTCTCTCTCTCTCTCTCTCTCTCTCTCTCTCTCTCTCTTTCTGTCTGTCTGTCTGTCTGTCTGTCTGTGCGATACAAGATACATCCTTGTGACCTTCATGTATTTGTTGACACAATTCTCATACAAAAAGAGAAGGCGGATTTTTGGATTCCGGACTTTCGCTGCCTCCCAAGTAGAGACGATTTGTAAGTCTGTTACTTTATTATTCTGTGAGGCGTTCTCCTAAGGATTTTGTTTCCCTCGTCATAGTGTCCTAATCCTAAAGGTCGAAATACCAACAACATCCATTTAAAAACCGTATCAATCATAATAATATGAATGATAGCATGATTGAAAAAAATTCCGTTCTCACATACGATTTAATCAATTTTATTTAAGCTATGACAATTTAAATGAAGCTAACTTTTTAGCACAAGTCTCTTGTTTGGTTTTGCAGCATACATATTGGTTTAAAACTTTACCGTTGATAATAAGAATATAATGTGACTTTGATGCTACGAAATCATTTAAAAATTGAAACTCTCAGTTCATTTCAATAAAATAATACAATAACGGTCGTAATAAGCTAACAATCAAACACTAATAAACACAAGTATTGGCTTTATCTAGAGGAGTCTTCAGAGACGTGGTTGTGATAAACTAACAATCAAGCACTAATAAACACAAGTATATTGGCTTTATCTAGAGGAGTCTTCAGAGACGGCCTTTCACATTTAAATTAGCTAGACTTAGCCTTAGATACCAAGAACTAGATAAACTGAAATGAGATTATTTGCAGAAAGTTCAGATTGTAAATTATTTCAGACATATCTAGATTTGATCAAGAAAATTATTAATGACACCAGTCTGACTAACGAGACTAACTATTTCCACCAGTTGATAAAAACGCTCAAAATCCATCCGTGGAAAATCAAGAGAGGTTGAGCAATCTTCAACAACCAACTAGCGAATTAACACCAGTTCTTTGCTTTTCACCAAGAACACACCCAGTCCTCTTTTTTTTCTCTTTTCGATTCACCTTTTTCATGTGCTGGGAGATGCTCTGCTCCTATGAGCGAAGAATACTTGCGAAGTCTACATCTCGATCACTTGAGGACGCCATAGTTGTACTGGTATCCAAGCACCCTTTGATCACATAAAAATATTTCAGCGGCTTGCTGCAGATCACTTCATGCCATACCAAGAAATTTGGAAGATTTGCTGCTCTCTACAAAACAGCTAGCAACACGAATTGCTGTTTGTGACGTCGGAATATTTTGCGGATTGGTGTTGCAAGCTGCAAAATGTTCCGTGTAGGCAGGCTCTACTTCCTTCTGAAATCTCTCGTACCACATAAATTTATTTTTTGATCTCATGGAATAGACAAGAGGTCTAATTCTAATTAAGCCGCCCTTAACACAACCATTTTGGAAGTGGCCACTGGTCAATCCTTACTGGATTGGAATTATTTGGAGTGCCTCCTCGCGACTCATATAGATCGGATGGTTAAACATATAAATTAACCATAAGTGCTTACAGAATAAAATGAATAAATTAAAACAGGCTACCTATACACACTGATGTCCAATTTGGGGGGGGGGGGGGAAATGAGTGAAATCATTTACAGGAATATAGAAAAACAATAATAATTGATTGTGATATCTAAATTGACAAAATGTAAACAATGATAAATATTTTATAAAAACTCGATAAAAAGTAAATAGCTATTATTTTATAATCCAAACTAACCAACCCGGATAGGAAGTAAACGGAAAAAGATATTCAGGAAGAAAAGAACAACAAACGAGGAGTAAATATAGAACGATCTATTCTGTAACAGAAGAAGATTGTAATATTTTTTCTTTTTTTCATATATATATATTATATATATATATATATATATCCCAAACGTATAATAATGTGAACTACTTACATTAAAAAAAAAAAATGTTGCTCAACAATTTCACATACGAAAACAAAGCAAGCCCTAGAATATGCCAACAGAGCATCAGATTGTGCAGAAAAAAAAATCAAATTTCATTTTGAAATTAAGACAAGTGAGAAGATAGGCCTTTCCTGTACTTGGTGCAGCATGAAGAAATTTTCGCCGAATAACCACAAGCGCTCTGTGTTCTATGACCGTAGGAAATAAAGGGAACAAGCTCCGTTTGTCTATATTATAGAGGGCAACTTTATTCTTTCTCCGCTATCTCCTCCAAAACCACTCAATATACAGTGATAAATTTTACTGAATTTTGATCTGCTAAGGTCAGTGTCCCCTCAGTACAAAAAAAAAATAATTAAGAAAGTTATGGATTTAGGCTATAAAATGCTCTTGAAAGTTCATGATATTTTTATTGTAGTTAATTCATCAAAATTATTTGCCAATTTTGTTATGTTGAACCAAATAACCTTTAAAAGACTGTTCTCAGCGGTTTACACTTCAAAAACAAACTATTGTTTTTGTGATATATATTTTACTTTAATGGAGTGGAAAACTGAGAAAATACAAAAATTAAATGAAATTTCAGCTACTTCCGCAAAAAGACGAAACTGTCATGGAAAATATGCCATTCTGCACAGGAAAGTAGCAATGATTTGATTGGTCAAACTGCCATCGTCGCTTTTTCTTCCAGTCCGGCGGTTGTGAACGTCAACACCAGTTTTGCTTCTTTTGCCCGCGGTTCGTTCGTCCATACTAGATATCGACCAGTTCCACTAATTGTCAACAAAGAATATTAGAAGCAGTCAAATTA
This sequence comes from Elysia crispata, assembly GCA_033675545.1. Lineage (NCBI taxonomy): Eukaryota > Metazoa > Mollusca > Gastropoda > Plakobranchidae > Elysia > Elysia crispata. Next base: position 65,508 of record JAWDGP010003178.1, on the reverse strand, counting down.
AATCATTCAATTAACTTGCCACTCTTAATTATATATCTTGCATGAGTTAAACAGATTGTGAGTTGATCTAGAATACATTAATTATAGCTGTAGCAATCCAGGGTAACTTAATAAGTTTTAAAAAACTCGGGGCCTTACATTTTATTTCTCAAGGTGTAAACAATCACCCAACTTAGACTTATATGGACAAAGCGTACAAAATTCAAAACTACATTTACACGTTTCGCCTAAAATTGGCTTCATCAGTATAGACTAGTGACATTACAAATATAAGGAATTTGATTTCTTTTTGTTGAAAACGTAAGTTCCGTTCAAAGATCAAATTTTTCATGCATCGATTCTATAATTTCCTTTTTCACTTCAAATTTTAGACCCATTTTCGTTCTTTCTCACATATCCTTTTTTCTCTTCCTCTCTGCCTCTCTCTCTCTCTCTCTCTCTCTCTCTCTCTCTCTCTCTCTCTCTCTCTCTCTCTCTGTCTCTCTTTCTATATCTCTCTCTCTCGAAC
>JAWDGP010003178.1:55000-60000 GCA_033675545.1 Elysia crispata | reverse complement strand
GTCCTGGGAAGTATGGTCATCACTATACCGGTACTCAGTATCAACATCGTCAGAGTCGCGGCCCAAGTCGCTGATCAGAATCGCCGATCTCGAGCTGTCCTCCTATTTTCCTGTAGATGAGCTAAAGGGCGCGCCCAGTCCCAGGACCTTGTTGGGCTGGGTTTGAAGGGCTGAATAACTTTTAAAGTCTTGGTTACTCATTCATTATTTTATAGGGACTGTATATTTAAGAAAAATACTTTTCAGTACGTCGACGAGAAGAGAAATGAAACATAATAATTTTTTTTATATCTTGATGTTGGATGCGTTGTACTAAACAAGTATTAGGTGACTATCGTGATTTTTAAATGGGCGCTATTTCCTTTCTGAAATCGATTCTTTCTATCCATTATTCTTTATTCGCATTATCAGTTTGTTTCCATAACATCATAAGTGTAAAAGCGTAATAAATATTTAAGTTGTTCTTTTATAATTCAAACCTAAAACTAAGATCATTGCTTTCTGCATAAGTGCAAGACGACAAAATGATATTTATGTAAAATGTCAATTGTATGCATAAGGTTTGGGCTACTTATAGGGCCCGCTACATTTGACAACCACCAAAAACACCACGACCAGTAAATGACCAGCTCCAAAATAAATCACTGAGTCTGTAGCTGGGGTAAACAAGCAGCTACTCGCAGAGAATTTTTATATTAAGCCTCTTCTTAGGAAATAAAATGCCCAAACAGACTGGGAATCTGTTGGGGTGGAAAAAAAACTTTTAGGTTTAAGTCTCTTATGGCAAATAATTAAAAGAAACCCAAACGCATCAAACCCTAATGGGTATTATTTTCACTAAGACCTTACTTAAATCTTCTCTTATCATTATTTTATAGAAATTCGATGTCGTTTTTAAAAAATCTTCAGCCCAAATTTATTGCTTGAATAAATCACTCAGAAATATTGAATAACTGAGTGCAAATACAATCTAAACGGCTATCTTGCATGTGAATGTGTTGACATGAAATGAAATAAAAAATACGCACCAGCGTTAATCACAACAGAAGAGCACAAAGACTTAAAATCTGCAAGCTCTGCTGACTGACTGTCAATGTGCCTGCGCCAATTCGCATAACAGTACACGAGGAACCCTGCAACTTACATTATCTACTTAGATATCCTGGTGATCTAGAACAAACAAGAGCAAGTGCCCACTCATACAATTTTAATGATTCTTGGTTCATGCTAATGACGCACCTCTGTTGATAACCCATCTCAGAATACGTCTGTTTACCTACCAGGCTCTAGATTTGTTTGAAACTATGTACAGAAGAAAGATACCGCACTGAATTCTTTTGATGCCAAACTCTACGTGCAGCATCTGAGAGTTTATTTAAGTGGGCCCTCATTAATCAATGGAAACTAATGACACAGAACCATAGTGAGAAATGAAGAGAATAAGAACGGTCTGTCTCAAATTCTGTCACAAGATGTTTTGTCCTTGTCGTGCCAAAGAGACCTAATTTTGCAATAGTAATCACGCTAACAAGTTTTGTATCTTTTATAAGATAGAAAGGTCCTCTAAAGATAACATTTTATGCATTCTAACTTACAGTCAGTTTGTTTATCTCAGTTGTTGAAATAACAAAGACCTAAATGAAAACATTTCTATATTCTTGTGAAAAAAAGTAGTTTTAATGTTTGTTTGATGGCAGATAAAAAGATATGGGAGATAGAAAGACCCGGAAGAAACAGAGATAAAGAGGGAAAGAGATAGAGAGAGTTGGAGGAAGACGAACGTTTGAAGATTGCGATAAAAAAGTATAAAGTATAAAGACAAACAGGCAGGAAGAAAGAAAAGAAAAGACAGACAAATACGTGGACAACATTCAGGGAATGAGAAAAAAAGATATACAGACAGAGATTGAATGAAAGGGCTAGAGAGAGAGAGAGAGAGAGAGAGAGAGAGAGAGAGAGAGAGAGAGAGAGAGAGAGAGAGAGAGAGAGAGAGAGAGAGAGAGAGAGAGAGAGAGACAGATAGAGACAGAGAAAAAGAGAGACTCTACTACTTGGCGCTGTTTATCAACGCCAATCAAGAAATCTCAGCCGGCAGACGATTACACCTTGATAGCACCAATATACACACACTCTCTGATAGCACCAATATACACACACTGTCTGATAGCACTGTTATCACGGTGCGCCACAGACGCGTTTCTTGTCTCTCCTTTCTGTGTCTCCTTTCTCCCACGAATATGACATTTCAACCGAGACAAATCGTGCACCATCTTAGAAAAAAACTTACTTCAGCTGCTCAAAGTCAAGATATAAAATACTTCAGAACAGTGTTGTCTAACTAGTAAGCTTAGGCCTAGGCTGTGTTTGTCAGGCTTTCAAGGAAGGTAACTATCGCTCAAATTTAATAGGGAAATCGTCTATTTATGTTTCATGTTGTTTTACTTATCACCTCTTAATCTTTAAAAGCTATTATTGTATTAAGAATGTTTTTTTGGCCATATTATATGATTCAAATGAACAAAACTAGACAGGGAATATGTAAAAAAAATAAACTTAATACAGTTTACTTGAGTTCCACTAAAATTGCACTGAATGTTAATAACATTCTAATGGCTTAAGGTCTTTCCTTGAATTTTTCGGTACACTGGAATGTTTAGCAAGTTGGATAGAATTTACAACTTATTAAATACTGTGGAGGTTAGAATAATTATGTTTTCTTGTTATGGAACTCTGTTTAAGTTGTTTTGAATCAGCAAACCAATTTGAAAAGTCGAAACGGTTCTGCTTGACGAAATTCGTTCTAATTATAACAAAATCCTAGACTTAGATTAAAAATAATAGAACAGCAAGAGAATGGAACAGAGAGTAAAATACGGAATGACTTTCACAGAATCAAAGATAGACATTTAGATAGTTAGATAGATAGATAAACAGATAAATGGATAAAATAATTAACAGGCAAAAAAAATAAAACAAACTAAGAGACAGGGCGAGATAAGGAAAAGAAAGAAAGAGAAAAAAGGAGAGAAATAGTAAAGAAAAATCTATGTGAAAAACAAAATATACACAGACTACATTCTCGAATTTAAGGTGTATTTATTAAGAACACGATTTTGGGGTACAATTTGTGATTTGCCTTAAGGAGCCTTAGACATTCTACATACCCAATATAGTTTATATGTCTCACAATGTATCTCTTGATGAATTTAATAGCTAGCATGTTATAATAACAAAATCTAGCTGCGTTGAAATCATGAAGCATGTGTTATTTTCTCGACTTTACGATGTTGATTGTGTTTCGTCAATTTTGTGACCTCGTTGGTTCTGTCCAAAAAATCCACAACTCATGTGTGTTTAGGTACAGAAACTTGCTCCATTTACTCCACTCAACGCATATATATATATAATATATAGTTATAGAAGATCTTAACTTAAATTCTCTTCATAGGACACTGGTGTTTCGTTCCGCTGACCCGAAGAGAGCGGAGGACAAGCGACACCTTTGTCCTCCGCTCGAAACACCAGTGTCGTATGAAGAGAATTTAATGTAAGATCTATATCTATGAAATGCTCCCACAGTTGAGCACTCTTATCAATTATTCCAACTTATCTTCAAACTATATATATACATACTTCGGCGTCAGGAACTACATGTTCACTATCGAATTTACCGGAAAGCCCAGGCATTTTTCCCTATAGCGGAGAAACGCGGCGGTGCCCAGCAGAGAATACTTGGCCCTTCCAAGTAAATAAAGTCTCAACAACATAAGAGAAAGAACTCCCATCGTGCCCGCACCGTAATAAACACCTCTGTAAGATGTGAAATGCGAAACTAAGGTAAACAAGTACTAAATACAAGAGGGCTCTTAGCAGAATCGCTCGTCTGAAAAGAGTGCAGAGAATGTAATTAAAACGAGAGAGAGAGAGAGAGAGAGAGAGAGAGAGAGAGAGAGAGAGAGAGAGAGAGAGAGAGAGAGAGAGAGAGAGAAAGGGAGAGAGACAGAGCGACAACGAAAACGTCATTATATGAGCTCCTCTACAGAAACACCATGTCCGCCTTGTACGTACACCATCACGTAACTAGACAGCTACCAGTTCGAGTATAATTGGTATCTCGTCTAAAAATGATAGACGAGGGTAAAAAAATAGACACTTTATCATAGATATAGAAATAACGGTTTTTTGTGCATAACTCTTAAAAAAAATTATTGAAACACTGTTGAAAATTAGTAGTTTTCATCTTTTTAAAAAGTTTCTTCTGAAGTCCGGTAAAAAGTACAACATGCCTATACTTAAAACTGTCTCCCTGGCAAAAACCAGCCATGGACTTTGTTGAGGTCTGTAAATCTTAGTTGCAAGCAATCAAGTATCATGTCAAGTCCCACAGATAACAGCTTCATATGCCGTGAGAGCTCTTCAATAACCGCCTTTCCACATGGAAGAATAAAGAAATGGATAAATAGATAGTTGAGCAAACAGGAAAGGCAAGTGATTTTGCTATAGGGTTCTGGAGACAATACCGACCTCTCTGTGGGAGAGCTGAAGGAATGGCGGTCATAGCCTGCTTCCTGCTTGAATAGAATATTTTACTTAACTTGGGCACAGAGGCACATTTGGTGAGAGCCAAAAGGTCACAAAAATAAAGAAAAAATAAAAATGAGATGAAGATGAAAAGAGGTTATCTAAGCTTGAAATATCTCTTAAAATTTTAAACCTGAAAGAAAATGGTTGGTCTCGTAAATAACGAAAAGAATCAAAATTAACAAAAGAGCTCATTTATCTAATCATAAGCCAAGGGGTCACATAACTTCCTACTTCGTGACATGGGCTACTTGACATTCCGGACCTACTACAGAATTAAAAAAAAAGGCAACAAAATACAACCGAAACAAAAAAACAAAACAAAACAAAAAACAAACAAAAACCAAACCGTTGGAGCAATGACTTGACTTTAAAATATTATCGAAAGTCAAAATGACACACACAAACACAGAGCTATA
>JAWDGP010003178.1:32500-50000 GCA_033675545.1 Elysia crispata | reverse complement strand
TGTTTGCAGGCATAGATTCACAATATCAGATTTCTTATACATCTAATGGCCACTCATAAGCTTGAGAGCTACAAAGATTCTGTGTTTTGACTACAACGAGACATAAAATTACACCATATTTCAGAAGGTTCAGATCATTCTGTAGATCTCCATTCTGATTGGAAAGAATAAGGAATACGTCATTAATTAATTTAAATGTCAATGATTTTTTTCCCACCAGGTGTGTACTTCTGGGTTGGCAGCGCTTCCAAAATTGAAGGAGTTCGTCCTGAGAAGTGGTTTCGCTATAACGGTAGTATACCATTTGAGGAACGGGTGGACACTTTGGTGAAGTGGATGTCTGAGGACGATTTCGACCTGGGCCTTATCTACTTCAACGAGCCTGACCACACTGCACACACTAACGGGCCGAGGGGAAAGAAAACATTGCATGAAATAGAGAGAATGGACGGCATTCTTGGGCGTCTGTTGGACAAGCTAACTGAGACCAACCTATTGGTAGGTTTTACTTGTGTAGAATATATGGATATCACGGATGAATTGAAATGTGTCATAATCTTATCTGACTTTTTAGTGTTATATCCATACAGATAAGCCTCTTCCCTAGCAAGTAAATCACTGGCAAGTCTGATATACTGCGCAGGACTGTGAAAGAAACTTAAAACTTTAACTGCAGAATTCAGAGCTTCCTATGGCAGTCGCTTTATATATCACAAAACTCTCTTCTGTTTTCCTTCTATAAGATTTTTCTCCCTACCACGGTTATATCATTTCTTACTTATCAAATTTATCGTTGTATCAATCCTCAGTTCTATGTACAAGGCAAGTATTCACAGCTAGTTACTGACAACTTGACAATTCTTATGCTCTGATAAGAGGCATCAGAAACGCAAATTTGAGTGGACATTTTTAACATCAATCCAAGCTTTCCCTTAGAAAATATACGCTGTAAGAGATATTTAACACTGTAAATGAGTCTAGATTGGCACTTGAAACCACTATATAGCAGCATGAAAACCTCACTTACTTATACCCAAATGCAGAGAGAGAGAGAGAGAGAGAGAGAGAGAGAGAGAGAGAGAGAGAGAGAGAGAGAGAGAGAGAGAGAGAGAGAGAGAGAGAGAGACAGACAGACAGACAGACAGACAGACTGACAGAGAGACAGACAGAGAAGACAGACAGAGAGAGACAGAGAGAGAGAGACAAAGAGAGAAAGAAAGACAGAGAGAGAGGGAGAGACAGGCAGACAGACAGACACACAGACAGACAGAGAGACAAAGAGAGAGAGAAAGACTGAGAGAGAGAGAGGAAGAGACAAACAGACTGATAAGAGATAGACAGACAGACAGACAGACAGATACAGATTGAGAGAGATAAAGAGAGAGAAAAGACAGAGAGAGGGAGAGACAGACAGACAGACTGACAGACAGACAGACAGACAGACAGACAGAGAGAGTCAGAGAGACACAGAGAGAGACAGAGAGAGAAAGATAGAGAGAGAGACAGAGAGAGACAAAGAGAGAGAAAGATAGAGAGAGAGACAGAGAGAGACAAAGGAGAGAAAAAATAAAGAGAGAGAGAGAGGAAGACAGACAGAGACAGAGAGAGGGAAAAAACATAGAGAGACAGATAGATAGAAAGACAAAGAGACACAGAGAGAGACAAAGAGAGAGAGAGAGAGAGAGAGAGAGAGAGAGAGACAGAGAGAGACAAAGAGAGAGAAAAACAAAGAGAGAAAGAGAGAGAGAAAGATGGAGAGAGACAGAGAGAGACAAAGAGAGAGAGAAAAACAAAGAGAGAAAGAGAGAGAGAGAGAGAGAGAGAGAGAGAGAGAGAGAGAGAGAGAGAGAGAGAGAGAGAGAGAGAGAGAGAGAGAGAGAGAGACAGAGACAGAGAGAGAGACGGACAGAGAGAGAGAAACCGCAGATATGGACCTGTTAGTGCGAGCTCTAACGAATCCCTTATTTGACGTCAATGGAACCGTTGAGTCCTAAAGATGTAGCGACTTAAAGAACATCTTAAGAAGAGCATACAGCGACAGAAAAATTATCGACAGGGCTCGGCACTGACACAATTTGAAATCGCAAAAAAAACAACAAGAAATTGCGTCTTGGATTGGAAACAATAATATTACTGTGAAACGACTAATGTGCCAACTAACTTCTCTTGTAATTACCAGAGTTGGCACTTATATCATCGTCAAACGGTTTTAACCATTCTGTTTCATATTCAATTATTTTATATACCGCGGATAAGAAAGGAAAACTTGAATTTTCAGCTTTTGGTGGTCTCTGAAGTAGAGAGTTTTGGCAACTGCCAGATCCGTACCAATACACTAACCGTCTCCTCTCTGAGGACTAATCAAACTTAGCCTGGTGCAAAGCTAGCTTATATCTTTGGAAATCTTTAGAGTTAAAAATTGATAATAAAATTCCTTAAAACAGTTTTCGTAGGGTATTTTCAAACATTCAAATATCAACTAGAACGTCTCCTCTGTTTACAAGATGCGATCAGCAAATGTCCTATCTGGCTCGAGAAAAACTTGGAAACTCCCGTGAGGGATCTAATCATTCTTTTAAAAATGACGAAAACGATTCAAATTTCAAGTAACTGCAAGACATAATTGTACAAGCGTTGATAGTTGATAATAAAAGAGACGAAAAGAAAGAAGAAAAAGCACGCAAAAATCAAACAGAGTACGTTATTGAAAAAAGAAAAAGATAAAAAAGACATATAACTTAAGTTGTTGATCAAAACTTAATTATGGTGGATTCAACAAATGGGGTCAAATGTTTTTTTCCAAAACTTTTTGAGAGAATGGCTGCATGGAAATCGCTGAATTTAACATTGTGTGAGAATTTTTTTTATCTTAAAATACATCATTTTCAATGCCTTTTCAAGTTCTTTAAGTATCATTCAAGTGAAACATAGATTGTGAATTCGACAATCAGAAAATCGCCCCAAATCGTAAGTTTTCCAACCTTAGAACTTCACTGTCTACCTCTGATAACAAGTTGGCGTTACGTACATGTGTATGGTTATATACTGAAAAAAATGATTCAGTCCTAAATCACTAAAAGGAGTAGAAGTACTTTTTTCCGGTTAGTTTTTCAAACCAATCAGAACCTTTATTTTATTATATTTTTCTTGCAAAGTGCCAATCACTGACAGCTAAAGGAGATAATACCGGTTAGTATTAAGCGAATTATTATTATTTAGTTATCTTTCTTCTCAAGCAGACCTCGTCCTCTCTCTCTCTCTCTCTCTCTCTCTCTCTCTCTCTCTCTCTCTCTCTCTCTCTCTCTCTCGCTCGCTCTCTCACCCTCTCTGTCTCTCTAAAAAATAAAATAAAAAATTAATCATCACTTTATAAAATAAAAAAACCTACTCAGAAATAAGTAAAATGTATGTCAAATTAAAAAAAATCACAACGACGAGTATGTAGACTCTAGAGTTAACTAGCACAGTTGAATGATACGATTTGGTTCATTAGGGTGAACCTTTTTTTGGACTTAGATTTGTAATCTCCAATGCTTTGCTAGAGTTTGTGTTGAAGCCTACATATAAAATTAAATTATGAAATTTAAAGACGTTGAGTCAAAGCATACTGTGCAAAAATTATCTTCTATTAGCAGCCACAATAGCCAGTATTCATAAAATGATTCATAAACATATGGCAACAATAGCATTTAGCTTGTGTGCAACAAAACGTTTTCGATTTTTAATTTTCTATATTTATAATGCAAACAAAATAAGAAACAAATAAGTTTAGAAAAAAAAGCAAACAACAATAAAATAAAAAGCAAAACAAATAAAAGATAAGAAAACAAAACAAAGCTCCCCCCAAAAAAAAAAAAAAAAAAAAATTAAAGAAACAAAGCCAGTACCAAAATTCTAAGCACAGCAAAAACATAAGAGGCATGGGAAATCACTGGAATCAAAAGATTCGGAACTGGCGGGAAAAAATTAGAATGATAGTGACCAGGCAACAGAGATTAGGAGATATGTCCGTTGTCCTGTTGGCTTAAAAGAAAAGAAAGTTAAATTAATGCTTTTATTAGCTTACGGGAAAACAATTACAATTAGGCAATGCATTCAACACATTTCAAAGGCCAAGATAATGAAAATTATTTAATTATTTGTGAGCCATTACAAAAGATCTAATAGAAGTCAACTCTTCATTATCTGCCATTAGAGTTTAACAGCTTTAATAATAATAATAATAATAATAATAATAATAATAATAATAATAATAATAATAATAATAATAATAATAATAATAATAATAATAATAATAATAATAATAATAATAATAATAATAATAATAATATAAAATCTTCAAACCCCTCAAAGCAATGAGTTTTTCCCTTTTTGTGATTCCATTAAACATATGTTACAGTGTATGAGATTCATCATTCACTATGAAAGGTTAAACCAACTGACCAATCAAACAATTCATGATGATGTCATTGTGCATGCAAGCTGTCTTTAAAGTAAGTCCGATGTTACATTTTCTTCACTTTTGAAGCAACCTGTTTTTCTATCTATTTCTTTTTTTTTTTTACTCAATAGGACAAAGTGAACCTGATTGTTACTAGTGATCATGGAATGGCTGAAACAGATTCTGACACCAAGGTGATCATTTTCTGTTACTTTATCAGATGCAGGTATAGAAAAACAAATTGGATTTGAGGTTATGCTGAAGCTAGAACTTGAACTTTACGAAAGGAACAAATATAAAAATTTGTGATAGATAAATATATAAAAAAGCTGTTAGATGGGTAAATATAAATAGAGTCCTAAAAAAACTGATATTATGAGATGGAGCTGAAAGTAATTAGGCATTAAGAGAGAGCAAGACAAAAAGAGAAAGTCGGTTGGGGCGGAAGTCAGAGAACGAGGGTGGGAGAGAAAAAAAGAGAGAGAAAGAAAAGAGAGACATATAGAGGGAGAGAAAGAAAGAGATAGGCAGATAAATAGATAGATAGATAGATAAAGAGAGAGAGAGAGAGAGAGAGAGAGAGAGAGAGAGAGAGAGAGAGAGAGAGAGAGAGAGAGAGAGAGAGAGAGAGAAAGAGAGAGAGAGTCAGCTCATATAAATTGACTTCCCCTCGTTGTGGACAAAGCTAAAATATCTCTCCCCCCACCAATTTTTTTTCCTAATTACCCTGCGTCTTGTCCAAAGTATTTTTATAAAAGCTTAATCTCATTCATCATGGCAGTTGATCGACTTAAGAGACTACGTGAACAGTACCTTGGTAAAGAACGTTGTGCAACAGGGCGCTTTAGCACATCTGATTCCTCAGCCTGGAAAGGTAGGTTAGCATCTCCTAGGGATGTGAGTGTGACGAAGTAGGTCTCTGCAGTTTGTTTGATTCTGTTCTGGAGAAACTCAAATAGTTTCATTGCTCAATGGGCCATTTCTTTTGGCCGACACTGCTGAATTATTGTTGATTATAAACTCAAGCTAATATGACATTTTTGTTAACCGTCAAACCATTATTTCTACCAATTCTTCTTCTGATAAATTTTGACATTTTACCTCATAAGTTAAGTACGTGCATAGATCAAGGCCATGTGTAAAAGATCAAATGCTTTTTGTATAAGAAATAACATATGGAAAACTTATTTTTCTAGGTACCGGTAGTCTAGAACCTCGAAGGGATTTTCTGGATTCTGAAATGAAGGAAAAGGAAACTTTGAGCGAAGAGATGGTGGAGGCTTGTCCTTTTACAATAGCCATTTTCCTCTGTGTTACAAGTTGGTGAAATGAAGTGCAAAAAAAGTAATAGTTTAACGTGTGCAGGATGAGAGAGGCTGATGCAAAGTCTAGAGTATAAAGAAAAGCAAAACAAAAACAAAACACCCATGAAAAATTATTGGAATGCCAAAACATGCCGAAACAAAGGCTTATAGTTTTAATTGTTTAAGAAAAATAACATTTTGCTGCAGTTTTTAATGTTTCATTGCATATATACAAACCAGAACTTATTTCGATCTTTTGCGGACATAAACCATGATAGTTTCAACTTCTTGTCATACACTAGTTATACTCTGAGAGTCAACTTCTTTTTGGGATTCAATACACCAATGAATAACTTCATTATAATAAATACTAAAAGTAATTGTCAGCATATTTTTTTAGGATTTATGTACGCATCAACTATTAGCTTGATGTATTTCACTATTAGTTATTGACATCTAATTTATAAATCACTAACTTCCTGTATGTTTATTACTTGTTTGGAAACAGACTCAAGACCTGGTGGACGCTCTGAAGGATGTGGAGCACATGAGAGTCCTTGTGAAGGAGGATAACACGCCAGAGAGATTACACTACAAAGACCATAGCAGAATCCAGCCTGTAGTGCTCCTGGCTGACGAAGGTTGGACCATATCTGAGGTAGAGACTGCTCGCTCCTTTTTATTAGCCCAATTCGGCAAAAAAATTCTTAATCATTTTTATGGATAGTTATTCGTTTTAATCTGCTGCTTGAAGATTTAGGCTGGACGTTTTCTTAACTGTCACCTTCACGACTTCCACACCAACAAAAGTGCAACTTTGTATCTCAATGCCAACTTAACACTAGGTGAATTGACCTAAAAAAACCAACGAATTTTACGATGATGTAATATAACGTGGAGCATTAAAGGGAGAATGATAAACTAAAGTATCGAAATTGTTGATCAAACGAAATTAGTTATATGTTTATTTAGTACAAAGAAGGCATCTCTAATTAAGTAAGGGTCGATGTGCTTCGCATAAAAATAAAAAGTATAGAATCTTAACCCTTGTACGTCAGAAGATCAACATATTGTATGTTAAAAGAATTTACCGCCCCAAACACACTTAAATAAATCGAATCTCTAGATTAATTGTGCATAAAGTAACCAGAAAATCAAAATATTTAAAAAACTGGAAAGAAAAAGAATGAAAAAGAAAAAAAAAATAATTGAAAAAACAAGTTATGTGGGTTTTTAGTTTAGATATGAACGGCAGCCAGTTGAGCATTTATCCCATTTCATTCAAACATGTGGTTAAATCTCTCTCTCTCTCTCTCTCTCTCTCTCTCTCTCTCTCTATCTATCTATCTATCTCTCTCTCTCTCTCTCTCCGCCCTCCGCCCCTTCCCAATCCCCTCACACACATACATGCTGCAGGCTTATACTTTCATTTACTTTTTCAATAAATCTGATGAACTTGAAAAAATTCTGTTAAATTCCACATTTTAGCTCCAAACCTATATCTTCAGAGCTATTTATTTCGACTTGATCGTTTTAACCAAAAAAAAAATAACATAGAAAAAAAAAAGACAACAAAACAATTCAGTCGAAACAAAAATCTATTATATAATACTCTGAAACAGACCCGACACTTAGTTCAAACTAAATTATTGTGCTTTTCCCCTGATAGTGTTCAAAGAAATGCAATTCACTCGGTTTCAATATAGCTTTATGAGTAGGAAGCTTTAATTGAAACAAGAATATACCACGAGCCCGCACAATACCATTGGAAGTTTGTCAACTTACAATATTACTTTTCACCCTTAACTTCTAGATCTAAAAGAAATCTTTCTCTACTAGCTGGATCCCATAAACATTCTAAGGAAGACCTGGAATAATGCAGGCATGTGCACGACCTAGATTATTACAGTTATATGAAGCTGACACACTTTGATATAGATCTTGTCTTAAGTATGAAGTAATTTTTTGTAAAAACCAATCATTGATTCTAAAAGCTTATTGGTAGGTGTAATTAGAAGGTTCATAGAAAGGACCTAAGCCATACCGGAAAGAATAAAAACTATATGCTAGAAGACTAAAGTTAATTTTGATGTTATATAAAGTTTCCAATTTCCTAGTTGCATAAACATTGAGATCATTGCAACCGAAAGTCCAAGCTACCCATCTATATACACTACTCCATAATTGCTTTTGTTTCGTCAATTTGTGAAAGTAAATGATTGGGTGATAAACTATATAACCTGATGTGTACTATGTCGTTTAAAGAGTCGCAGTGATAAAACCTTTATTGAAAATTAACTAATATGGAAGTATCGTAAAGATGACCTTACGTGATATGAATATAATACAATTTTGGTAATGATATTTAGATGACAATCGACCTCAAATTATAAGCATTTAAATATGAGATGCATAAATGCAATAATCATGATCCAGTTTTGAGCAAGCTAGTCTATTTACTACTATAATGCGAAACAATAATTTAAAAATGGGGTCACTTTTAATCTGCCTTTGAAGAATTACAATGAGATGCAAATTTTGGTCATGGCTGTCAAGGCTTAAATTGAAGGATACTATTTGACGAATACATCTTAACTTTATAAACTCTTTCCCGATATTGATTTCAATCTTCAGAATGGCACCTGGCGACGACTTAATATGGTTCGATTCCTTGGCGACCATGGTTATGATAACATCCTGAACTCTATGAGGCCCATATTCGTCGCAAGAGGCCCAGCCTTCAAACAAAACGCTGTTGTTGAATCTATCGACACCGTGGATATATATCCTCTTATGTGCCACCTGCTCAACATCGAGCCAGCACCAAACAACGGAAGTTTGCAAAGAGCAGCCACACTCTTGCGTGTACCGCCAAGAACACCTCAGCCAATCAACTCGCCAACAACACCTCAGCCAATCAACTGTCTTTCTGATTGGTCAACAAGACCAGAAGTCTGCTCCTACTTACTTGGGGCACTCTTTCTGTTGAACCGTCTTATAAAGTACAGCATTGTACTTTAAAGCATGAAAATCAACACAGCGGGTTGATAATAATAATAATAATAATAATAATAATAATAATAATAATAATAATAATAATAATAATAATAATAATAATAATAATAATAATAATAATAATAATAATAATAATAATAATAATAATAATAATAATAATAATAATAAATATCAAGAAATTTCACGTGTAGCTGAATCGGCGACGTCTGGTTTGTAAAACAGCAATATAATTATTACGTTCGTCAAATACCATTCTGTTTGATGCTTGAATATGTACGTCTATAATTCTTTTATGATTAGATCTACATGTGCACCTCATGTAATATATTAAATACCTATCAAAACATTAAAAAAAAAGAATAATAATTGAATCTTCCATAAGTTTAAAGCTCCTATGCTATGTCATATTTTGACACCTATCTTTCCTCAAAGCTTTGTGTTAATGTAGTGACTTGTCGCAAAACTTTATATTTGTATTTTCAGCTAGTTATTGATAGGGATGAAGGATGATTTGAAAAAAAAAATTATTTTGTGAACTTCAATTTACTGAAGGTAATTCTTTTCTGTATTGACGATTCTTAAATTTCAAATTTCCAGGCGGTAAACCAATAAACTCTTCGAAGATTAAAACTATTCTATTGGAAGGAACAAAAGATAAACATGATCAAATCTTAATTTATGGACAGTCATTGAATTGAATTTCCATGTCTGTAATAAAAATCCAGGATCATGAGAACACAATGGTTTTTCGTTTATCATTAAAAGGTTTAATCAAATAAAGTTTCAATTAAGGCACTGAGGATGTTATTTGTACGTATAATAACAAAATTTTAATACCGGAGTTTTTTAATTTACATCCACCTTTTTGTTTATATATTATTTCGTATTAATGACTTTCCATTATTTCCATTGACCTACTTTCTTTGTTGTAAACAAACAAAGAAATTTAAAAAGTAAATGATAAAATACTTCTGCGGCGGAAGACAAACTCTTCTTTAGTTGGAATCCCCTTCTCTGGTGGTTGTATGTTGAATCAAAGCAGGACCTGACGGAAATTCTCAGTCAAGACGTAGACAACTCACCTCATACATAGCGACAAATGCACGAACCACAATCAGTTACCGTATAAGAACAATGCTCGAAATGAAATGCATCAAAGAAACAAAGCAAACACAATCTTTGTAATACCCGTGACAAAAAGACGCCATGAAAAAAAAGGTTCACTTTCAACATTTTTCCATGCGTTGCAATTGATCTGTTGTATGTCTTGTCCTCGTCTAGTCTACATTTAGGCTTCTATTCCTAAGATGCTCTTAGGAAAAATTGATCACCTTCAAATGCCAAATAGCTCTTGTACTATTTCAGCATCCTGTATAAAAATTCAATTCTAAGCATAATCACTGAGCAAAAAAAAAAAAAAGGTTCATATGAGCACTGCAGGCTCTAGTTTTCTTACTAACAATTTAAACCTTGTAATCAGCTGTCATAAATTTAAGTTCTTGAATATTTATTTGCTTATACAAATACAAACAAAATGTTAATTAAATAATATCAATGAAGAGATCTTTCTCATATAATTGTTGTCACTTTTATGTCATTCTTGAAGCCCTCGATCTACTTGATCGAAATAAAAATGCACTGTTTGAATGAGATCTATCTAGCTTTACTTCTTTGAGCCAATGAACTTAAACCTCTCCTTCTTTTAAAGTTTCCTAATATGCGTCATTTTCAAGCTTGTAGGAGTGTAGATCGAGATAAAGCAACTGCTTATATTTAGCTCCATAGTTAACGATTAAGTGTAATGTCAGCCAAAGATATATATATTTATATAAATATATATATATATATATATATATATATATATATATATATATATATATATATATATTGGACCTTATCAAGCCTCAGGAAAGGGCTGATAAGGTAAGATTTAACCTCAACCATTGACCATATTGTTAGTCTATCGCTCGAGTTGCTCAGCTTTCTGATAGCATATAATATCTGAACGAGCGCAACATGAATGATAGCAGTTTTTAATTTGACACCATATTTCTGAATGAGTGTTACACATATGATTAGAGTTTTTAGTCTGACACCATATTTCTGAATGAGTGTTACACATATGATTAGAGTTTTTAGTCTGACACCATATTTCTGAATGAGTGTTACACATATGATTAGAGTTTTTAGTCTGACACCATATTTCTGAATGAGTCTACACATATGATTAGAGTTTTTAGTCTGACACCATATTTCTGAATGAGTGTTACACATAGGATTAGAGTTTTTAGTCTAACACCATATTTCTGAATGAGTGTTAGTTACACACATGTTTAGAGTTTTTAGTCTGACACCATATTTCTGAATGAGTGTTAGTTACACTTAGGATTAGAGTTTTTAGTCTGACACCATTTTTCTGAATGAGTGTTAGTTACACACATGTTTAGAGTTTTTAGTCTGACACCATATTTCTGAATGAGTGTTAGTTACACTTAGGATTAGAGTTTTTAGTCTGACACCATTTTTCTGAATGAGTGTTAGTTACACTTATGATTAGAGTTTTTAGTCTGACACCATTTTTCTGAATGAGTGTTAGTTACACACATGTTTAGAGTTTTTAGTCTGACACCATATTTCTGAATGAGTGTTAGTTACACTTATGATTAGAGTTTTTAGTCTGACACCATTTTTCTGAATGAGTGTTACACATAATGTTCTGAGTTGTTAGTCTTGCCTCTATTGCTTTCGCTATGTTCTCTGCATCCCTCGGGTCAATTTACAGTAATGACAGAGGCCAATTTTAGAGCTTGGCCGCTCTGCCAAAAATATTAGCTGACGAATGTTTGGAAGTTAATTTATTTACATTACTATAACAATTCAAATATCAGTCTCTTATCAGAACTTGAGTTTTAATAAGGTTACTTTAATGTATGAGGGTTAAAAAAATGGAATCTCTTAACCCTTCTGTTATTTTTTTTCGCTTCATTTTTAAAGGATTCATAGGCAGACGTTTGCATTCGCAAGTTTTATTAAAACAACAGCCGTTATGAATGTATAAATTGATTGATCAAGAGTTAAAAAACGAGAACTACATGATTATAGTACTACATATATCCATACTACTGCTGAAACTGCAAATCGGTTGGCCTCCTATAGCTAGCCTCAACATAATGCATGGAAATCAAGAAAACCTGATCAGCGTTTGAAAAAAAAAATTCGGTTGCGATTCACAACCAGAACTTAGACTGTAATATATAATGTGTTTACAGAGAAACAATATTCAGTCACTAAACCGCCCATGGACATATGAGAATATTACCTGAGGAATTCATTCGTTTGATACAATCTTCTGAATTTTACTATTTACATAATACAATCAATAGATTTACTTTAGTGGTGCCCTTTTTCCCTGACTGTCTAATCAGTCTCTTCTTGCGACCGCCGATCGGCTCTGTTTGGAAGCCATAATTGACATCTGAACGTAAGCTAGTTTAGCATGGGATAATGCGCCTTTATCTAGAATGTACGAATTTGAAGTTATATTATGTATATGCTCACCCCTCCCCTGTTTTAAGACTAGGCGAGATCTCTTCATCATCGGACACACTGATCACAAAAACGGGCGACAGTAAAACTTTATTTTCGGCTTATGGTCTTTGATAGATTGAATAAAAGGTTGACTGATTGATCGGGTATTTGAAATAGTTTTTCAATCCATCAGTCATGAAATACGCCCCGTCCGCAGATTGAACACATCAGATCACACAAGAAGCACATCTCTGCAGTTGTCAGGACAGGACTTTATAACTTCAGACCTCTTCATTCCAACCTATCAGTGAGTGGTCAGAAAGAGAAGGAGGTTCGTGGTTCCAGGCGATCAGGCGTATGGTGGTGACCTGGTAGCGTCTTATTGGACATGATTGTAGGGTTTCCCATGTAGATACCCCAAGGGTGCTCCCCAGTTGGTAGACAGACGGCCACAAAATGTTACACCATTTCGGTAAACTTTGTTTCAGCTTTCACTCTTACTAGTCTTAGCGTTCTCTCTACTGCACCTCTCTCCCCCTCTATATCACTAATATCACTTGTAGCCAGTTCTTTGTATGTTTCCTGTTCTTTCAAGGGATGAGAACAAATTTAGCTTTGTGAACTCATAGAAAGACGAACTATAAAAAAATCCTCATTGCAGACACATATACATTTTATTAACCCTTAGGAATAGGGCTACTTAAAACAAACTATGTCAAAAAACGCTCGGATATCACAAACAACAAATCCACACATTAACAATAAATAACCCTAGCTTTACTTTAAAAAAATTTGTTTTTAATGGTATTTGGCTTTTTCAAAAATTCGTAGACGCTCTAGGTTATCTATAAATATTAATAGATTTTTTTGGTCATGAGCTGTCTGTTATATTTCAAAAGTTCTGCTTTAGTCTGTCTATAGAATCTTTTCTACAGGTGAAGCCAGTCTGTGCTGATACTGTTCTCCAATATTTGCTTTCTTTCGCTAATCAAAGTTTCAGATGTTAGTTTCTAAGGTGGCTGTCCTTAATTACATAATCATTATTTTTTTTGTGTCGAAAACCATGATGTTTTTTTCACTCAATATCGGACTAACCTATGTGGAATAGAGACATTTGTAGGAGATTGATCAAAAATCTTGAATCAACCTGAAAGAGAAGACTGTAGAGGCAATAGAAAGATTGTGGGTAGACCCAAGACTGTAGTGTAGGAAGATTTATTTGACTCAATACTTGGATCTAGCCAGGCTTAAGTCTGATCCAGGATCAAGACAGAGACCTATTACTTTCTCTAAAGGTACAGAAGCTATGGGCTGTGAGGATCAGACACTTTCCCTTTTTCTCAGTTAATGAAGACCAGCCTGGATTAGATTCAGCAGATTACGATACCCAAAGAATAGATAGACACAATCAAGGACAGAGCATAGCTGTGTAAATCAGTTTTCTTCGTGGCCCAGATAGCAAATAAGTAAAAATGATTTTGAGGCCATTCCTCTTTATTCATATAGTTTGTCACAGAACTTTAAAACATCGATAAATACTCGGTTGGTAAAAAGACTTTCCAAACACAGAGTTACATTAATCTGTCTACACACTTACCGCTCCACTATCGTGGTCGGGGACTTTACTGTGTGAGAATGATATCGATCTAAAACTATACTCAGAGACCATGAGGAAATACAAAGGAAGCAGGAAAAAAATAAGAAAAGCTAATTAGGTGATAACAATGCACAGAGGATAGATTTCATGAGAGCAAATACTTGACAAGAAAGAGAAAAGGAAAAGAAATAGATAGACTAAAGTTTACAATAAGACTATGAAATAAGAAATGTAAAGATTAAGATACATGTAGGAAGGAGGCGAGGCATTACGCTAAAATAAGAAGAAAAACATACATGTACAATTAGAGGAAAAAGCTAAGTCGAAAAACTTGATTCATGAATTTTGTTTTGATACTGCAAATTGAGCTGTTAACCCATTTGTAATAGTTATAGTCTTCCTCCACAGACTCCATGTATCAGATGAAACTGTCTGTGAGAACCGCCACATTACAGGAACACAGCATTTTAGATGCCGTTTCTCATCTATTTTAACTGATGTAAAATAAAGTAAGTATAATGTAAGCAAATTTCACAGCATTGTTCCAGTACTTTTTGCTTCTAAAGAGCTTAAGAGCGTACCAAATGTAAGAAATTATTATTGACCGTCCTTTAAAAGTAAATAACGACAGTATACACCAAGAAAGAATACGTAAGCCCTACAAGCTTATTCAAGAAGATAACTTGTTATTATGATATTAAGCGGCAAGAAGCGAAGTTGGGAAGCCCTAAGTCCTTAGGACAGGAGATAATGGAAAAGAAACTAAATAGGAAACGGACCGAGTGTAGGCTGAGGTAACGGCGCGCAATTTTCGAGAGATGGGAGAGAGAATTTAATGATGACATTGCTAAGCATCACGCCTAGGGAAGACCTCAACACAAACAGCGGGCTTGATAAGGAATAAACGATGAAGCAGAGGAGAATGAGGAAATTTTAGTGAAAATCAAAAGTACAACTCAAATAGTTTCGATTAAAAAAATGGGGAAGCAGAGATAAACAAACATGATATAACTTCCCTTACTCAAAGTTTAGTTAAGGTTTCCAAATATTTTTTTAGTTTACCATCCCTCAAGTGCCTTAAAAAGATTCCACAGTGTAGGGCAATCTCGCTCAGAAAGTTTTTTGAGATTGTAAATAAAATTCGTTTGCGCTTGTACATATTGCGGCGGGTCAGACGTTAAGTAAGTCTTTGGTGTTTTGGTCTTAGATTGTTTGAAACTACTAATCATATCAAACTTTTCTCCCGGTGGTGCAGATAGCCTCTAAGTCTATGGATCATGTCTGCACATGTGGTTACACATCTATAGCAAGATCTATTTACGTTAGACTTAGATCTACTTTGAACTAGATGATTAAATTCACCTAGTGTATCACGTTTTCTATGGATGGGATGCACTGAAAATATTCTTGTCTTGCTTTTCCTTTGCCTTTGTCTGCATCTCAAAAGAAACAACAATTTTCTTCCTCTGCTACACGCCATATTTGCAAGGCGGCCGTGTCTGACCGCCAACCTCCGGTGTTAATATGGTCGGCTGATCCCGACGGAAAACAGCGGGTCTGGTCTGACCGTCAACCTCCGGTGTTAATATGGTCGGCTGATCCCGACGGAAAACAGCGGGTCTGGTCTGACCGTCAACCTCCGGTGTTAATATGGTCGGCTGCACCCGACGGAAAACAGCGGGTCTGGTCTGACCGTCAACCTCCGGTGATAATATGGTCGGCTGATCCCGACGGAAAACAGCGGGTCTGGTCTGACCGTCAACCTCCGGTGTTAATATGGTCGGCTGCACCCGTCGGAAAACAGCGGGTCTGGTCTGACCGTCAACCTCCGGTGTTAATATGGTCGGCTGCACCCGACGGAAAACAGCGGGTCTGGTCTGACCGTCAACCTCCGGTGTTAGTATGGTCGGCTGCTCCCGATGGAAAACAGCGGGTCTGGTCTGACCGTCAACCTCCGGTGTTAATATGGTCGGCTGATCCCGACGGAAAACAGCGGGTCTGGTCTGACCGTCAACCTCCGGTGTTAATATGGTCGGCTGATCCCGACGGAAAACAGCGGGTCTGGTCTGACCGTCAACCTCCGGTGTTAATATGGTCGGCTGATCCCGACGGAAAACAGCGGGTCTGGTCTGACCGCCAACCTCCGGTGTTAATATGGTCGGCTGCACCCGACGGAAAACAGCGGGTCTGGTCTGACCGTCAACCTCCGGTGTTAATATGGTCGGCTGATCCCGACGGAAAACAGCGGGTCTGGTCTGACCGTCAACCTCCGGTGTTAATATGGTCGGCTGATCCCGACGGAAAACAGCGGGTCTGGTCTGACCGCCAACCTCCGGTGTTAATATGGTCGGCTGATCCCGATGGAAAACAGCGGGTCTGGTCTGACCGTCCACCTCTAGTGTTAATATGGTCGGCTGATCCCGACGGAAAACAGCGGGTCTGGTCTGACCGTCAACCTCCGGTGTTAATATGGTCGGCTGCACCCGACGGAAAACAGCGGGTCTGGTCTGACCGTCAACCTCCGGTGTTAATATGGTCGGCTGCACCCGACGGAAAACAGCGGGTCTGATCTGACCGCCAACCTCCGGTGTTAGTATGGTCGGCTGCACCCGACGGAAAACAGCGGGTCTGGTCTGACCGCCAACCTCCGGTGTTAATATGGTCAGTGATCCCGACGGAAAACAGCGGGTCTGGTCTGACCGTCAACCTCTAGTGTTAATATGGTCGGCTGATCCCGACGGAAAACAGCGGGTCTGGTCTGACCGCCAACCTCCGGTGTTAATATGGTCGTCTGATCCCGACGGAAAACAGCGGGTCTGGTCTGACCGCCAACCTCCGCTGTTAATATGGTCAGCTGCACCCGACGGAAAACAGCGGGTCTGGTCTGACCGTCAACCTCCGGTGATAATATGGTCGGCTGATCCCGACGGAAAACAGCGGGTCTGGTCTGACCGTCAACCTCCAGTGTAAATATGGTCGGCTGCACCCGTCGGAAAACAGCGGGTCTGGTCTGACCGTCAACCTCCGGTGTTAATATGGTCGGCTGCACCCGACGGAAAACAGCGGGTCTGGTCTGACCGTCAACCTCCGGTGTTAATATGGTCGGCTGATCCCGACGGAAAACAGCGGGTCTGGTCTGACCGTCAACCTCTGGTGATAATATAGTCGGCTGATCCCGACGGAAAACAGCGGGTCTGGTGTGACCGTCAACCTCCAGTGTTAATATGGTCGGCTGATCCCGACGGAAAACAGCGGGTCTGGTCTGACCGTCAACCTCCAGTGTTAATATGGTCGGCTGATCCCGACGGAAAACAGCGGGTCTGGTCTGACCGTCAACCTCCGGTGTTAATATGGTCGGCTGCACCCGACGGAAAACAGCGGGTCTGGTCTGACCGTCAACCTCCGGTGTTAATATGGTCGGCTGCACCCGACGGAAAACAGCGGGTCTGGTCTGACCGTCAACCTCCGGTGTTAATTTGGTCGGCTGCTCCCGATGGAAAACAGCGGGTCTGGTCTGACCGTCAACCTCCGGTGTTAATATGGTCGGCTGATCCCGACGGAAAACAGCGGGTCTGGTCTGACCGTCAACCTCCGGTGTTAATATGGTCGGCTGAT
>JAWDGP010003178.1:0-27500 GCA_033675545.1 Elysia crispata | reverse complement strand
GATCAATGGATAGATTTTTGTTTACACCTAAAACACGTAGAGATCCCATGGATAGATACCTGTTTAAACCTGAAACACGTAAAGGTACGAGCCAAATATGATGCAGATATCTACCACTTTGGCTCATAAAAGACCAGCTATTCTCAATGTAGTTTTCAGGGATAGGGAGCGGGATGAAGAGATAGTAACTTGCGATTTATAGCTACTAGAATAACAACAACAACAACAACAATAATAATAATAATAATAATAATAATAATAATAATAATAATAATAATAATAATAATAATAATAATAATAATAAATAATAATAAAAATAATAATAATAATAATAAAATAATAATAATAATAATAATAATAATAATAATAATAATAATAATAATAATAATAATAATAATAATAATAATAATAATAATAATAAGAAGAAGAAGAAGAAGAAGAAGAAGGAGAAGAAGAAGAAGAAGAAGAAGAAGAAGAAGAAGAAGAAGAAGAAGAAGAAGAAGAAGAAGAAGAAGAAGAAGAAGAAGAAGAAGAAGAAGAAGAAGAAGAAGAAGAAGAAGAAGAAGAAGAAGAAGAAGAAGAAGAAGAAGAAGAAGAAGAAGAAGAAGAAGAAGAAGAAGAGAGAGAGAGAGAGAGAGAGAGAGAGAGAGAGAGAGAGAGAGAGAGAGAGAGAGAGAGAGAGAGAGAGAGAGAGAGAGTAGAAAGAGGATAAAGTTATAGATAAAAAGAAAAAAACCAAACGCATGGGAAGAATGTGACGGACAATTTATCTTTGCCATGTTCTCAATTTATGGCTGCTTTGAAACCAGATTTACTATAAAGATAGCGTCATGGATCTATGTATATGCTTTTGAAGTATGTTTAACGGTTTGTTCCAAGATAGTAACTCTCCAACTCTCAGGGAGACGAACATGTTTTCTGCCACCGAAATGTCTTCCATTTGTGTAATCATTGAAACAGATCTTGCTCCTGTAGGCTCCAAAACCTTTGATATGCAGATAAACTATTAATAAATATTACATATAGATCACACAGGGATTCATGCAATATTTACAGCGAACGCAATCTTGATAAAGGAAAACCTTTTTTTGCGGAAGAAAGTAAAGGCAAACACTGATCGAGATGATTGTAATACATTTAGTTAATCACATTTTACATTTATGAGGAGGCCTGGGATTTTCAGGCTCATGTCGGAAGTTACCGTTTTTAGCTATTGGGCTTCAAACATAAAAAAAAAAAATCAAATTTTCAAGGTTTCCACTTTTTAGCTTCTTATGAACTATCAACCATTTTTCTATCTTGTCAAAAGTGTCAAAGCCCAAAAGAAACTTTAAATATACTTTATGGTGCTTTTGTGAAGATAACTGCAACCCTGCATGAGAACTTTCCCTAACTTTAAACACGTTTGTCTGTTTCTCATTCCCTAGCCTTGGGTTAAGTTTTGGGTCATACCTCAGCCAAATACTTATAAATTCTAAAACTTTTAACTGTTTTATGCAGGGAATTGGTTGGGCTTTCAAAACTATGCAATCACAATTTGTCCAAACTAGTCATTCAGCCTGAAAATTGCAGGCCACCTCACATTTACTCTTATATTATAGCGATTTGCAAAAAGAAAGAAAAGAAACGTACACTGTTAGAGAGAGATTAAGGTACAGTTATACAAAGAAATATGAATTGGCAAGTATACAAAATTTACGTGTGAGTGTTTATCTACAAAATATTTAGCCTTATATTTATATATACTTTTCAAAACTACATAAAAGAGATGTATTACAATATTATATTAAAAATATCTCTTTTTTTCTCTATCCCTCCTTGCCCTTTCTACATTATAGTTTCCCTCTCTTACCATTTCCCAATTTCAAACTTGGTTGTTGCAATAGCAGCTTTTATGACAGACATAATATCATCCTGATGGTATACACAACGTTGAGAGATGGTTCGACATGAAGCGTTGAAGCTGCTAGCAGAAGTCAACAGATCAGAGCTGCTGGCTCGCGCCTGCTGCCAGGATTAGGTAACTCTCCATGCTCACCACATAATCTGCAGAACCCCGCCGCGTTTACTGGGGCACTTGCGTTGCCTTGAGAGACCTAACCCTGCTCTGTGTATGATTATGTTCTGCCCCCAACAGAGTACGGGCGGAGTAGATGAGACAGTAAAATGGAGAGGAGGGTGGAGGGGAGGCTGAGGGTAAAATGAATCGAGCATTCAAAAAAAAAAATTTTCGGTATGAACAGAATAAAATATCTAATACGTCGCATTCAACGATGATAGATACTTCAGGACTGCAGTAATCAACGATGATAGATACTTCAGGACTGCAGTAATCAACGATGGTTAGGGCAAGAAAATTTTTGACGCTGTTTTCTTTTTGTCACCAAAATAAATCTATTTGAAGAAATAAAATACTTTAACATTGCCATAAGTCTGGGTAAAAAAGAATAATTCTGAAATTAATATGATATACATGTATTCTAAAATTAGTCGCTCGCTGTTTTATAAATTTACCCAAAAACTTTTTCCATGATAAATTGCTTAACTTTCTTTTGTCTCCCTTTCTCCTTCTAATATATCTATCTATCGATTTATAAAGATAACAAATGATTGTACAGTGTATAATATATAGTGGTTCGTTTCATAACTCTTATCAATTTTTAACACACCCTGTACCTGTAATGAGTTTCTGATCCCTTTTTATGTGTTTCTTAAATAAGCAGGCTTTCCCCTCCCAATCTTCAAGTCCACAGTAGAAGAGAAGATAAGTTTTCTCTCCTCATACCTGACTTGGCAAGCGAACTGCACCGCCGCTTGAAACATGTCAAGGGTTTGCGTTCAAAACACTTCAGTCACGATCAGATCGACACATCTGCTCCGCACAGCTTTTGATTTCAACAACGTGAAAAAGATATCAGTTAGAATCAAATGATAGTCCTGCACTTTACACCAAGTTTTTAGATTGTAGCACCACTTTTATTACCTCAAAACGTTTCTTGCCGGATAGCTTGTTAAAGTTAGACCAAAAAATCATTGAGTTTTCTTTTTTTAAATCACAACACAAAGATCATGCAAATTTATAGCAAACCTCATTTTCTTAAGTTCATATTGCACGTATTCAATTGAAAAAAAAAGAAATATCAGGTAAAGGAAAAAAAAAGTATTTTCTGCCATATTCAAATGATGTAGGTTATGCTTTGGGTAACATTGGGAAGCAATTATAACTTTTTACATTGGCAAAATCTAAGATAAGTTCTAAGTGTCAGAATTTTTAGTACATGGACCGTCACTGGAATAAATACGGCTATATAGAAAAATCAATTCATTTGTAAAACCTAAAAAAGAAAAAAAGTACTTTTAGTCGTAGAACGATCGCGTACTCCACCAGTAATTTCACAAGGTTACAATAGTAACTCTCAACCCCGCGGCGGAAGTGCAGCGCAAGGAAGGACAGTGAAGAAAATGAAAAAAAAAATATCTGAGACTTACACAAAATAGAGCTTGATTAAATGATAGACTGTCATGTCCTTACATTGAATGAAATCTGAAACTGCGCGTAGCCTAGAATAAAAAGTAATTAAATACGCCTGAGCGTCTTAAATTAGTATTGCCTTTTTATTTTTTTTATTTTCCCTTTTTTTCACTCACTCTTTCAATCCAAAAAGCAAATAGGAGAGACAATGTCTGATTCAGAGTCCGAAAAGAAATTCTGATGCAGGACGTCATAGTCGTCGATTTTGCTACCCTACTGTTCACGAAATCTTGTTGCGTTACTGCACCAAAAAGCACAGTTGAAAGATCATAATCATAAACTTATATTCTAAGATCTACAAAAAAGAATTAAAAAAAGGAAACTAAAAAGTTTACCAAGGTCTAAGAAACACAATGAAAGTGCTCTCTGCTATGGAATGTCTCACACACACACACACACACAAAAGCTGGGCGTTATTTTGTAAGACTCTGCTAAACATTTCAACCTGTTCAACTAGAGCGAATTAAGAGAAAAGCTTATTTCTCGTGTAGCTTTAGTTCATTGGTTTTTCTCTCAAAACTGTCGTCCCCTTTCATAACTCTGCCCTATGATTAAATTTGCGTCTGATTCAAATTAAAATAATAAAAAAAACGTTTGTCCACTTGATTTCAATTTCATAGATGTTGGTATCACCTAGTAGAAAAAAAAAGCTGTTCAGGTTAAAAGCCGGGAATTGCTTCACACGGTTAAGCATTTAGCAAACATCCAAGCGTATCCAAAGTTCAGCTCTCCTGGTATAGCCACAGCTCTTGTAAAAGGTTAAAGGCTACCTTCTCTCTCTCTCTCTCTCTCTCTCTCTCTCTCTCTCTCTCTCTCTCTCTCTCTCTCTCTCTCTCTCTCTCTCTCTCTCTTGACATGATTTGATCCTGACGTCGATGAGATCTCCAACCCGCAGTCCGGGTACTCAAAAGGTGATCAGATTCTACCTTTCCCATACCCAGGTGGTCCAGGGTCAAGATGGTGAAAGATAGCTTTTTGCCACAACCTATCTAAAATATCCAAGTCCAGATCACTGAAAAAACCTCAGTGAGGTACAGTAACTAACAGCAGTAAAGGAGAACAATCTCACGTCATCTCCTCACAGATGAGAGCCATAATTAATTTCCCTGGTCTAATGAACACAGAGTTTCCAAAGTAAATCGGTGAAGCGAATAAACGGTCATATAGTTCATTTTGAATCACTATCTAAGAGATTTTGTTTGAAAAGAGATATAGATGTTCAGCCGAACATAAACATCTTTACAATTTCAACACCTCTCGACCTTGATTTTTCTCTTGGGCTCGTCTTTGCACCAACACGACTGATTTTATTTATAGTTTCGCAATTTATTTCAATGCAGAGACTGATGAATGTCTGGCCTTTGCAAATGGACAAATCTACATCGATAGATACACACTCAAAATATCTCTTAACCCTTACTCTGTCACAAAGCAATCTATGAAAACAAAAAGGATAAAGTTAAAAGTCGAGAAAGAAATGAAAGCCTTTCTGTTTGTTTTTCGTGGCCAAATTCAATACTTTCAATCCACAGATTTCAGCGCGGCATTCTATATATAAATATCTCTATAATTTGAAAGAAAAAAAAAAATCACGGAAAAGCCTTATCAAAGCTTTAGCTACGTCGACGGTAACTTCCGCTGATCACTCAAATGGAAGCTAACATTTTACAGTCTTGAGTGGTATATTTTTTTTGAAGCACTTCATATTATTTAAGAATATGATCACTGTACAAAAAGTTTGTTATCCTGTAGCTTAAGTATATTGCAGTGCATAAATTGGAACCACTGAAAACAGAAAGATGCAAATAACATTAAGATTTGAAAAATTTGTTTTGTTGTATCTTCACTGTCCATATCAATCTCTTTAAAAAGTAGCATGCCAAACAGCTCAGCGGCAAAGGAAAAAAAATTCTATCAAATTTTACGAGAAAATGAAGAAAAGCCTAGGAGCTGTAACCTTTACGAGCTTTCCCCTAAATAATGCTTGACTCTCCGTGAGTAAATGGTTTGGTCAGGAGGAGAACAAAAATAGCCACGGCTAAATCAAGCGTGGTCTCTTGTTGTTAATTTCACGACCTTTCCCCGATATACACAAGAAAAAAAGGCTGGCCTCTGAGACTCATTGAAATGAGCCCATACGATACATTATTTCCCCACGAGATTATTAGTCCTTCAGGGAGCAAAATTAAGGGAAAGTTACCCAAGAAAACATATTTAATATTTTTAAAGAAAGCAGTAAACTGGTAGATAATACTATATGACAGAGTTGACGTTAAGTACTGATTTAGTTCGCATAATCATTAAGAACTCCAAGATTTTTTCCACAACAAACTAGCCGATAGAATTGTTAAGAAAATGCCAAACATATCATTTCATTATGATACGCTACTAAACTAGTTACTATTGTAACAGCTTATTTTGCAGGATCTCACATAAGTCACTCGGGTCCTTAAAGTTTTATTTCACTCTAGCCTCTAATTTTCATAATTTTACACCACAGTTGGGTTACAACTATAATGAATGTGTCTTGAGTAGTAAAAATAACCACAGTCATGTTGCATTGAGATTAAAAGTAAATAATTACTAATCAAACATTTTGTTGCAAATATTTCTTCTAAAACAACTGTTAGGTAAAGACAATCTGTAAATAATAAATAATAAATGGGGAATGGATTTTAAAAATCATGTTCATACAACTTGAAATCCGATACGATTTAAACAGTCAATGATATTGACGGTAGAGTTCCGCCCATTTCCCACTCTTGTCTCTCGTTTTCTGCCCTTACCTGTCACTCAGCCAAGTCTCTGTACCACGTCTTCCCTTAAAGTTCAGTTCCATGTTTTTGCCATCGTCTCTTAGAGCTGAGCAGGCTCAGAGGCATATCACGAGCTCTCTCAGGTAAACATGTCTTTTCTTCAATACATATTTTGTCACAAGTGCAGCATTCATACAAAGACGAGTATTTATTTTCCACTAGAAATAGTAACAACTTTAATTTCAATGGAATTTTTTGTAATTGATATATATATATATATATATATATATATACAATGAGAATCATAAAAAAAAAATGATTACCTAGATTTAATTTTGATTTGCCATGACTCCAGAGTTTCGAGCCCGTGCGACTCTCTTCAGATGGCTGTGGGTAATGGTCGGTGGTTTGTGTTTACGTTTGACAGCAGGAAACGTTTTCTGTGCACGCAGTGAGAGAAGATCTCCTTTTATTCGTTTAGGGAGGAAGCTCACAGTCATTATTAAGCTCCCTTTGTCGAGCCCTATCACAGAATGCTAGAATAACGATCAAACATAATATATATATATATATATATATATATAAGTATATTTATATTACATAGACATACATACAGGTTTATAAGAGATATATAGAACTTCAAAATCATTCTTAATGAACGATAATTATATTTGACTAAGAAAAGAGTTAATAATAATAGCAGAAGTAAAAGTTTGATTTTTTTCTTCTCGATCCTCGTTATCTTCTTGACAAGTTCTCTCTCTCTTTCCTTTATTACTTCTTACATTGCTTTTACTTTTTGTTTTAAGGTGCCGAATCGTTATGTGTTTACCCTTTCAAAAAGAGCATAAAGGGAACTATGTGAACTCCTTATTAAAGATGATAATGACACCGCTACTTTTAACAAGATCATACACAACGACCGGTCTTTAAAATGAGATTGATCTTGCATCTTTCTGGAGAAAACTATGCTATAAATAAATAAAATTAACCGAATCAATTTCTCTTCAATCCTTCTCCTGTAATTTCTGTAGCAGAGTAAACATTAATAAAGCAAAGACCGACACTAGGTAGTGGAACTAGCCCAGGAATAATGCAAGTCTCAGAGAAAAATAAACCTTTTCTATCATCTAAGAGAAAACTTGTGATGCAAAGTTAGAGAAATGTTGATTTAAGAAAAAACAACAACTGTGCTGTCTCCCACAACTACAGAGATGATGCCCGTTTTTAATTTTTACAGAATTCAAAAGAAATTATCTGTATGACGGCCTTTCTATTTTCCTCTTCCTCACATTTTCTTATTGAAAATTATAATCAAAACGATCGACACAATTTAGATCTTTGTTGAAAATTTAATGATTGAATTAATTTTTTTATTTTGTCTCAATCTTAATCTAAAGGATTTCCCCATTACCTCCTTATCATCTAATTTTCATCTCTTGTGCTGCTCTTAATTTTATCCACACTCATCAGATTCTGTGCTCAGTTATATTTTCAATGATCCATGATTTATATCTTCGTTTTTTTAGTGCTATCTTTCAGAGAGCTTCGAATCACAATCTTTATTACTTACTCGAAATGATTTGTATGGAGGTAATATTTTCTTAAAAGCAGCGTGAATTATATTTTGAAGACAAAATAGTGAACGAAAGAGAGAGAAAGTGTGTGTGTGTGTGTGTGGGAGAGAGAGAAAGAGAGAGAATGAGAGAAAAAGTAAGACATGTTTCTAAAGATATTGCAAGAAATGGGCAGTAAGATAAATTTTATAAACATAACTATGTATTTATACTAAAGTGTACATTCAAAATACCTTATCTCCTGAGTAATTTTATCTAAAATATTCTGCGAAAGAGATGTGAAATGTGCTAAGTAAAACCTCAATTTAAATGAAATGGAAGACGACATCTTATTCATTTTACTGACAAAAGATGAAATATATCAAAAGATTTTTTTTCTACCTTTTTCAAAAGAGTAGCGACTACCAATTCCGTTTGTAGAATTATCCTTGTCAAACTCCCTCTTCGAGCCTGCAAAATACTACAAATTTAGGGTCTTGCGCCGAGGCTTCTTTGCTGGAGCAGATATAGCAACATACAGTAATAGAGACAGTTACTTTCACATCAGACCAAATTGAATTTCCACCTCATACTGAGATAGTGTTTTATAAGGCATCTATCGCATTTTTTTCCCCTTTACAGGGCAGTAGTTTGCATCCCGTGCGAAACTCGGAGAGAGACTTAGGAAATGGTGTAATCTAGACTTCTGTAAATAAACAAACAAAAATTATGAAAAGTCGAGCCAAGATCTTTCTGGAATATCAGGGACGTAATAATCCTAAAAGTGCGTTGGATGTAGGGCTTCTTACGCTTAATTCATTTTTTTCTCGATCTCTTCTCGACCCTTGCTACAGAAAAGGAAGTATTATTTTGTCGATTATTATAGTTATTTTTGCTCTGCTTTGATATTACTCTTATTCATTTGTTTTTCTTTTCTCAACATCTTTTAATTCTTCATATCAATCTACTTTTCTTCTTCTTCTTCTTCTTCTTCTTCTTCTTCTTCTTCTTCTTCTTCTTCTTCTTCTTCTTCTTCTTCTTCTTCTTCTTCTTCTTCTTCTTCTTCTTCTTCTTCTCCTTCTTCTCCTTCTCCTTCTTCTCCTTCTTCTTCTTCTTCTTCTTCTTCTTCTTCTTCTTCTTCTTCTTCTTCTTCTTCTTCTTCTTCTTCTTCTTCTTCTTCTTCTTCTTCTTCTTCTTCTTCTTCTTCTTCTTATTCTTCTTCTTCTTCTTCTTCTTCTTCTTCTTCTTCTTCTTCTTCTTCTTCTTCTTCTTCTTCTTCTTCTTCTTCTTCTTCTTCTTCTTCTTCTTCTTCTTCTTCTTCTTCTTCTTCTTCTTCTTCTTCTTCTTCTTCTTCATCTTCTTCTTCTTCTTCCTTTTTTTTCTTTCTTTTCTGGTTTCTCCAAAATTTTTAATTTTGATTTAGTTTTTTACTTACTCGTTACCCTTTTGGCCACTCCATTAGTGTACGACACTATATATATATATATGTAAATGCGTTACTTTCATTCATTCATTCATTCTCTGTCTGTCTATATCTCTCTCCCTTTTCCTAACTGCCACTCACTCTGTCTGCCAGGCCGTTTGTTAATGTGTCTGTGTGACTGTGTACTAAGACCAGTCTTGCTCACCTCTGCCCTTCCTCCTCCAGTGTACCTCATCCCCTCATCTTTTAGCAACGGTCTTCAGGATCGAAACCCTCCAACACGCGCGGACGCTCTCGTCCCAGCTGGAACGATTGAATGCTTCAGTTGGTAGACAAGTTTGTCATTTGCCATTCAACTGTAATTATTTTTTTGTAGAACATTCGTCCTAACTATTCATTCTTCTCCTGCTTCCTTCTTTGCTATAGTATGACCATAATAAATATGAAATGATTTATAATGGTTCAAAATCTTCCACACCCTCTCTGCCTATCTAAGAAACATATCAGAAGATATGAAATACAGCACCAAATTAAAATTTAATCTTGCGTTTTCAAAGTATTCTTTAGATAAACATAACTATAACAACTTAAAAATTTTGGCTTAGAAGAAGAAGAAGAAGAAGAAGAAGAAGAAGAAGAAGAAGAAGAAGAAGAAGAAGAAGAAGAAGAAGAAGAAGAAGAAGAAGAAGAAGAAGAAGAAGAAGAAGAAGAAGAAGAAGAAGAAGAAGAAGAAGAAGAAGAAGAAGAAGAAGAAGAAGAAGAAGAAGAAGAAGAAGAAGAAGAAGAAGAAGAAGAAGAAGAAGAAGAAGAAGAAGAAGAAGAAGAAGAAGAAGAAGAAGAAGAAGAAGAAGAAGAAGAAGAAGAAGAAGAAGAAGAAGAAGAAGAAGAAGAAGAAGAAGAAGAAGAAGAAGAAGAAGAAGAAGAAGAAGAAGAAGAAGAAGAAGAAGAAGAAGAAGAAGAAGAAGAAGAAGAAGAAGAAGAAGAAGAAGAAGAAGAAGAAGAAGAAGAAGAAGAAGAAGAAGAAGAAGAAGAAGAAGAAGAAGAAGAAGAAGAAGAAGAAGAAGAAGAAGAAGAAGAAGAAGAAGAAGAAGAAGAAGAAGAAGAAGAAGAAGAAGAAGAAGAAGAAGAAGAAGAAGAAGAAGAAGAAGAAGAAGAAGAAGAAGAAGAAGAAGAAGAAGAAGAAGAAGAAGAAGAAGAAGAAGAAGAAGAAGAAGAAGAAGAAGAAGAAGAAGAAGAAGAAGAAGAAGAAGAAGAAGAAGAAGAAGAAGAAGAAGAAGAAGAAGAAGAAGAAGAAGAAGAAGAAGAAGAAGAAGAAGAAGAAGAAGAAGAAGAAGAAGAAGAAGAAGAAGAAGAAGAAGAAGAAGAAGAAGAAGAAGAAGAAGAAGAAGAAGAAGAAGAAGAAGAAGAAGAAGAAGAAGAAGAAGAAGAAGAAGAAGAAGAAGAAGAAGAAGAAGAAGAAGAAGAAGAAGAAGAAGAAGAAGAAGAAGAAGAAGAAGAAGAAGAAGAAGAAGAAGAAGAAGAAGAAGAAGAAGAAGAAGAAGAAGAAGAAGAAGAAGAAGAAGAAGAAGAAGAAGAAGAAGAAGAAGAAGAAGAAGAAGAAGAAGAAGAAGAAGAAGAAGAAGAAGAAGAAGAAGAAGAAGAAGAAGAAGAAGAAGAAGAAGAAGAAGAAGAAGAAGAAGAAGAAGAAGAAGAAGAAGAAGAAGAAGAAGAAGAAGAAAAGAGACTTTTGTAAGGAATTATCCTCGTGAAATTTTTTAATGGGTAATGGGCAGCCATGCTGATATATTTTATTTATCTGTGTTATCACAACTTAAACCAAATATTATAAATTTTTCTTCAAGTGTGTTCTTCTCTTCGCTTGCTCTGTGCATATGTAATTAATACAAAATCGCACGAAAAGAAATGTCTCGAGTGGTTTACGAAAATATATCCTTCATTGCTTAAAAAAAACCTAAAATCTATAAAATAAAGACGTGATTTCTCAGGATGACGAAGTATAAATATCATATATAGTATTCTTTATAAAAACATTTTGAGCATAAAGGGATGCATCACGTTGAACGAATTAATTTTCTAATATTATGCCTAAGAATTCTTTTTCACCGCCTAAAACCACGGCAATCAATCGAAATGCAATCAGGCAATCAATCAAGAATTGGAAGGGAAACAACCAGTAATCGATTACAGGAAAACGAAAAACTTTCTCATTAGGATCGCTTCTCAGTTTTTCACCTCATAAACCCCACACGGCATGGACAGAGATGATTAAAAAAAACTTATCAATTGATCCCCAAACTTCAGATATGACAAACATATTAAGTGGGCATCCAAGCGAATACAGATTAAATTATTTACAAAAATAAGAATGTAGTATCAAAGTGATATGATGGTATTTATTCAACCAAAAAATAAAAATCCATTCATAAACATATTATCATTAATCATTTGAAACCTTTCACAAAAGCCCGACATTTCCGGTTAGGAACAACAAGAAGCCCCCAATGATTGTGATGGGAATGAGTTAATGCCTCCATGAATCTTATATACTGTATGAAAAAAGAGAGCAAAAGATAAAGATGGATTAATGACCAGAATAAGAGAGAAAAAGAGAGGGAGGGTGAAAGAGGAGATAAATGAGACAATACCGGAAGATAAATAAATAGATATATGGAATAGAAAGATATATAGATAAAGAGAAATTGAGAGAGATTGAGGAAGCGATATTGAAAGAAAGAGTGAGAGAGAGAGAGAGAGAAAGAGAGAGAAAGAGAGAGAGAGAGAGAGAGAGAGAGAGAGAGAGAGAGAGAGAGAGAGAGAGAGAGAGAGAGAGAGAGAGAGAGAGAGAGAGAGAGAGAGAGAGAGAGAGAAAATAAACGAGATAAATAATTATAAATTTCTTTGAATAGAAAGAACATTTCCCAGGCTTTAGATCCAAGTAGGAACATAGCCCGTAAGGTGTATAGACATTATAACCTATTGATTATTTCGAATTCTGCCCTTTGAAAGAAATGCTGTGTTTTTTTCCTTACCGTCCCTGGATTATTGGTTGCGTGTCTGTGTTCTGACGCAGGCGCTCTGTACAAAGCGGCGACAGAGAGAAATGAGGAAGTCTGATGTCGAACGCCTGAATGAGGGATTAGACGTGGAGTGGCCTGGTTCCTAGGGATTTTCTCAGCCGATGAGCGACGCAAATAACGTTGGGTTCAGCTCAGCTTTAACCTAATAGGCTCTTTTCATTCTGGTGCCTGCCTGCCTGCAACTTTTACAAGCTGTGGTCTCTTCCTCACATGAAAAACTTGAATTATGGTCAATCTCTACAGACTAAGATAAGGTATGTCTCAATCAGTTTTTTTTTCGCCCTGAATATCAAGTTGGTTTGTAGTGCGACTCTTTAGGATACAGCAAAGAGTGGATATGGAACTAGTCACTCTCTGAACCTGCTGTCGCATGTCCGACCAACACCGAATAGCGTGTGGGTCACTGAGCACAGCTGTAGCGCGAGTTAGTGCTATCTCATCGATCTTCCAAAGAGTCGGATGCTACTGAAGGCCGCTTTGTTTTCCAAATCCATATACATTCTCCAAAAGATTTGCCACACTACAGAGGAGTTTCTCAAATCAGATTGCTATGAATTATGGTCAAAATGTAAGAGGCGTGTCTCGTGAGGAGCAAATGGTGCATTTTGGTTTTTCTGCAGTCCTAGATGATTGATTCTACTCGTGGTATTCAAAAGAGATCATACAACAACATCGATTTTCTTACACTATAATTTGGGTCGTGGGAAATTATCATGAATGCTATGAAGATGAGGACCTTTCGATATTAACAATGATGATTGGAAAGGAGTGATTTAAGTAACCTTCCCTGAAAAAAATAATATTTTATTGCATCGTGTTCTGATGCTCGAAAAATTGTAAAAATATAATTATTGTTTTAAATATGATTTAAAATGATAAACTTAAAATCCGTGCCACACAACGAAGCAGGTGGTTATTTTAACAGAACCTCCTGACTGTTGAGCTTATTGCCTCAACTCAAACTATTTGGTCTAAAATGAAAGTATTGAAAAGATTACAGTTGTAAGTATGTTTATTTACTCTTTATATAGATTCTATAAAAGAAACGAAGAGAAGGAGAGATAAAGAAAGAGAGATTGAGAGGGAGGGAGCGAGATAGAGACAGAGAAAGAAAAAGAGAGACGGAGAAAGAGAGAAAGAAACTGATAGATAAATAGACATAGGAAAAAGGAAAGAAAGAGAGGGAGAGAGACAGAAATAGAGTGAGAGAGAAGGGGTGGGAGAAAGAGAGATTTAAACATTATACATTATACAAGGAGGAAAAACAAGCTTTTGCAAGTGAATAAAGCAAATCTAATCCAAGCAAAAATGTTTTTGGCCTTTACTGAATTCAGAGCAACCGATACAGCTTCAAAACTTACCGAGAAAATAAACAATAAGGGTAGGAACGGCGAACCTGCACCCTATCATAGGAAAGGCAAAACTTTTGGCTCTTGATATCTTTTAGAACAGCAGCATGCAATAAGCAATAACAGAAAAAAATGTTTCAGCACGATGTAGTAAAAAAAGCATATGCGACAACTTGTTTTTTAAACTGCACGACGGAACTGAAATCTAAGACATACTCGGGGAAAAGAAGTTTCAACTGAGGATACTTAATGCACTAAGGGTATAAGAGAAAGAAGAGAAAAAAATCAACACCAATTTTTCTTATCTTTTGATCGGATACGTGTTGCTTTTGCCCCTTGAGGAGTGTCTGGCTTGCTTTAATCTTTCACAGCTCAAGTGGTTCACTTCGAGAACCTTCCTAAACACAACCGCTTATAGAGGGCTGGTTTGATCTTCACTAACACCCATCAATATTCCCTCCTTTTTTAGCGGGACATTACAAATATGAAATATGGTACTGATATTTCAAGTGAGGAATCTACTTGGCACAGACACGAGGCTAAAGGTTGCCTTACTTTGAGATGAGCTCAACAGTCGGGAAACTGGATGTGGGGCACCGAATTCTACAACACCCCTACAGGGGGGACTCAAACTAATTGGTAGCTTTAATGATTAAGGGAAGTCTCTCTGTTAGATCTTGTATGAATCGTTGCTGTAACTTATGATGTCACAGAATAACATAGACAAAGGCATGAATAAACGTTCAATGTGTTAAATTGTACCCCATTTCATTAATTTGTCCAGCGGTTAAAACATACCCCTCCTTACGATTAAAAAAAAAAGAAGAAAAAGGAAACAAAGACAAGATAAACACACAAATGTTTGATCTGTCAATTTAAAGACAGCACCACACTGTCCTACTATTTGTGAGCCCTGCTTGCTTTGAAGACCAGTAATCCTCCTTGAACAGGGGAAGATTTCGCAAGTGGACCTTTCTTTCCCCCCCCCCCCCCTTCTCTCTCTCTCTCTCTCTCTCTTTCTCTATCTCTCTCTCTCTCCCTCTCCCTTTCTCTCTCTTTCTCTCTCTCTCCCTCTCTCTTTCCCCCCTCCCCCTCCCTCTCTCTCTCTCTCATGAGTAAAATTGGCCCATCAATCTCTCCGAGTGTTATTTCCCTTATTTACAATCCATTCATGCCAAATACTCCACCTTCAGAGTATGCCTACAACCCCTGTGATCGAGCCATGAACCTAACAATCTCCACCCTTCATCATATAGGAAATTGTTATGATTTTCTTTTTCCCTTTTCAACCTGTTCTCTAAGTTGATAGCAAGCCATAATGATCCTTTTCACTGCGACCTTCGCTGTTCATCACAAAGTCATCAGTTTTTCTCGACTTGGCTACCCTGTAGATGTTCCTGTCGCTAGGCTAAATGAGAGCCACGGGCGTGGGGCTAATGGTAGAATAATGGCGCCTACTGCCGATCACACTAACCGGATATTATTAACATGTCACTAAGTGCGGGAAGAGGATTTAGCTTCTCCCACTACTAATTGACGGGTTTCTAATATTCTTTGTTGCCTTTTCAATTAGTACACATACAACAACGTTTGGAACATGGACTTAAGGGAGTACGAATTTCCTTATGATTGTAAAGAAATTAGTGACCCATAGAAATACAGCCAAAAATTTGCTATAAATTAAATGAAAATAAACATTAGATAAAAAAAATCATATTTCTTTTAGGATATCTAATTTTTTTTTCTTAACCACTATGTCTTTAAACATTCTTTACAAAAACCTGTCACAATTAGAGCGTTTTAATTTCAACTAAAATCAAATAATAACTATAGTTAAAAATAACTTTACACAATTTATATAAACAGATAGCAGTTACACGTATTAAAGTTACATACATAAATGTTTAACATGTTTCAAAATGTCACACAGTCTGATACAACTTTGTCTGATTACAATATGTCTCTTACTACATTGATCATGACTAGGATATCTCCTGCTGGTAGACCTAAATCTGCAGTCACTTTTTTCGGCTCTTCTCGTTATTTTTTGTCGAGATTCCGTGCGCCACGGCTTGAACTTTCGCTTCCTAGACTGCGACTGCGGTCAATTCAGACCTAAACCAAAAAAAAATGCATCGTTAATTAAATGAATGTCGAACCCTTGTCTATTGTCTTTGTTTTTGTTTATGTTTTTTCAGGTTTGCATACTGGAAATTCGAAAAAAGTTTTGTAGCCTTCAATATTAAATGAAAGGCTTTGAAATTGTTGCAGACCATTCTAAATATTAAGAGCTTTAGTGTCCATTCGCGGTCTGATCTTATATAATTTAGTTTCGTGTTTTTTCAGCACCAAAAATATTTTCACGTTCGAAGGGACTAAGATGTTACAAATAATGAGGTCTGCTTTAAGTTCTTGTAAACTTATAGAGCGTCTGCACTAAGAAACCTCCCCCGTTGAAATACGCCTACGCTACACTTTAAGATCGTGAATTCAGTTTAGAGAAAGTATTATTAATATTCTACGACTTGCAGTGGAGAGAACTATTCTACGACGATGCAAATTACCGACGTCGTTTAATATGTTGTCACTGAGCCTCCATGTTAGGCGAATCCATCCATGATAAGTGGCATACAGAGATACATGGATAACTTATACAGAGAACAGAAAAAATACAACTGTTCCACGTCCTAAATACATAGTTAGTGTGATGGACCGTATTACATTTAAGTATATACATAGAGTTAGATAGACAGATAGCCAAATAGGTAAACAGATAGACAGATAGATAGATAAATAGACAGCCAGAAAGATAGATTCGCAGATTATTCAAGTAACTGAAGCAAAAAAAAAAAAAAAAAAAAAAATGACAGACCGATTGATTAATGGACAGAAAAATGGATAGGCGGTAAGTGGGTAACCAGGGACACAGTCGGCAGATAGACAGGATTTATGCTACACTCAATACGGTGAGATTCTCTGGAATGCTCAATGCATCTTAAAACCGGTTTGATCAAATGCACGTGGTGCGTTATACAACCCGCTGGTCCCTGCTGGGCGAGAGGTAGAAAAATAAATATGCCGACACTGAAGAATTTTACAGTAAGAACAAATTCCTTTTGAGTTTCAGTTAAGAAAAAAAAAAAAAAAAACAACAGTTTATAGCATTCTAGGCAGAACACAAGTTTGTTTCTGGTATAAATTTGAGTGAATGTTTTTGCTCTTCAGGTTTCTAATATAATAGAATCCTGCTCAAAAAAAAAAAAAAAAAAAAAAAAAAAAAAAGAAAAAAAGTTGCATTGTGTCCTTGAAAAATGGCGCCACTATTTTTGGAAAATTTTACCTTAAATTCTAGCTACCTAAATGGCCTGTCTTAAAAAATGGAAATCAATAGATAATTTATGAGCTAGATCAATGGCAAACGAAGATGCAGTCATTCGATAGCTGCTCTTTGTTCAATAAGCTGAATACTCACTGTGCATCAGGCATAAATGATCAATTTGCAAGATTCAATGCATCATATCAATTTTCAGTTCTCACTATTCTGATGTAAAGCAGTGATATAGATGATTAGTTTTTCTTTTTTCAAATGAAGGGATAAATATGACAACGAGAAATTATTGTTTAATGGATTTAATTTTACAAGTATAAGTTTTGGCAAAATTCGACCACAGCAACTGAAATCTTGCCAGAACTAGCAATCACTCAGATATGCCTGTCCAAGCCTTTTGTGATTTATCACAAGATTCTTCCTGAAGTCATAAGCCGAGAACGGAAAGGATAAATTATAAAAAATAACAATATATAACTTTAAACTTCCTGCTTCAAGAATACCAGTGGTCAAGCGCTGAAGGAGAAGCGGCGTCATAAATAACAGCTGAAGGTCCTTGTCAGGCTAAATCTGATTCATGGCGAGGCCTGTTCCCACTTAACAAACTTGTCTCTCATTCCAGCTAAAAAAAACAACCAAACCAGAACATGTAAGCGGTTTATTCTAAACCCCACATACAGGCAGAAGTTGACGGATGGTTTTTTTTTTCTTTGTTCGAATACAAGCGCCAGAGTAACAGTAACTCGAGAAGCATCAATGAACATAAAATCTTGTTGAAATATTATGCTTCTATATAAAAAAGACCAAAAAAAAAAAAAAAAATCAGCCAGAAACAGTATAAAGCAGATGTATACAGATATTGATATATATATATATATATATATATATATATATATATAGAGAGAGAGAGAGAGAGAGAGAGAGAGAGAGAGAGAGAGACAGACAGACAGACAGACAAAGACAGAGACAGAGAGAGAGAGTGAGAGGGAGAGTGAGAAAGAGAGAGAGAGAGAGAGAGAGAGAGAGAGAGAGAGAGAGAGAGAGAGAGAGAGAGAGAGAGAGAGAGAGAGAGAGAGAGAGAGAGAGAAGGAGAGATATAAGGGAATCACTTTTGCTCAAAGTTTTTTGCTCTCAACTACTCTAATCTATAAACTTCTCTTTTTTCCATGCATGTCTCTTCATCGTGCGATACAAGCTTACATCATTATGTTGAAATAATTTGATTTCAGCTCGTATTCGTGACAAAATTACTTAAACAGTAAAAAATTTTCGCTTATTTCTCTGCACAGTATATACCATCCATCTCTCTCTGTGTCTCTGTCTCTGTCTGTCTGTCCTTCTGTCTATCTGTCTGTCGGTCTCTCTGTCTGTCTGTCTGTCTGTCTGTCTGTCTCTGTCTCTGTCTCTGTCTCTGTCTCTCTCTCTCTCTCTCTCTCTCTCTCTCTCTCTCTCTCTCTCTCTCTCTCTCACTCTCAATGTCAATACAATTTTCTGAAATATTGCCTCTTCTTCTCTCGCATTTCCAATATTTGCCCAGAATTAAAATATTTAAAACGCATTCTTTGAGACATCTGCAACCTTTTACTCAAACTGTTATCACTCTTTTACTATTTGCAAAAATTATATTTTACAGTTTTAATTAATTTGCAAACAGTTATAAATCTAATTCTTAAACATATTAGATCCAATAGGTATGTAAATCACAGCACTATTATTGAGAAGCATATTGGCATTTTTTTTCTTTTAAACACAAAGTTTTTTAAGCTTTAAACAATTAGAGTCTTACTTTTTTCATAGAATATTAACCCGAGAAAATATTACGAAGGGATTTGCTATAAATTGTGACTGCTCCGAGCAGTATGAGGTCAACTTCAGTCTTCAAGGAGCTCCGCTTGCTTCACGCAGCAGGACAAAAGGAAATATCGATAGCTGATCAGAAGATCAATCATCGGGCCACAAGCAAATCTGTGATCGATTAGATGAAAAAAGAAAGCATCGAATCTTTCGATCGTTCATGACAGCAGTAGTAAAAACTTAAAATAATCTTCAGATCGGTAGTTAACAGTTTTCTAGCAAAGATTTTCGTTTCCGATTCATAGATAAGAAGATAAAAATTGATAGGCTTAATGATCATAAACCTTAGAACAAAACTTAAATCCTCTTGTCGGTTTTTCCCAATGAAGTGGTCTCTAGGTCATTTATTCAATAATTCGAGCTAACTTGGTTACAGTGTATCCATAGATCTGATGCATGCATCTAAACTGATTTAAGTATATACTTTTATTTTCCTTGACCTTTTTTCAGTCGGGCTGATCAGAATTACAGCCTGAGATTTTAATAGTTTCATACCGGATTCGAACTAATAAATCTGTATATAAGTATCAAATCATTCCGACAAAGTAAATATTCAGCAACTTTTTTGCATTGTTATTAATATTTATCTTGGGAAAGGCTTTAGAAACCCTTTATATTGCTTTATTGCTCCATGCAATAATAAGATGTCATGTTGATTTCTCTATCAGTGATTAATAATTATTTTAATAATTTTTCTTAACACTTTGTCATTTGTATCCATTCAATATTTTAATATCCATCTGCGATGAGCTAATTTTTTGAATAGTACTATATATAAATTTATACAAAACAAATTATTACCCAGCTGCTCAAATAAGTACCATTTAACGGTGTGGAGATGCCAGTGAACAGAACACAACTATCGCAGTTGTGATGCGGCAGATAGACGATTCGCACGTGTTCATTCTACAGCCAGTTGCTGGTAGCTATTTTTTTCTGAAATTATTGCAATTTTATTTTCTTTGCCAAACAGGAGATATGATTTTTTTTCCTTTTTTATTGGAATACATTATTCACATTTATAATTGTTTATGAGGTTTTATGTATTCTTCAAACATCTGATGAAAAGTATCCTATGGAGCAATATTCTCTCACTGACTTTCTTGATAATCCATAAACCTGCAAATTTCGCTAGAATTATCTTCGACAGACCCTTGATTACTCCTCCAAATCGCCCCTTGACCTGTGTCAAAGACTATTTTGAACCTTCTCAAATATAATGAACGCATTTTCGACATACCCTTCGCTTTTGTCCTTCATACTTCTTGTCTCTTAAAACATTGAATTCTCGTTCTTAGAGTATGCTGCTGTCATTTCTTGAATAAAAGGCCTACTTGTTTGATTCACAATCTCACGCATTTGTGATATAAACTAGACGGTTTGGGCTTTAAAACACTGGAGAAAGAGAGGATTAAGTAATAAAAGATGAATAGAGTGTCTGAGCATACTGACAGCTGGTTGGTTACCAGACAGTCTTATGGGGAGAAATCGAGAGTTCTGATTTGTGTTAAAATTATAATTCTACAATATTCTACACTTATTTTAACTGTACTGATTCACATCTTCTTTTATAATTTTAATTATTTCCTTTTTTGAAGGCAAGAAAATGGCTGAAAATTAAAGTATTATACATCTAGTTCCACAGAAGATAGATAGATAGATAGATAGATAGATAAATAGATAGATAGCTGGATAGATAGATAGATAGATAGATAGATAGATAGAGAAAGAGAGAGAGAAAGAGAGAGAGAGAAAGAGAGAGACAGATAGAGATAGATAGACAGACAGAGAGAGAGAGAGAGAGAGAGAGAGAGAGAGAGAGAGAGAGAGAGAGAGAGAGAGAGAGAGAGAGAGAGAGAGAGAGAGAGAAGGAGTGAATACAGAGGATGGAAAAATTTTTAAAAAAAATCATACATCTGGTTGCTGTAGCCTATCATAGAGATGCTAAAAAGTCTCCCCCCTCCTTTTACTACAGCGTTAACGGGTTTATAATTACATAAATATGCGTGTGTCTAAATTGTGTAACCCTTACTTAAGGCTAAAGAAACACAAACATAATTGTGATACACTCTCCTAATATAAAATATGTTGAAGAGATTATCAACCAGAAAAGGTCTACCCAAGGAAGAAAAAAGTCTTTAAACATTTTAGAGAGATAAAAAAGCAAAATGTGCAGCGCTGGGAAATGATTATCAAAATAAAGAAAAAATGTGCAAAACTTAGCCTTTACAAACGTTCTCGATATAATCTGTTACGCACTACGAGGCACAAAATTGAAAACGGAATGTTAAATGTTAATTTTTTTTCTTTTACATAAAAACACTGTCATGCGATATGAATAGGGCGTTTGTACACCTAGTTACAAATTGTCCTGTTTTAAACCCTTGGCAGTTCAAGCCAACAGGTACCTTTAGCATCCTGTAGACTGAGAGCATAGCACTCTCACACGGAGGATGGGTTCGGTTTCAGTTTGATTCAGTTTGTTGTGATTACAAACATGTTATGAGTTACACTGTCTCGAGTTTCAGAGCAGATTTATGACAGCACAAAGTAAACACACCTAAGCCTAGCTGCAGCAATGTTCTGAGAGGATTGGTTCAGTTTGCTCAGAGATCGTAATGAGGCACCAGCTCCCATAGGCTGCCTTGACTAATGAAGCTACTTGAGCATCGCTCAGTTTGTGGACAAACAGAGCTGGGACAGATTTGCTTCATGATACGCGTGCAAGGTAGAGCAGTGTGACTTTCTAAATAAACATTATCTCATCATGCCTAGGCAG
Source organism: Elysia crispata (assembly GCA_033675545.1). NCBI lineage: Eukaryota > Metazoa > Mollusca > Gastropoda > Plakobranchidae > Elysia > Elysia crispata. The sequence goes on along the minus strand of JAWDGP010003178.1, from coordinate 5,846 downwards.
CAAGAGCCTAATCTTGTCACAATTCACAGAAATAGAAATACAGGAACAGCTAGACTGATGGATAGAAAAATAGAAAGAGTTAAAGAGGAAAAGAGTATGAAAGACACAGAGAAAGCTAAGAGAGAAAGAGAGATAGAAAAAGAGAGAGAAAGAGAGAGAGAGAGAGAGAGAGAGAGAGAGAGAGAGAGAGAGAGAGAGAGAGAGAGAGAGAGAGAGAGAGAGAGAGAGAGAGAGAGAGAGAGAGAGAGAGAGAGAGAGAGGGTGAATACGAGATAAAGAGAAAGAAAGTCAGTGAAAGGACACCTCGAAAAAGACAAACAAAAAATCTTTTCGAGTGCTATTGAAGTAAATCTTTGATACGTGACCAACTGAAAGCAGTGCGCATGCGGGCTCCCTAGACCGGGTTAGCCGCTTACCCTCTCCTGAAATCTCTCTTGAGATTCCTCTTGCGTCGAGTCAATAATGCTATTTACATGTGATGTGCATTTTTAACTTGTACTGACTGGGATCTAAAACTTCTTTTTGACAAGAAGAAAACCTTAGGCTATTAAGCTGCCTGAAGCTCGGGATAACTGGTCAATTAAGGAAGAAAAATACCACTCCACTAAAAAAAAAATAAAACGAATAAATAAAAGTATTTTTAGCCAACAACAAATCGAATAGATGAAATTAAGAAATAAGCATATCTATATTTAGTCTAATGAAGAATGGACCACTCTCTTTCTCTCTCTCTCTCTGTAGCTCTCTCTTTCTTTCTGTCTGTTTGTCTGTCGGACTGTCTCTCTGTCTCTCTCTTTCTGTCTGTTTGTCTGACTGTCTTTCTCTATCTCTCTATCTCTCTTTAACTCTCTCTTTCTCTGCTCTCTCTCTTTTTGTCTGTTTGTTTGTCTGTCGACTCTCTCTTTCTCTAACTCTCTCTCTTTCTGTCCGTTCGTTTGTCTGTCTGACTGTCTCTCTTTATCTCTCTCTCTCTCTCTCTCTCTCTCTCTCTCTCTCTCTCTCTCTCTCTCTCTCTCTCTCTCTCTCTCTAGCAAGTCATAATGTATGTTTTAGTTTCTCATTTTGAAAGGTCATGAAAGCCAATGATTGCACTTTATCTCTTTTACCTTCTTTCAATTTAAACCTTTGAGGTCCAGATCAGATGAAAGTTGATACGATTACGTGACAGTCTTTTCTTTTCTTCTTCTTTTTTTTTAAGTCGGGACACATTTGATAGTTTTATAGTAGCACAAGTGAATAGCAGGAAGAGCGTCGAATCAATGCGCTCATGCATGATAAAATAAAACAAGATAAGTAATAAGAAAAAGAGATGGTGCGCTAAATTATTGGACGGGATGTAAAAATAATGGTGAAAATCAATAAGGGAAAGAATGCTGTCGAGGAAAAACAAATTCTGAAAAAAAAAAAAAGGATTATGAATCATCTAATAGACTCTCCGTTACATTACTACCCTGTACAAGTTATATGAATTAGTATGGCAAATGCACATTCCAAAACATCGTATCGTAAATATATCACTTAATGAGAAACTTGTGTTTTGACCAATAAAAAAAAATGCAAAGAACAAAACACATTGAAATGAGCGAAGCGCTAATAAAATTCGTAAAAAGAGGCAAAGGAAAACGGGAAACCATACTGAAGACTTTAAAATATGCCTGATAACTATTGAAAAAAACCTATTTCAAATAAAGGTAATAAAACAATAGATGGATCAAATGATCGATGCAAAAATTATTGCACTGAATAAATCAAACAGTTAATCACATTAGTTAAGACCAAAAGATAATGAACTATTTGTGAATACAGCCAAAACCATTATTGAAAGGACGCAGCTCCAAATTAAAGAGTTCTCGCTCATTTATGAACAAAATGTGAAAAAGAGCTCTCTTTAAGCTAAGTTCTGACACAATTAACGACAGGGAAAAACAGACTTTTCCCCTCTCTGAAATTTGGAATTTTTCTGCCTTCTGGTGTTAAAATGTTTGAGAGACGATCCTACTTATACAATAGACAAAAGAATGAATATGATATTGTATTTCAAATATCTTTCTTTATCAAGAATACAATGTTTTCGACATTATAAAACATAATGGATTACTGTAATGAAATAAGTCTACGTTTAAAAGTAAGACACCTTCTATATCAAAAGCTGTCAAAATTCTATTAGGTAAAATAATATTTTGCATATTTTGTTGCTGAACTAGCCTCGGTTTGAAGTGAAGCCACAATTTTAACACTGTGGTATGTTTTGGCGCTTCAAATTTGAAATACGTCGGGCAGAGCGCATCCAGCACTACGTTGCATATATATTGTCATAACAGAAAATTGCACAGCGCATCCAGCACTACGTTGCATATTGTCATAACAGAAAATTGCACAGCGCATCCAGCACTACGTTACATATTGTCATAACAGAAAATTGCACAGCGCATCCAGCACTACGTTGCATATTGTCATAACAGAAAATTGCACAGCGCATCCAGCACTACGTTGCATATTGTCATAACAGAAAATTGCACAGCGCATCCAGCACTACGTTGCATATTGTCAGAACAGAAAATTGCACAGCGCATCCAGCACTACGTTACATATTGTCAGAACAGAACCAGGCAATCAGCTTCCTGGCGCGTGTTCTGAGCGACTGACAACAAATGTAAAACACAGAAAAAACATTTAGCAGACGATTGCCTTTTGATTTGGCCAATCAACCATCTTACGGATTTTTATAAGAAAGGAGAGAGCTTAAACAAGCAAACGTTTTTTTAAAACAAATTCAGACGTCTCGTACTATTTTGGTTCAAGCCTGAGTTAACTTTGAAGCTCGTATTTTTCTAACGTTCCTTTCGTACAAGAAAAAGAAAATCACATGAGAGAGAAAGGAACAGGAGGCTGGATTCTGGTGATACCCTAGTAGTTCCTGAAATCTGTTATTCTACTGGATCCACAGGCAATCGACCTGGTGTCTTCAAGAGTATCTTGGCTGGTTGAGCATAGTCATCTGGACTGATTGTGTTCTGAGACAAGAATTGTATAGCGACAGAATCACAGAGAGCCGATAAGGAAAATGAACCATCAGAAAAAAAAGCTAAATAATGATAATAATAATAATAATAATAATAATAATAATAATAATAATAATAATAATAATAATAATAATAATAATAATAATAATAATAATAATAATAATAATAATAATAATAATAATAATAATAATAATAATAATAATAATAATAATAATAATAATAATAATAATAATAATAATAATAATAATAATAATAATAATAATAATAATAATAATAATAATAATAATAATAATAATAATAATAATAATAATAATAATAATAATAATAATAATAATAATAATAATAATAATAATAATAATAATAATAATAATAATAATAATAATAATAATAATAATAATAATAATAATAATATTCATAATAATATTCATAGTATTTTAATAAAAAGAAGAAGAAGAAGAAGAAGAAGAAGAAGAAGAAGAAGAAGAAGAAGAAGAAGAAGAAGAAGAAGAAGAAGAAGAAGAAGAAGAAGAAGAAGAAGAAGAAGAAGAAGAAGAAGAAGAAGAAGAAGAAGAAGAAGAAGAAGAAGAAGAAGAAGAAGAAACTGCATACTGGTATATTAAAGAGAGAGGAAAAGAGAGAGATAAATAGAGACAGAGAAAGAGAGAGAGACAGAGAGAGAAAGAGAGAGAGAGAGAGAGAGAGAGAGAGAGAGAGAGAGAGAGAGAGAGACAGAGAGAGAGAGAGAGAGAGAGAGAGAGAGAGAGAGAGAGAGAGAGAGAGAGAGAGAGAGAGAGAGAGAGAGAGAGAGAGAGAGAGAGAGAGAGGAAGTAATGTACATGAACCATTAGATTGCAAAAAGGAGTTATGACAATTTTTTCCCATTTTAATATCATTACACGGCATCAGGTAGGTGGGTTTACCTCGATCTATATCACAGAGGTGAATTATCGACAGCTAACTTGAATGCTGATGTTATCGCAGCTTGTAGGAGGATGGGATGAATGGAGTTTGATGCGCACCACACGTTCCCACCCCCTATGATTGAGTTAGCCTAGAACTAGTCAAGGTTAGTGCTCACTGACCCATCACACGACTTGGACCAGGTTACTGGGAAAACAAGACGTTGCTGTAATGAGGAACACAGAGTCGCCGTCCAGCCACACGAGGTGTTGCACCACATGAGCGGATTTCCACGCCAGGGACTAGTAATTCCTTGCATGTACTGTGAGCTCAGGTATAGGGCCAGGGCTCGAGGAACTGGAATTTTTAAAGTTCTTGTTGAGAGCTTATAATTAATGAAAAAAATATTGCTGAAATATTTGTAGCAACGATTGAACAAAAGAATGAAAATGTAAAAAGAAGCCCAGGAAAAGGTCTGGGTTGAAATTTTAAAATTATATTCGCCAGTATCTTTGAAAGGAAGTGAATTAATTCGAATCTGTATTTTTGAAATACCTATATTATTACAATTGCAGATCCCAATAAACTAATTGTTGGTCCAGATCTATAATTTTATAAAACGAGAAAGAAAGAAGAATTAGATGACGATCAAAAGAACTTATTTACTTGAATTTATAGACAACACAAGTATGAGGCAGGGAAAAAACAAGTTAGAGAGGGAGAGAGAGAGAGAGAGAGAGAGAGAGAGAGAGAGAGAGAGAGAGAGAGAGAGAGAGAGAGAGAGAGAGAGAGAGAGAAGCGGAGATACATATGCCTCTAAAAACTTGCAAATATTGATACTAATTTAGCTGAGAGATACTTAACAAGGCGTTGGTGTAAAAAGCCAGCTATCTTAAAAACGCTTTTTTATATTACTTTTCCAAAGGTAAGAATATATTTGAAGGAATGATCTTCTCTGCAGTTAAATTGCCTCCAATATACACAAAATCCAAGGCGGAGAGTGAAGAGTTCGCCATAGCCAGCGCACGTCACCACCTGTAGGTTCTCTCACTTTCCAGCAGCGCTTGCAAAACTCACTCAGTAAAGAAGCCCGAAAATGAGTTTATACTCCGCTCTGAGGATGCTGTTGGTTTATTTTGCTTCAGGCCAGCTCCTCTATCTTCGGTACATTCAACCTTTTTAGACCTAACAGCATCAAGGCGTATTGGGTATCTGAGGCAACATTTACCTCTCTGATGGTGGCCAAGTTAGGAAAAATAAACGCTACCCCTTAGGCCGGGACCAAACAGTACTTAAAGGCTAAAAGCGCCTCAGTTGTGTTGCGAGTCCGTGCTGGGGATAATGGCTTTTCTCATCTTATAAACAACACCGTGCGAAGGCTGGAGTCACATTTAGATATAATAAAAAATAGGGGGCGGTGTGTATATCATAAATAATTCAAAGGATCGTGTTATATCATTTTGTTTGCCTATTAATAATAGTAATATTATGCGAGAGAAAGAGAGAGGATCAAGATAGATCGGGGAAAGATTGAAAGGGAAAATGGATTCAGGGCTAGAAAATCACGAAGCTTGAAAAAGATGAGAGAATAAAGGAAAACAGAGCGTCCTACACACACACAGCCAGAGAGAGAGAGAGAGAGAGAGAGAGAGAGAGAGAGAGAGAGAGAGAGAGAGAGAGAGAGAGAGAGAGAGAGAGAGAGAGAGAGAGAGAGAAACAGAGACACTTTTTGTTTGTCAATAAAGGTTATCTTGTCTAAAAACAAGTATTTCTAAAAATTCTTGCTATTATGCAGAGATACCAGCGCTATTGTCTTTGATCGAAGAAAAATATAGACTGAAAATCGGTTTAACCCACACGCGTTTTTCGGTCGATGCCAGCTATTTTTGTAATGATAAATTTGCAAAGGAACACAAATTAATG
>JAWDGP010003176.1:147500-257414 GCA_033675545.1 Elysia crispata | reverse complement strand
TTTCTTAAGGCTTAAGGAAGGAGCAGGTCAGAATAATTCTTGAGAGACTGTTTGAAGGTATAGACTAGGGTCCATGTTGCTCTGAGCTGTTCCAGATGAAACAGGAATCATGTAGATGTTGAATGCCCCGCTACCCATACCGCTGGTGAGAAGCAAGCTGCGATGTCGATCACTGTGGCTTGTGGTTAGCTTAATTCCTTTTCCAGTCTGCAGGCAGTCGGTTTGAAAAGATAGAAGATATGAGATTTATTCACGGATACTTGGAGAAAGCGTCCATCACGATCAGCGAGTGGTAGCTCCTGAAATTGATGTTAAGGTCAATGTGAACACAGCTTCAAGGCTTGTCTGCAATCTTATAAGGATCCCAAGGCTGCACAATGCGGGGTTGTATTTTCTGAATGCCAAAATGATCAAGGTATAGAATATGAAGAATGTGGGAGAGCAGAGGTCACTCCTTTGAAACTGTAAAATAGACAGCCATTCTTAAGAAGCAACTTGGTATCTCAAATGCCGGAAATAATTATTGTCAGACAGGAATATTGTAAAGCCATAGAGGTTAGGGCGTGATCCTGTTGATTTGCTTTGTTCAGGGTATTTGCAATTCTTCTACACAGCTGTATCTGTGGTAAAGTAATCAATGTAACAATTCCTATGTCTAAGGCGTGACAGGAAATGTCCACTTCAGCGTAGTTCATAGCGACCAGCATAATCAGCAACTGCTGTCTGGAAAGTTGAATTTGCTGTAGTACCTCACTGCAACTACGAATCCTATTTTCGTCAGCTAATTCAGCAGTTCAAAGGCTGTTGACATATCAGGGAGGAATCTTACAGTGTAAGATTTTACATGGCCAGGAAAGACCTGAGGCCGGGCACACCTAGCAGGTGTCGGCATCTTCAAAAATGACGTTTGTTTCGGAGCCTTATTTTACAATCGAGTTTGGAAACGAAGTGTATTAATTACTCTAAGCACGATGGAGTAAAGGAAAACTCCTCGGTAGCAGCCGTCAGCGCATAACTCTGTTCAGGAGTCTTTAGAAAAGATATCTGAAGTTCTGCAGGTTTTCCTCAGCTGTGGATGCCGGTCACGAGGATTTCATCTAGGTAGATGTGTAACTTCAGGCGGTCCTTTACGTGATTTTCCTGATCTTTGCTCTCTTGGAACTTAATCCATGCATGGGCTATTTCAAGAGGAATTTTTTTTTTCAAGAGCAAGATACTTTAGGGGTGCTGAGTTCCAATCTCATTTTTGAGATATCGAGGCAGATCTAATTGCGGAAATCTACAATGTTTTTTTTTGTAACTATGACCTCAGCCCAATCCTCAGCATTAGTCTCTTTGACTGGGGAATTGGGTGATTGTGAATGTGAACTTTAATTATTACATTCAAGGTCACTGGTAAGTCAATGAAAAACTAAGGCAGAAATATCCTTATTTTTCTTTCTTTTAAATTAAACTAGAGTGTCATGCCCAAGTATTGACTTTTGTGGGTTCTCAAATGCCCCTGTTGTTGCAAACTTATAAAGCAGCCTCCTGCACTGCTACAGGTACTGGATATGGCTTTTAGATTATTAGGGGTGTAACGGGCTTGAAAAGCACTTCCAGTCCGAAGTATTTAAATGTAACCAATTCTTCCACGAACAGATTTGAGATTTCATTTCAAAGCTGCTGATAAAAAACAAAACAAAACTATAAAGAAAACCTCTATAAATACGCACCTGATTTAATATCGACGACGACCTTGTTGACTTTGCAAAAAAAAAAAAAAAAAAAGTTTTGCCAGTGAGAAACTGAGACTTCTGCATGGCTTGCGAACGATAATGTTCAGGTGAAGTCAATAATTGAGTATTTTCACAGCTTTGGTTGTGACACAGAATATTGGTGGGTCTTAGTTAGGTGCAACGGTATTGGCTCTTTGATGAAAACATCATGGTTTTTGTGATTTAGCACCAGCTTCTCAGCAACTTTTCTCTGGATCCTGCAACGACCTCGAGGCGGACTATAGGCCCTGAATGAAAGTACTCCTGAGACAAGGGTTCGGCAGATGTTTCCCTGACTATCGTTATCATCCCTTTTTTTTTTTTAAGAATGCTTTTATGTGGCATTTCATATTGCAGAAAGAGCATGTGTCAATGATAAATCCGAATGTTCCTAGGAGTATGAGCTGCAGCATCGCCACTGTCATGTTTTCTTAGATTGGTGCTTCTACAAATTCTGGAGACTTGCTGTAGATGCTGCGGCTTCAACAATGATACTTTGCGTGTTGATTTACTATTGAAAAATGTGAATATAATTATACTTAATGTTTCCTAGGTAAAAATCCGAATTCTGAGGCGAAGTCGCAGATGACAGTTTCTAGCAGGAAATGAGCTGCTAGCTCGTAGGACTATCTTCCTTCTATCTGTTCCGTAATCGTTGAGAATTCAAAACGTGTCTATTACAACGAGGCAATTCAGATTCTGTCCCTGTGGTATGTGTGAGGATATCTCATTTACATAAATTCTGCCCATGTATCTAGACATGTTTCTGTTGCTTTCTTAAATTTTTGACGAGGTCATAGATCACGCTGGATTGGTTCTTCAGGAACAGCTATGCCCTCCTGTCATCTTGATTTGTTTGACCATAGTTCCACTGAAAAATCGATGGCGTTACTCTTTTATTTGTGGAAACATTAAAAAAAAATGCTCCATTCGATATAGCGCTATCCCTTGCTGTTGCCGACTCATCTGTTGCTACTGTTGGCCCAACAACCTCATGCAGGAGTTTGGCAAGTTTATCTTTGACCGTGAGTCACACATGATTTCTTTTTGGCAGATGTGGAATTTCACTGATCACGCTTGCTGGGGGTTTAGCAGGACAGTTTGTTGAACTGAGCCGTAAAAAATAAATAAATAATTAAAATAAAACATTGATGCCTTTTCTCCTTGATTTATTCCAAGGTCACTGGTCAAAATGAAACATTGACAGGCCACGGGTTAAAACAAAACGTTGAAACAGAGACTGCAAGGCGATAGCAGAATTAAGACGTTGCTCACATTGTTAGACCAGTCCCAGATGGCTTCCTCAACTGATAACTTGGATGATAGCTGGATACGCAGTGGTTTTCACAGACATCACGCCAAACATTGGGGTGCCTATAAAACTTTAACAAATTGTGTGAAAGTAAACATATGTACTATGGTGAAGTGTTGATAGAAGAATAAGCAGGTTTTGGAGCAAGAAAAACACCAGTCTTGCAAGAAAAATGTCAAGATTTAGAAGCAATAAATTTTGACATAATTGTTGATGTGCAATGTCGAGAGACGAAGCATGTGTAACAAAATCCTGACTTAAAGAGACCGTGCCGACATGACAAGTCTAGCAATAATTTTTCGAGACGATGCAGCTAATATATAAGTGTTCGAAAAGGAAAAAAAACAATCAGTTGCTTCTCACCTATCAAAGCCTCTGGTTTTATATTAATGATCACCGATTCCTCTCCTTAGCAGAGAAAGATTTGGGGTGAAGGCTTATCGGTATGCAGGCAAATTTATGTGCTGTGAAAAGCAGGCAACACGCTTGGGCTGTAGAGCAAGCAGGTTTAGTTTTTGTCTTGATGGTTGCAGATTTTGATCCTGGTTGCCGCCAATGCAATATTTCTTGCTTCAAATAATTCCTGCAAAGGTTGACTTTTTAAATCTAAAATTTAATCATAATTATATGCCATTGGTTGTTGGTAAATACTTGTTAAACTAAAATCTCTTCAGACTCAAAGAATGCAAAAAAAGTTTTAATAAAAGGCATAATCATTTAATTAATATTTCCATAGAAAAATTCGCCCATAAAATATTTTTGTTAAATTTTTATACAACGATGTAACCTGCTAAGGTAAAAGGATTTTGCTTTTGCTAATACGTGAAAATAGATCATCCTGTATTTAAATATTTTAAAAAATTATTTCGAAAAGAAGAGAAAGACGAATACAGTTCAAATTCGGTAGATGTATGTTTATGGTAAGGATGGTGGCTTACATTAACACACATCAAATGAGAAAGAGCCTGATATCCACACCGGCTCAGCTCGAGTAGCGAGTTGCCCCCTCCCTGTGTGCCACTCAATAACAGGCCGACCAGCGTCAACCGTTCGTACTTGAATGCAAAATGTCTTCTCTAAGGTGTCTTTGTTAGTGTTAAGCTCCAGCTTGATGTTGGATAGAGCATTGGATAGAGTGATACTCTTGAAACGAGCACAAAAAAGTATTGAGAAAGACAATTCATTTAAGTTGCGTGATACAAAACACTACATTAAGGTTCTCAAGATATCAAGATGATGTAAGAATAATTCACCGTGGTTCCATGCATTTGCAAATTGTCTAGAAAATTAAAATGGATCACAGGCATATCTTCACATCCATCCTTAAACATGGTGAGTAGGAATTATAGTTAAGGAAATATAATAGAAACCTAAAAATTAATATATATATATATATATATATATATATATATATATAAAAGATGAAATATTTTGGATCATTTTGTCATAAAAGTGTTTTCCGCGGATAATTCAAATAATGAGAAGTGGAAGAGAAATAATTACATGGTCAGTAATCGTCCTGGCCTGATACATAACAACAGTCGGTACTAATACATTACCTCAACAACTAATAATACCATTGCAATAAGTAGCACAAATTTTAACACTATCTCCACTATACCATCACCGACATAATGACCACAACCATTAACACTGCCACGGCCAAAACGACTACAATAAATATCGTAGCCCCTAATAGTGCCACTCTTACCACATATACCACAGCCATTCTCAGCACAAATCTTAAAACAACCTAACACGAGCATTACCAATCTAATTGCCACCATTACTCCCACTACTACTGCACCTACTAATACGGCTACCTCTACCAACATTACAAACATTACCACTATTGTTTACACTCTCTTTTTTACCACAATATCTCCGGCAGTAAACTTTAACCAGCATTATCATTACCACTACCATTACCTTTAACAATACCATTAAGATTACTGATGCATCTGTTTATCTCAGTCCCAATCCTATTATCACTCTCTTTCACACTTTAAGTACTATTTCAACTATCACCATTACAACCACCTCCACCACACCATTATCATCTAGAAAATCGCTACCTCTGTGCAAGGAGCGGTTGTCAAAATGAAGGAAAAATAAAGTGATAAAACTTCAGCGAAAGTGTAAATCAGCAAAGTTATTATAGCCTAAAATGCAAGAAGAAAAAATTTTTAATTTGACAAGAAAAAGCAACTTTCAACTCTTCAACAAGACTAAAAGCGAAGAAGTTCAGACAACATGAATAAATCTGCAACTGATATTACACCTGCAGCTGTAAAAGATATCCATTATTAAAAGAGTGACGTAAAATACAACAATATCCCGAGCAGAAATGAATTCAACGATACGGAAAAGCGACGAAGCAGACTGCCTATACCTTTACAAAGTAATGAATTCGCTTTAAAGAAATTACTGACACTAGCGTAACCAGGTCCTGTTTGATTTCAGTTTGATGATTTCATTTTGAGGTCTTATGAAAGAACGATGCCGGTCTTGAAACTGAACTAATGAAGGTATTATAACGAAGTAAAATATGATTTTCTAAATGAATCACATTATAAGCAATTAATTTTTTTAGTATTTTCAAGCAATTAAACACCAATCAATCATAACCCTAAACTGTAATAATTGATTTCTTGATCTATCTTCAAGGAATGGATTAAATTTAGGCGTACAGCGGTGCACCCAAAGAGATGGAGATAGAAGAGAGTGAGAGAGAGAGAGAGAGAGAGAGAGAGAGAGAGAGAGAGAGAGAGAGAGAAAACAGGCATAGAGAAGAGATAAGAGGAGTGAGAGAGGCTGTAATAAAGAGTGAGGTCAGATTGAGCGAGAGAGAATCACTTAAGATGAAAGCATTAGCTTTGGTTATAGGTTAGAGTGATTTTACCCTTTCATGTAGGGAAATGATAAATGTGTTTTCTTTTTTTTTAAGAGATCGACTTAGATTTCTAATGAAAAAGTTCATGATTAAATGAATGAATTTCAACACATCGTGCTTTATAAAAACTTCGCTCGGCATAAAATAGTATATAAAATTTTATGTTCCTTAAATATATTAGCATGAGTGCTCAATGAAATTACGTTTGCTTTAGAAGGTCTTGTCAAGACTGAACAAAAAAGTTTACACCGATGAAAATTTTTCGCAAATTATATGTTTCCAAATTAAAGCTCTCATATTCAATACAAGTTTGGAGTTGCATGCTCTCATGTTTGCTGTATGCAATAAGCGTTAGCAATCTAGTTAGAACTAATTGTTTCTTTCTTATACAGGCACTACTTTTACTATTTCTATTGATTATGAACTTAAAATGCTGGCCTCGTTAATCAAATAAGCACATTTCAAATTAAGATTTTCATCAGAATACATCGTAATTGTTCCACTTCATGAAATCATGGGACAAACGGTAAAGTTGAAGATTGGCGATAGGAGATCGTTACTCCAATTAGTCACTTTCCAGTTGAGTGTAGCCTAATTTATTCTACTCACTAACAATTATCCTCTTGCAGCTAATTATGTACACCTTGTTTTAATCTTCGATTGCCCTATAGACAGCTTTTAATCACCAATTACACGTACTTTTTTGAACTGGTAGGTTAAACCTAATTTGACATTTTCATACAAACTTTAGTAAATAATTCGGTGTCAGAACATTTCTCTTTTTTTTTTTGTGTAGGCAGAGACTATAAAGACATTTGTGAAGTATAAATATAAATATAATGCGATTTGAGCTTGAGATTCAAGCGTCATGATAAGATAAAGGCACAGAATTAGAACTTTAAGTATTCAAAAACCTGGTTACACGAGCAGTAACGTATGTCTTTGTAAATGATCTCGTTAAAGTGAAAAAAAAATAATTGTGAACATTATAATTTGGCCAGATTTTCCCTTTATTGTTTTAGCTGTAGAAAGCAGCAGTGTAGTTTGAGAATTAACTTAACCCGTATAATGCCACAAAGTACGGTATCCTTTAGGTTAGACATCAACAGAGGCAATGCTATCATCGACTACATCAGGACAACTGCATCCCCAAGACTGTTGAGCAACGAGCTATTTGGACCGCTGATGACCATCACACTTTACCTAGGTATCATAATCGCGGTGTTCGGCACGGGTGCAAATATTGTCACTATCACAGTTTACAGACGACTGGGCTTTGTTGACACTTCTAACATCAGCCTGACGGCGCTGGCTATTTCAGATCTCTTTGTTTCTATCACAACTCTCATCTCTGTCCTATCGCTTGTGCTACTCGGTACGATTTCAAACATACCATTTACCTATGAAATATTTGTTCCGATATCAGCCTCTGCACACGTTAGTTTTTCAAGAGTGTCTGCCTTGATAACGGCATTTCTAAGCACGGAGAGGTATCTGTGTGTCTTAGTTCCTCTGAAAATCAAAAGTCTTATAACTCCGAAAAGAACATTTACCGTCATGGTGATACTGTTTGTAGCAGGCTTCATAAGATGGCCCTTGGATTTCATTATATTTCCAATACGCTGGAGATATTTTCCATCATTGAACAGAACTCTTCTGGGTGCTATTGCGTCTACAGATCAAACAGCAGTGATTTTAAGAGGATTTAACCAGGGTTACTATGTTTACCTCTTACCTCCCTTAACATTTACAATAGTGTTGGTTTGTACCATCCTACTATCAATTAGTCTTCATAGAAGCAAGGCATGGAGAGATGCTAACAAATCTACCCCATCGAACGCCTCTGCAACCAGTGCAGCAGAGAAACCTAACTTACAACAATCCAAAGAGGCAAAAGCGGTTAAGTTGGTGATAACCATAGCAACTGTGTTTATCATAGCAACCATTCCGTCGAGCATTCATTTAATTGCTGTGACTACCGTTCCAGGTTTCGATGTTGGTGGCCGCTATGTTAATATGTGGGCTTTAATGGGTGTGGTGTATAACATAGTGGATTGTATGAACTGTGGTGCTAATGTAATTATTTACTTCAATATGAGTTCCAAATTTAGACAAGCCACCTTGGAGCTGTTTTCCAGAAGATGCCGGAAGTAGGAAATGAGTATAAACGTATAGACTTTAAATGGTTCAAATAATTGATACATTTTGATAACTTGCTCCTTGAAAAATAAAATGGAAAATACAACTGCAACGAAAACACATATTTGTATACATTGGCTTAACAATTTTATTAAAGTAGTTGATTGAGAAACTTGTTCTTGTGTGAAAGTGTTTGAAATTAGACTTGACATTTCAGTTTTTACTTCTCTCGTGTGTTTTGGACCCTCAGTAAAAGACTTTCTGCAATGGTACGTCGTGTCAATATCAGTTATTTTACGCAAAGTAGGACTATGGTGGCGCCTTGTTATGCGATGTGAGGTAAATGAAGAGTCGATGAAATGGATGACTCGTGACCTTCAAAGATGATCATCTAAAAGATCGTGAACAAGGAAACTAGAGTTAATTAAAATTGAAGCACAGGTTTGGACTGAAAATTAGCTCGATAACTCACTTCTCAAGGTGCTGTATAGAAAGATTTGAAATTCTTTAATTCAATATATGTACCTCATTGCAATAGCATAAAAATAAGATTACATTAACTTTTCTAAAAGTTTGCTAGGGTCCAACACGGCACAGGCTTTCTGGAGATTCCCTAAAAAGATCTTTGTCTCATTATGACTTTTCAACATTTTTTTTTTTGCATTCGCAATCCATCTTTATTTAAAAAAAAGACCTAATCACATAGATTTGTCATGCTCAATTCATGAACAATTAGTTTTACCCAGAATCAGATTTATTATCTGGCTATCATTCAAAATAGAACAAATTTGAATGGAATTAATAAAAAAAAAAAAACAATATAGACCACAGAAAAGAATGGCAAATCGTCAAAAAAAGTGAGACCAATCACCAGACAAAAAATATTGCGCACTTTATTTAGGAGAAAAGTTCGAAATTTTGCGCCAGCAGCCAAGTTTAAACCACCGGAAGAAATTTTCGGAGCAGCTTGCCTCACGTATTACATCTCAACACAGCGAACACATATCAAGATGAACTTTGAGGATGTTGTTTTGATTTTCGAACTGCTCTTGTATTTGTAATTTACTTTTTTTACTTTCTGGTCTTTGCATTGTAAAATTGTAAAATTTGCAATATTTAAACTCAAGCCAAAATAATATAAAACGAAATTAAATACCCCCTCCCCCCCCCCAAAAAAAAAAAAAAAAAAAAAAAAAAAAGAAAGAAAAAAAGTCAGCTCTTTACATTTGTCAATTGTTAGCATGCATTGATCCACTCGCAGTTTACCTTTAACAAACCGACGCCAAATGTTTTAAACATTCCATTAACTTCTGCACAAAGTCCTATATACTATCGGTGATGTTGATGTTAATAGCGCATTGTTCTGATCATTAAAATCCACTTTATAAATTTTGGATAGGTTGTGGCGAAATGCTGTATTTTAAATTTTTTTTCTCAAGTCCTGTGTTGATTCTCGTAAATGTTCAGTGGTTTTCTTTCTTAGTTGAGGTAATGGGAGATCCTGCTGGCGACGCTTCATTCAATATGAGACATTAATATCCGCCATAGTACTGCCACGGAGTATGTGAAATATTAACATTCTTTTTTACTTTTTATTGTTCCTCGAAGTTGCATGTGAAATATTAACATCCCTTTTACTACTGCAACACTTTGTGAAATATTAACATTCTCTTTCAGGCGTAATTGTTCCTTGAATCTGTATGTAGAAATAAAATTTCTTTTGGTAGCGCCACACTTTATTGAGATATTAATATAGTGCTGCCATATTCAATGAGATCTATTAATATCTTTTGGGGAATTTGAGATCCCAACAGTCCTTTCAGTACTGTCATATTGTATTTGAGATTCGATTCTATCTTATTATGAGTGAAAAATTAACATCTCTTTTAGAAGTACAACATTGTATGTAGACATAAACAGCTTTCTTTGTATTTCCGCATCATATATGTGTATAAATATCCATTTTATTAGCGCCGCAGTGAATGTGTGATATTAAGACTCCTTTCAGTACTGTCATATTGTACATGAGATTCAGTATTATATTTCATCCACTTCCCTGTATGCGAGCAAGAACATCAACAGCAATTAGTTTACATCATGTTGGAGTTAAATTTTGCTTAGAAGAGGAAATACTCCAGTGTAAACATCGTAGAAGAGATGTTCGAAACCTCTTGTCACGCAAAAAAAAATAAAAAAATTACAATTTATTGTTTAAAATCAATAGACAACTCGGGGTGGTTGAAACAATATACAAATATTTATTATCTCGAAAATGGCGATAAAAAAAACTTCAAAATAAAACTTCTGTTTAAATGGAGAACCAATGATTTTTATTCATCATGCAATTCTGATGAAAAAATCGTAAGAAGCAGAGTTTTAAAACATATGTTAGGAACAAAGGAAGAAATGGAACAAATAATTATTATTTAATATTTTGTTTATGTAACTCAGCATGATCTTTAAAAAATTATTACAAAAAAGGAGAATGGTGCTTGCAAAAATGCAATTTCGACAATAAAATAGAGACCAAACAATTTTCTCCAAAAAGTAAAACAGGTCATCCCTCTCATTTCCCTTTCCCTATGTAAAAAAATGAAACAACCCATAAAAGTCTAGCCAACGCTTCAAATATGTGAACTTCCACTACCTGAGATCGAGAGTCAATTTAATTCCATCTCTTCAAACAAAAGACATTACAGAGCAAGGTGTACTTTGAAACAGGGCAGGAGCTGTCTCTCTGTCTTTGTCTGTGTGTGTGTCTGTCTCTCTTTCTCTCTCTCTCTCTCTCTCTCTCTCTCTCTCTCTCTCTCTCTCTCTCTCTCTCTCTCTCTCTCTCTCTTTCTCTCTCTCTTTCTATCTCCTTCTCTCTCTCCTAAATGAAAATGAAAAAGGAAAGCATGGACTGTATTTTTTAAGGTTTCTTTTTATTCTCTAATTAATTTATCCTTATATTTAGTCTGTTATCATCATTTATTCCTCTATATGTATGAGAACTATTAAACTAGATCGCTATCCAATTATTTTAGGAGAGTAGCGAAGGTCATCGAAGCAAACTAGACATCGAATGGAATATTTCCTGAATTATCAGGTAAGGCTAATGGTATAAAAATAAATAAATAAAATAGCTGTATCGCCCTTGAAGGCAAAAATATAAATTAAAGATGTTGCATGCATTTTTCCTAATTTCGCCTTGAAAATTCCGCCGACTTTCAAAGTCAAGGAAGAGATGGTGGGATAGAGGAGAAAAGATCGAGAGAGAGGGAGAAAGAGATAGTTGGAGAAAGTGACAAAGAAATGTGTAACGAGTATGTGTGTTAGAGAGATGGTGTGGGGTTGACACTTAGGCAGGCAATCAGGTACAGAGGACGGCTTTGAAAGGTTAATTGAAGGAAAGAAAACGTTAAGATTGAAATAAATTGAGGTTAGGTAACAAAGATGGGTGGAAAATATAAAAAAAAATTATTTTCTAAGCTAAGCTACACCCGCAATTCTCAATTTAAAAAAATCTTTCTAGAGTTATGCAGGTTTTTTTTTACTCATTTTTTAAGAATTTTGAGAGCATGACAAAAGGTAAAGCAAAGCAAAATAAACTACCAATTTATCATGAAATAAGTTCTTTTGAAACGAATGTGGCAAATGCATTATAAAGAATAGGAGTTATATAACATTTACAAACTTTATCATGTCAAAATGTGATAATGCAATAAAACCGTTCAAAAATTTCCCGTGAAACGTTTTGGAAGAAAAGAAATCTGGCAGATTCATCATCTCCTCCCTCTCTCTCTCTCTCTCTCTCTCTCTCTCTCTCTCTCTCTCTCTCTCTCTCTCTCTCTCTCTCTCTCTCTCTCTCTCTCTCTCTCTCTCTCTCTCTCTCTCTCTCTCTCTCTCTCTCTCTCTCTCTCTCCCTCTCTCTCTCTGTCTCTCTCTCTGTGTTTCTCTCTGTTTCTCTCTCTTTTCTTTCTCTGTTTCTCTCTCTTGCTCTCCCGCTGAATATAGATCGATTTCGTTCCAAAGCGATGACGGTCAAGAAACCGCTCAATACCTTCTCGTCTGTCTGCTAAAGAAAAAGTCTACCTTCCTTTCAAGAATAAGCATGAACATGTTAGCTGTTGATCGCAGCCATAGATGCAGTTGTGTCGACAGCAAATGGTTTGTGTTTTTTGACCAAAGCTTAAAGTTAAATTTCAAGATGTCAACTATAACCTGCGTTGGTCACAGGAAGCTAGCAGCTGAGGTCACTGTATTTCTGATCCAGTCTGTGTAGAGAGCCACTCTGGTAAACACACTGGGGTATCCGGACAGCCTGCAGGAGTCCTCACCCCAGGAGACCACACCCTCTAGGTAATAACGGCCGGCGTGGACACAATTCAGAGGACCGCCCGAGTCTCCCTGAAATAAAGAAAATTACATTTGAAAAATTGAGTTATAAAAGAATGAAAGCAACATAGTTATTTAAGCTATAAGAAGTTAAATGTCCCCTAAGTTTCTCGGGCAAGGAGAATTTCATACGGAGATGATAATCATATGAAGATAACGGTTTATAAAGAATGTTATAAAAGAAGTTTTGATCTTCTTCCTCATAAGGATAAAATTTGAGGCTAGAATAACAAGCTTACAAGTTTTATACCAAACAATAAACATATGATAACTCAGCAAACAATGCCGTGCACAGATTAAATCTTGTGGCGCTCTATTTCATAATATATATATATATTTTCTGGCACTAATCTTAATCAGCATTACATTGGCTTAGTAGCTAGATTTCTCTACCTCTTTGGTTAAGTCAAATTCTAATTCTCTTTAAAGAGTATAAACTTTTCTATTCTGAGTTCTTATAGAGTCATCTTCTTTTCGTTTTCTTAATTGTATGAAACTGATTGCCCAAATTCCGAAAGATTTGACAAAACTTGCCAGTCGTTATAATCATCCAATAATCCTGTTCTTCTTTTTCTTTCTTTTTTTTTAACTTTGTACCTATGTCTATGATAACTTAACTTTTTGTGGTGAATATCACTGGATTTGTCACAGCCAAGCCGGTCTGATCTTATTGGATTAATAACCATGATAATGCTGTGTCGCCAGGTGTAGCGCCCTTTCAAAAGGGCTATCTTGCAAGATCTGAGGTCATGCCCTGTGCCTAGACAAAGTGAGCATGAAGGATTTTCGTTCTCTCTCTAGCGCACACTAAAATACTAGCGCTTTCTAAACTTAAGCATCGACTTACCTCACAGGCCCCTGCTCCAGAGCTACCTGCAGCACAGATGTGAGAGAACGTGATGTACCCTGTCCACGACTTGGCGCACTTCTCTCTGTCAATTAAGTCTACCTCAGCCTCGTTCAGGACATGAGCATCTGTGACGCCTACGTTGTTAGTATGAAAGATAAGATTACCATTTACTCAGATATGAAAAATTCAAAAAGTAACCACTACAATCGTTTCATATAAAGTTCTATTTCCTTTCATAATGTTTCCCTTTCGAAAAGCTATGTCAGTCTTTCTGAAGGATTTGTTTTAATAAAGGCAGGTCAGATTGTTGCTTGATATCGCACAACAACTTTCAGAGCAATAACTAGAACATTGTTCAAATTTCTGAAGACGGTTATCACAGAGCATTGAGAATTTAACCTTGGCTTAATTTTCTAGAATTGAAATTACACCCTACTAAAGATTTGATAGTTTTAGGTGTTATTCGCTTGTTCGAAATTTGCAAATCTCTAGATATGGGCAGCTCTGAAAAAGGACTTTTAGCTGAGAGACAGTAATAATTAGCGGTCCACCAGTAATGTTGCGAAATATCAGAAGTAGAAAAAAATGATGAGGAGATGAAATTTGCCTTACAATATTCTTTTAGACATGTATAGCTACTTAAAGTCAAGGAAAATTTATAATTGTCTTACTCTTTCCGTTTCCTGTGCATGAATTGAAAAAGAAAGGAGAGGAGGTCCGTACACATTCATTTATCCCCTTTTTATTAGCGTATTTGATTATGCCATTTTATTTAACAACCTCATTTATTTAAAAAAAAGGTACAAGTTCACAAAAAAAAAAAAATTGGTAAAGAGATATCGACGCCTCAGTTTTCATTTGATCTATGTCCACATGACGTAGTTTTGAGAAAATAGTTTTTTAACCTTTCGTTTGGCTTTCTCATTACACTAGACATAGAACAAATGTAAGAGAAATTGACCCATTTTGCTTGACTGTTGGTTCGAAAATTAACAGGGTAAATAAATAATGTGTTTATGGGATGAAAATAGACGCTAGCTCTAATTTTCGTGAAACTGGACATAGAACAAATGTAAACTGAGGCGTCGATATAATTATACTTCTAATTGTGACGTAAATTATACTATGAGCAACATCGAATAATCGCCTACACCGAGGTAACTCACCTAACGTGCGACCCCAGCCAGTTACCCAGCACCTGGCGTTAGGCCCGTGGAGAGTCTTGCTTCTATCTTCAACACTCGCTTCTTGCTGCGGCAGGCACACGGTACTTATCGACCTGAGGTAAACGAGGAACATTCATGTTTTGCAAACTGTTGTTAGTAAAAATTATGATTTTTGGTTGGTGTATCGTAAAAAGAGCATTATTTCCATCTAAGGCGCATCCAAGCTATTCACGTCTAATGGTAAATACTTTCTAACAATTGACACCGCAGAGAGAGAGAGAGAGAGAGAGAGAGAGAGAGAGAGAGAGAGAAGAAGAAGAAGAAGAAGAAGAAGAAGAAGAAGAAGAAGAAGAAGAAGAAGAAGAAGAAGAAGAAGAAGAAGAAGAAGAAGAAGAAGAAGAAGAAGAAGAAGAAGAAGAAGAAGAAGAAGAAAAAGAAGAAGAAGAAGAAGAGCAATAATAATAAATTATCATCATTATTATAGAATAAAAATAAATTTGCAAGATACCAAATGCAATGAGTAAGAGTTGATTCTTTAACCAATAGGTTGTCATTGTTGGTTTTTTTTTTTTCAATAATTATGGGCATATCCCGATTTGTTTTCTTCCTATTTGTAACTAAATATGCACCAATATAATAAGAGATCTTATAACTAGTATCAGTGGCGAATTTATTTCCTTTCATAACAGAAGCACATGCAGTAATGAGAAAGTTGCAGCAGCTGCTGATGTTATTTATAGACAATGATTACTGTTATGTGAGTGTGACTCTGAGAAGACTTAGTGTTGAAGAATGCTCAAAACAAATTCTTGCCACTCACCTTGACATGGTTACTGGTGTGGCTAGATGGACCAGACCTACGTCATCGGGGTAGTTTCCTCCATGCCTGTAGTCAGGATGACCAATCAGTTTATCTGCCTTGATCCTTTGCTCGCCGGGATCAGTTATGGACAAGTTATAAGACCCGAGCACAGCAGTAACAGAGTAGGCGCTACTGAGACTGTCCAAGCGGATTCGAAGGAAATTTTGTTAATCAATTAATAGATAAATGACTGATTATTTGAGTATCGATTGATTGACCGATTAATTGATTTATTTGTTGATAGATCAGTAGGTTGATTGATTGGTTGATTGATTGATTGGTCGATCGGTTGATTTACTGGCCAGAATTTGTTTGAAAAATTTATTGGTTGATTGATTGACTGGTATTCATCTTCCATTACAGAAAGACACCAGGGATTTTCTTGCATGTTGTCAATCAATTTAACTCGTTTTGTTCAGTTTAAAATTATTATCAGGACCATCTACAAGCGAGTGAATTTGGAGTCAGTTCTGGTAGTTGGTTGATAATGATGCTGCACTCTGTATCTGGGCTGCCCCTGGTGCTTAAGTGCAGAGGGACGCATATGCTTATTTTCAACCCCCGGGGCAACGACTAGGTGCAATTTTGAAACCCCTACAATCACAGAAACTAAAGAGTTTCCATCAAGTTTTAGAATGGGACTGGTTATATGAGTTCCAATCCAATCACCAGATTCCCCTAGACAAGATTCGAACCGTGGACTTCCTTACTATCATCCCATCGTTCTACCGACTAAAGTATCTGGCAAAGAAAGTCTACAATTCGGAAAAAAGTATTTTTAGTCAAATGGCCGTAGGTGCTACAAACATAAGGAGAGATGATCTATGGAAAAAGACCCGCAAAGAAGACAATAATGCAATAAGAGATAACGATAAACTAGTTATTTAAAATGAATATGGTTGAAATGGACTATAAACCGCTGTCATAATTTTTTTATTTAATTTAGTCTCTCTCTCTCTCTCTCTCTCTCTCTCTCTCTCTCTCTCTCTCTCTCTCTCTCTCTCTCTCTCTCTTTCGCTCTCTTGCCATTTCTGCAGTAAGTGTCCATCACTACATCATAGTCATTACAGCATTGTAACGCATTGTACTCTAAGTTGATCTATTCATTTCCTCACCCTTTTTTTGGTATGTAACTTTTGCGTAGCGGATCGGCTAGATCTATGTACATTATCTTATTTGGTAGCATAACGTCTGTATTTCAAGCCTAAGAACTTAGTTTTGTTTATTGAACACAGCCCGCACTTGTATGGTCAAGATTCTTCTAGAATGTGCGACTCAGTTCTAGCATAGTAATGATCTCGTCACCCCTTTGTTTACCTTTGTTTTGATTGGTTGCTAATTGAATATTCTTTTACGATTTATGTAATTCCTTTTCTGGATGATTCGTCGAGATTTTGTATAAATAAGAATCCAAATTATATTTAGTCAGTCAACATCGAGTCTACAATGAGTCAACAACATTGAGTCTACAGTGAGTCAACATCATAGAGTTTATAGTGAGTCGACATTGAGTCTACAGTGAATGATTAATGAGTCAACCTACAGATATTGTACAGTCTAGCTCTTGTGTTGGATTAAACAGTTTACAATTGTTACTTGCGGACTTCGGATTTATTTGCTACGGACGAGTCGTGTGATTGGCTGTGTATATTTTTAATACCCCTAGACAAACAGAGCCTAACAGATCACCATCATCATCACAAATCTGTTACAAGCACTATTAACATTATGATTACACTCCTCATCACTACCATGATTACGACCATTATCTGTCCCACTACAACTATTACTTAAGTCAACCTTATCAACCTGATCATCCTCATTATGATAATTATTATTATATTGTAGCTACACATCTCTCCGTTTTATAATTATAATCATCTTATGTCTATGAAATTTGCAACTTCTTTCATCATCACTCTGAAGATAGCAAGACCAAAATAAAATCCAACTTGTAACCTCTAATTAAATACTTGTCTATTTCACACTAGGCTATGCATAGACTTAGCAGGAGTTAACTGTCAGCTTTTTTTTTTTAGCGGTTTCTTCAGAAGAGGCCTAGTGAGACTTAGGGAACATTTACTAATAGGCAGCAGATACAATTCTTACAAAGCCCTAATTTTTCTCACCATCCTGACGTAATTTAAACAAAAGAGCGTATAATTCGTTGTCGCTGTTTGCTTGTACTTACGCATGTATGCAGTGCCCTGCTGTGACCACCCAGGATTCCTGCACCAGAGCACCTCCGCAGACGTGAACCCACCTCCCGGAAGTGACGTTATACTCCTGCAGACTTACTTGCCACGCCCACCTGCCGGGGCTCGCCTCTTGTCCTCCAACTATCCAGTTAGACGACTTCACACCACAGTTTTCTATTCAGATCAAAGCCATGGGTCAAAATACCATTTAAATACATTGAGTGGAATTTAGTTTGATTTGATAAATAATTTTTTTAGAGCAAATTTTTAATCGATCACTATGTGTAATGGTATCTAATTTACAGTTCAATTCAACAAGCCACCCAATCGTATCTACTGCCAGTAATAGAGATTCATATATCATCAAACAGTCTAAATAATGTTCGAACAATAAGAACCATGCTTTATCGTTTCTGGCTGACCAAAATAATGTTTAGTGAGTCTTAATCACATGGCACAACGCCCACTGAGTGCAAGACTGGCATAAGTTATTTAATTTTTGCCCCCATTACACTTGGAACACTTGGTGTTTAGTGGAAATTGATTGACTTGTTTAAAACCAGTAACTGAGCATCCTCAAAGGAGGTGGGAGTTGGAGGGAAGGGGGGGGAGGGGAGTACTTCATGACTGTTTTTCCATATTGAACTCGAACCAAAGAGCTCAAAACGAGCTCAAAACTCGTACAAAACCAAGCTGGAAAACTTTGATCGACTACATAACCAGGTTCATCAGCATACTTTGAATTTTAAAACGCAATTATCTAGAAATTGTAATATTTGTTGGATTAGAATATTTGAAATAAGATACAATGGTTTCATCGTATAGTGTATATTTTAGTTTATTTAGGGCTTGATTGATAGGGAGTATTATCGTATAAATTGATTTTTTTGTCTCTTTTTATATCTACAATCCAAATAAAGTCAGGCCAATCTGCCCTCTCATACAAAACTTTTAAATAAATTGACATTTCTTGAATTGCTTCTCTAACTCACAGGCTGGCGAAACCACATTTGTAGGCTCATTACAAATTTTGACATAATACCATTGCAAAAAGTTAACTTCAATGACTATTTTAGGTAATTGCATAGCGTTGGGTTATAGCACTTAAAACCAAATACATCAATGTTCTTGAGAATCTCTTTATAGTATTTCGATAGTTTGATGCTTTTTCGCCAGGTCTCTAATAATGACCCTGTTGAAAAACTTTCAACGACTAGATAGCTCTGTCCCCTTTCTCAATTTGATAATTGGTCTGGTTAACTTATTTTTTGTAATAATTCTGAGCGTTTTTTTTTAACCAAGACAACAAAGTCTTTTTTAACAATTTAGAAAAAAAAAATGGCTGATCTACACATACACGCCGCGTCAGTATTTGGCTTTCGAAGATTGTAAATGCAGTTCCTGAACCCGTACCATTAACCTTTAAAAACGTAAAAAAAAAAACCTTGTGTGTGATTGTTGTGTGATCTTTCAACATCCATGGGGTTTTCCATTTTTAAACTTTGTAAAGTTTCTCAGTATCCATGTATAATCACTATGTCTTGACAGGTGCTTTTGCTCAATTATTTGGGATACATGTATTTATTAAACATATCTTAAAGCAACAAGAACAAAAAGTAAAAATAAATGTGTGACTTGTGTACTTAGATACCTGCGATAGAACGCATGCAGTAAGTTAAATTTATTTCCAGGAAAGAAAGCACATCTAAGAATTACATTAGCATAAGATCTAAGATACCAAAGTTCCAAAGAGATTTAAAAAAAAGTTAAGTGCATAAGATAGACCCTTTTTGATCTTCAAAAGTGCAGTAACTCACCTGACAACTGGTAGTGGCTTCTTCCTGATGTTGCGTGCATATCAGGATCATTCCCTGTGTTTCCGGGATAAACCGAGGAAGAACCAAACCCAATAAAACCGGGTCGGGATAGGAGTCCATTATTAGAGCGTCGAAAACCCGGAGACCGCCGGCCGGATGAGCTCATGGTAAGCTGCTGACCGTTGTTCAGCCAACCGTATCCATAACTAGAGCCAATCGAGGATGTTATGTAAGGATAACTACTGCCAGAAACTGCGGTCCCGGCGTATTGTCTTGTCAAAAGATGAGGCTTCTTGTTTGTGCTGTGACCAGGAATATCCGAAACACAATCATCTAATGCGGCATAACGTTGTACGCATGTTCGGACTTGCATCGAGAAAACCTGCAATGGATTTTTTCCCCTTCCTCAGTAAATATAACATCACACGAACATTCAAGAGTTAAGCTAAATGCAGCGGTAAAGTTGGAGAGAACATCTTACAATGAAAAGAAAAAGATATAATGAGATGTCTTTGGCTTCGCTTTAATCCTTTAAAAATATATTAGTTTTACCTTGAGGGCCATTTTCATTTAAAGTTTCTTTCGCGATCTACTGCAATCAATAAGGGATGTTTATTCTTGGCATGGTTACTGCACATTACGAGCAAAAGCAATATCATCGTTAATAAAATATGATTATGACAAAAATAATTTTTGTTTGTTTACTTCATACACGTTTCTTTCGTTCTTCACCTACCTGGTTAAATCCACACGAATTAATACTGCTAGGGATTCCATTGAAGCAATAGAAATATCGCCTGCAGTCATCGTTGTCCCTTTGAGCATGCGCAGTGTCACAGGATGTACATGGTGGTGAGGGAACACACTGAGACAACACCAAGCCGCACAGGAGAGAGAGCAATACGGTTGCTTGTAATACAGCCATCTCTATCCCTACAAAGGACACCACTCTTGAAGCATACATGTTTTCTGCTGCAGTCGTGTATTTTATCCATCAAAGAAGAAAAAAGTGAAGAAAAATTGGAGTATTATGAACATTATTCATTTTAATTTAACAGGTTATTCAGGTAATTCTCGGAACAGGGCAAACCTAAATTCCACGGTTCATTTCATGTAAAAATCCACTCACTGATGCTTTAACATTTTAAAGAATGCTGGGCATAAAAAGTTACACCAACTAGCTTCTTCCTTTCTCTGCATAGGCTTGTTTAAAATTATCCCTTGCAACGCCTCATCATGTAAGTTTCTTGTTTCGAAAGTGTGGATATTATAAGAACCGTCTACATGGGTTGTTTACAGAAAAAACTAATAGTTTATCATAGAGGTCATCCAAAGGAAGACTCTTGCTCCCTGTTCATTGGATAAAGACCCGAACAGATTAATAAAACTTGCATAATCTACACCTGTCCGCAATAAGGAAAAGATATGGATGGACATTCCTACATATCCATGGTTCAGTCAGATGCAATAATCAACAACCTGTCAGGTGTGTACTAAAGGGCGGTTCCAATGTTTCCATAGAGATGTGTCACTGGAATACGCTTCACGTAAAGACAACGAGTCCAACTACCGACTGAACTGTTTCAAAACATTTATATTAATTTTCTCAAAATATGTGCATAAGTGAATGTCAGGTCTTTGAACATAGTATAAATTTTATTTTATATTGAGAAATTAAGAATATCATCTTGCTTTATCTGACAGTACGGTATGCATTGTGCTTCCCCTGTAGAATACAAGCGGTTATTGTCTTATACCTGATCAAGAGGTAAGGGTAGGTCTACGCAAACCAGTAAATGTTGAGGTTAATTGTGAAATATTTTTATCTCATTAAAAAATAATAACAACCAAAATTTAAAAACGAGAGATGCTCAAAAGAAGTCTGCACATATAGAGATTAAATGATATATAGTGTAACAATGATCCGTATAAACTTACCTTTGATATCTCCTGGTGACAGTTGTAAGATACTTTTGAAGATCCCAAATCACACTCCTGGACGATGAAATATAACAGTGTACAAGTTTGAGTTGAAATCTGTTTCTCGCTTCGTTATAAATTAGTCTAAAACAGCTTAGTCATAGCGTTCTTTGCGCTTTTTCACAGTATCCCCTAAGTTTGAAAATTACTTTTCCCAG
Organism: Elysia crispata; assembly: GCA_033675545.1. Classification (NCBI taxonomy): domain Eukaryota; kingdom Metazoa; phylum Mollusca; class Gastropoda; family Plakobranchidae; genus Elysia; species Elysia crispata. The sequence continues at coordinate 235,905 of JAWDGP010003176.1, read as the reverse complement.
AGTGGTCCGGTCATGCGTCAGACAGTATATTTATATTGATAATGCCTGGTCTAGACTAAAACGATACATGTGCGAGGCATCTAGATCTAGTATTATGTACATGCAAAAAGATTGTATGCTATCTATGAGACCGTTATTAGATTAAACTGGGTTTCCGAACAGTGTTAAGTATTATCTGGCCCATTTCCTCGTTCAACCTATGACCTTGAACTTTGTAAATAAAGCAATAAGAGAAATACGTCAAGAATTTCGGCTCCCGTAGTAGGCTGAAAGATTAAAAGCATTCCTTGTATAATCCAAGGGTTAAACTCTCAATTAAACAGTAGAGTGAACCAGTGAAGTGCTCAGTGCAGTCAAACAATGAACCATAGTTTCGATAATCCTCGGCTTGCCTTGTCTATAACTTTAAATGGAACTCCTCGCTACATATATGTTCCCGTTGTTATTGGAGTTATTAGAATGTCCTTCTTGATCTGATCTCAAGACAATAACATGAATTTTTACAACTCTCCCATGCTACTATCATTCTGTTTATCCTTATCCCCTTTATTCGTATCTGTCTCTTCTTCTTCTTCTTCTTCTTCTTCTTCTTCTTCTTCTTCTTCTTCTTCTTCTTCTTCTTCTTCTTCTTCTTCTTCTTCTTCTTCTTCTTCTTCTTCTTATTATTATTATTATTATTATTATTATTATTATTATTATTATTACTATTATTATTATTATTATTATTATTATTATTATTATTATTATTATTATTATTATTATTATTATTATTATTATTATTATTTCTATTATTATTATTATTAGTTGTTGTTATGGTTGTACTATTAGTAAAATTAGTTGCAGTAGTAGTAGTAGTAGCAGCAGCAACAGTAGTAGTAGTAGTAGTAGTAGTAGTAGTAGTAGTAGTAGTAGTAGTAGTAGTAGTAGTAGTAGTAGTAGTAGTAGTAGTAGTAGTAGTAGTAGTAGTAGTAGTAGTAGAAGTTTTTGTTGTTGTTATTGTAATAGTATTAGTAGCAGCATATTTGTATTTTGTTCTTGTTCCGGGAGCAACTAGTAATTCTTCTAAAACATCTTTTATCCTTTCAACTTCGACTATGGCAAAGTAAAAAGAAACTATCTTATGTTACTACCTATGCTGAAAATAGTTCGACTCACAAGCTTAACTGTGGGCAGTTAAATTTTATATGAAAATGTAATTTCCCTTCCGGCTGTTTAAAATTCAGTGCACGGTGGAATTTAATGCCATTGGCGTAGGGCTCTGGCGCCAACCAGGCCTTAAGTATTTGTTTCACGTAGAAGCCTATTTTGACCTCGTAAGCCATTTTTTTTTAATACAACAGAAATATGGGAGAAATGCGTAAGTGTCTATGTAACAATTTATTCACCTTTTAATCAAATTTTGTCTAGATAACTTAATTGCAATATTTACTTCCACTTCGTATTAAGTCAATAGAGTAGATGTACATTGTTCCAGAAATCTATTAGTGTGGCGTTTCTTATATTCCCTTTTTGCTATTGTAGATTCTTTCATGTTTAGACCTTTTTTATGTGCGTTTACTATAATATGAAAGTTAAGTTCCATTTCTGTATGTCAGACGAGGATAAATATTCTGCCTAAACCAATCACGTACAAATAGTCACGGTTGCTGTCATCGGATATTGAAACGCTTTAAAAATATCTCCAATGTTAATGTTTTCTCATCTAGACTTCCTTTTGTTTGTTTTTTTTTTTTTCGAATGCTAGTAAATAAATTAAAGCGCGCCAAAATTGAATTTTGAAAATAATTTGACTTCAGAATCGTAATTTGTGACCTACTTTTTGTTAGAAATGATATTAAAAATTTTATGTTTGGGTATTTGTATATCTTTTTTACTTTTAGTTAATTTCTGCAAATAAGAAATAAGTTAAATATCTGTGACAACTAAAACTAATTAAATAGCAACAGCAACAGAGGGTGCAATAAAAGATGTAGTTGCAGTAGTAGTAGTAGTAGTAGTAGTAGTAGTAGTAGTAGTAGTAGTAGTAGTAGTAGTAGTAGTAGTAGTAGTAGTAGTAGTAGTAGTAGTAGTAGTTAAGGCAGTAGTAGTTAACTAGAACAGTTGAGTAGATTTATTGAGGTTTAATTTTAAGACAAGTTTAAAAAGTCACTTTTTAAGGTCAAGTGAGAAAGGTCTTGCATTTCGCTTGTTATAACCTGAACAATTCCTGTATCTCTCATAACACACGGGAATATCAAAGATGTATATCCCCAGAGTTTCATATGTTTGGTTTTTTTTTTAACCAACATCTTTGTTCGGTACCATTTTAAATAAATCAAGGGCGCGTATAACGAATATGAGGACTGAAGGTCAAACTTCAGACTTTCAAGTACAAAAAGATTTTATTTCCGCAGAAATAAACGCTGCCATCCGTAAGGGCCCTTAACTTGCATAGGGGCATCCGTGACGCATCCCATATGAAACCAAAAATGGGCAGTAGCCTTTTACCGCTGCGTTTTTTTTTTATGCATGAAATACTCAAACAGTGATGGGAAAGGCACAATGTGAAGCGAGCATTTGTGGAATACACAGCACTTACTTCGGTAAACAAGCAGTCCCCACTGTTTGATGACCTTGGTTTTTAAGTTCAAGCTTATCGTATGTGGGCGTGGTTTGTGGAAGCGGTAGTTTACCCTTCGTTTGCTCAGTAACCCATAATTGGTGTTGAACCTCGATTAAAGTAAATCCATCGGTGTGGATACTTAATGCCTTTTTTAAACTAAACTATTTAAACTAAGTTCAATAGTACTATTTTTCAAAAAGGTTATAACATGGATAAAGGCTGTCTGCGCATGACTTTGTCTCTTTAACGGTTTCTTTGCCTGTATGAAAACGAGGTTGCTGAGCAAGACATATATCTGGAGAAACTTTAAAATGACACAATAAACGTTTTTTTTTTTTTTTATTAAAGATCTTCATGTATATGATCTCATCTTTGTTTCTACTTTAACGTAACCAGTCTGATAAAATATAATGCAAACAGAAGCATGTTAATCCTAGGAAATTTTAATCTAGTTATGTCAACATGGTCTCCTGAAGAAAAAAAAAGGCATGTTCACAATTTTGTCTTTCCTACTACTCATTTTTAATGACTTTGGTAGCTTTGCTTTCTTTAATTAATAACTATGAAACTATTTGTCAGAATTTCGATAGAAAGTGTGAAAGGTAAAATACGACAGAAATATCAGAGACAATTTGGATTAGTAACAGATAGGAGAACTACCAATCGCCTTACTGGGAAAAACAGTAGCAGTAAGAACTGATAATAAAATTAATGAGTTTAATCTTATTAGGCAAGGTGTACGGAAAGGCTGCGTATTGTCACCAGACCTCTTCAGTTCGTATAGAGAGATGATGCTGAGAGACAGCATGCTTTTGGGTGGAGTGAGGTCAAAACATTAAGAATCTTGGATACGCCGATGACCCAGCTCTTATTACAGAATCAGAAGAGACGCTAAAATACATACAGCATGTTGTGCTCGAAGAGAGTAGAGATAAAAGTCTGGCTCTCAACATCAACAAAACCGAAAGTATGGTAACAACCAAAAAAAAAAGAAGCTCATAGTCATACCATCTTGCTCTCTTGGAAGAAATGGGGAAACTGTAAAACAAGTCAAATTCACATATCTCAGCTATTCGATGACAGGTGATGGCAGGAGTGACACAGAAATCAAGAAAAGTATCAGAATTGCGAAAGACTCATACAAGAAATTGAGCACAGTCATGACCAGTAGAAATACCAGTTTTGATACTAAAATGAAAGCATATATGTCTGATGTACCACTGTATGGATGTGAACTCTCGACAATCAGCCGTATCTATGTAATAAGAAAGAAACTGAAGGCCTCAGAAATATGTTCTACATGAGAAAAATGAAAATGTATGGAAGGAAAAGAAAACAAATGTGGACGTTCTTGCTCTTACTGCCACTGAGAGATTTTTGATGAAGAGTATTAAAAACAGGCGAATGAAATTTATGGGACACGTATACAGAGAGAAGACTTGGACACTTGAATATGACAGGAAAAATAGAAAGGAAAGTGGGCAGAGGAAGACAACGGCTGAATTATGCCTAAAGTCACAACAAATCCTAACAGACAAGGGCATCTGCAACAACTTCATGCATACTGCAGATGGCAAAGTGAAATGGAGAGTCATGGATACTGATGTCTGTTTCAGGCAAGACACTTGGTGATAATGATGATGAATTTAAAACTTAAAAATTTTTACCTTTTACAAATCGCGAAACAGGAGAAAGTATGACATATGACACATCCATTCTTCTGGTCATGTTGATAATTGCTAAATTCTTTGAGCGGGAATAGTGACTCCTTTAGAAATATCTGAACTCAAAGGAGACTTTTTTTTTCTTTTAAATGAGCTCTCTCAAAGAATAGAAGATTTTGTTTTTATTTTTTAATTCTTGTTTCTATGCTGTTATTTTTTTTTTTTTAAAGTTCTTGGTCTGTCTGCAAAATCCAGTTTAAATATTTCCTACAATAACTGTCTTATTGTTGTTTATGTTTTTCTTGATGGTAACAGCCTCGTTTGTCAACCCTCTCTTCCTTTCTTCTTCTTCTCTTCTTGGCCTGACTGTTGGTTTTTATCATTTGCCATTTTCTTTCATAGGAAGTCTTGAAAAAAAAAAAAGATTTTTTAACCGTAGAACACTTCCTGTGTTTACAAGGGAATGCGTATTGGACATAGATGAACTGAGAAATTGAAGGAAAAAAAAATTGAAATTAAGTTTAGAAGTGGGAACCCCTCAAGAACAATCAGAATCACCAATCCCCTCTTCCCCTACCTTTCCTTTTTTGAATTCGCATTACATCTCCCCTTCCCCAACCTTTTCTAGTAGTGAATCTATCTTCTTGTGAACATAAGCTCATTCTTTATTTTCCTCCCTAATATTTTGCTCGTCATCCCACCCTTAGCACACATTCAAGTAGGCCATCCTTATTTCTTTACTGCCTAATCAGCTTCTTTTTACTTTGTTTATTAAACCACTCTTGCCTCCGGCACTTTTTCTCCCCATTCCATCACACAAATTACTCAGTCATGTAATAGGTCCTCTCATGTTTCAATTTTTGTCAATGCAACCAAAACTCCTTCACCATCCAACGAAAATTCAAATTTTACTTCTTGTAATACCCATTTCCTTTAATTGTCATGGATAGTTTATCATAAGGAAAACATGTATGGTCTCCAGTATTAGCTTTTCCTAAAAGTGCCTATTCCGACAGTTTTCTGATAGAAATGACACAGCCCTCTCATCACAGGAGAGGCTTACCCTCTTAGCTATTAGAAATAGTCTAAACTAAGGGAGAAACTCTTACACTGCTTCTATTTATTTCTCAACTTTTTGTCCTCTTTCAAAACTTCTTTGACCTTATATAATATTCTTTGGAAATCACTGGGTCGTGATTAAATAATCTAACCCAGAGAGAATTATGTGAACGAAATAAAGGATTGATTGGTTTATGAGCTGTAATCTGAATTGAGATCATTTAAGTGTCCGTTTGACCCTTGCGATGCAATAGCAGATAACCAAACCCAGGAAAGGAACCCCTTTAACAGCTACATATCAGAGCAATCGCCTAGACCACTGACCATTGGAGCTTCCTATGACAGTCAAAACATCCACACAAAATAAAAAAAAAACAACCCATCGTTAAAACAGAAATGTTTTCCTTCGTATGACTTAGAATATTTGGAATATGCATGGAATGCTTTATTTGATTTCGCTTGACGTGGCACTGATTAAAACTACTTTTCGGCAATTTATCGCGTGGGCTTCCAACTGCTCTTATGGATCAAGCGAAGTATAATTGTGTAGGCGATTTACGTAAATCGGTGAAAGACAGTCAATTGGCAGGCGTGGTACGTGGTAAATAAGATAAGGCTTACATTGCTTAATTACCACCAGGGTTCATACAAATACAAAAAAAGCGAAAAAGATACATGTTGGCATATACACGTCATATCAAATACAACAATGATAGACCCTCAAGGCATGATATTTAGCGTTTACGTAAAGAGAGACGAAACCATGATGTTTGGTGGCGTACTGGCAGAGATTAAATTTAATTTCCGTTCATGCACATGACGTTTGCCATCTCTATTACGTCAAAGTGGTAATCATCATTTTTTTGTATACATAGATTTAAAGCGGTAGAAATAAAACGAATAACACTAGTCTAATTACAATTTTTTAAATGAAATCTTACCACATCTAAAATATGTTAAAGTAAAGGTTGAATAAGATCAACGTTTATAAGCAGCTATGCGGGTGACGAAATGACACATTATTTTCCCTTTAGTAAAAGAGTTCACGGCAGCTAAATGGCAGTTTCCGGAATCCCATTTCCAACGACTCCTCTATGTCTTTTATTTTCAGCCCTTTTGTCCTATTTTTGTCTCATGCCAGGTTGCAGAGTTTTATTCAGGGGCATATACTGTAAAGTTTAGTTATAGAAATCGAAATGCTGTCTAACCTGTTTATAATGACTTACAGGAAAGTAAGTCCTTACCACAAATGACAAGCTTACCACAAATGACAAGCAACACAAACAGAACACTTTTTTGGTGAATGGCACATGTATTTCTAGCTTCAAATCGCTTTGTGTAAACATACCTTTAGGAATGAAGTAATTAAAAAGAATATTGATCAAGTTATGGGTCTCAATCTATGTCCATACATTCACTGCTTTCTTCATGTTTGATTTCGATGGCTTCATATTGTTTGGAAAACATTGATTTATGAAATTAAGATTGATAGAAAAAAAACTAGGTCATAAGTTTTTTAAGTTTGCAAATGCTCATAAACCATAACATTATGGTTATATTTTTAATCTAATACTGGAATAAACAGAAATCCTTTCCGATTGAACTTTTAAAGTAGGGTATAGATGTGGGTGTTTTTAAACTCTATTTTGCTTTCATGCAGCAGTTAAACCATCACCTAATTGTGCTCTCCAACTTTTCCAACTCACTTTGATATTCAATATCTAGCTTCCCACACATTTTTTTTTTTTTTATAATCAAAGACAATTTAACTTTACTGGGTTTTTTTTATTTTGTTTGTGCAAAATAAATGTCATTAAGCAAACTGTTCATTTTTTTTTTTACTCTAAGACCAACATGCAAAGTTCTTTGTAGAAATTAATTAACAGAATTTAAATTCTTACTTAAATAAGTATTAAAGGATAGTATTTTCCAAGAAAGACTAGAGGACACTCATTAGTTTAAAACTTTTAACATATCATGAAAGCTTTTTTTTTCTGTAATTGACTCGAAATCAAAGTGATATGAGTAATGATCAAACACTTTCATGAATGCATTGCCTATGTAAAGTATAGGCCAAAATAATGCCATTACATATAAATTTAGTTCTAACTCTGACAAGATGATGGAGTGACTAAATAAAGCCTAGGGAGATATGATATCACACACTCTGTAGAAACGTTTGTTTAAAAATTATTTTTAATGAGTTGAATAAATGTAGACGTGAGAAACATACCTTAAACACTCAGATTCTTCCTGTAAGTTCTCTTTACCTTTTAAGGATTGCAAAATACAAATTGATTTACAATGTATATTTAAAACTTAAAATAAGGGCATTGAGAAAAAAAAATCTTGGACTATTAACCATGCAGTAATCCTTAAAATTGATATTCTTTTTAAAATAAAATTTTAACTGAGGCCCGACAACTTTTGAGATGTGTTTGAATCATTAAAAATTCAACAGAATAATGGTAACCAATGTCACAATTTTCCTATTTAAAGAAGTTGGTTTTTAGACTATTAAATTTGTTGTTTCGCTGGGGTAAAATTTCAGGAAAATTATGAATTTCTAAGAAGATATACCTGTAATACATTTTTTATGAATTATATACAGCATCGAAAAAAAAAAATAAAAGAAAGAAATTTAGAAACTTAATTTTTAGCCAGATATATTCTAATCGGTTTCATCTGATCAGCTTGATTACATGGACTTAACTTTTTAAACCTCATTTTTAAATTTTTACAAGTTAAAGAAAAAACTGTGGGGGATTTCATCCTTATATATCAGTAGAAAAATTATATGCTCATCTTTCTTTCCTTCCTAACCTTTCTATAATTGTAAATCATATATATATATATATATATATATATATATATATATACAAAAGAAACAAACTACATATATATTCATTTTGCAACAAGTACTTTAAATAAATAAATGAAAAAATGGAAAATTTCAAAATTTTTAATTCTCTCTTCATTATACACTGTAATTTCAATAATAATAATAAAAAAAACAACTTCTAATATTTTTCATTTGATGGACATGAGCATAGTTAAAACAGAGGCTGTAGTGAAATTACAGTCGAGTCCGCTTATTTCGAAGTCATTCGGATAAGAAAAGGACTTCGAATTATCCAAAATTCGAATTATCAGAAAACATAGAGTAAGAGAGTTAAAAAAAAAAATGTGGATGACAGATCAGGAATGTCGTACAAGTGTGCAGGGGGATGGGGTGGGCCTAACCCCTTTCTCTCTTGTAGCCTTATTGCAAACTCTTGCCGGTTACGTAGGTGGACACACACCAGAATCGCTTGCCGCACGGAGCATAGCACTACATTTACTTTGTTTTACAAGCCTGGAAAAGTGCTTTCATTGTGTCAGAATAAAAAAAAATCAAGCCAAAGTCACTTTGAATTAACCGGATCCTTATTTAAAAATTCGGACTATCCATTATTTTTCAATAAAGCTTAAATAGAGAAATATTCGGTAAAATTAAACATTTTTGAAATATCCAAGAATTTGAACTATCCGGATTCGAATTATTTGGACTCAACAACTGTAATTTAAATAAGGCAAATCATGTACAGGTATGCACAAATCGTACAGACAACAAACGATGTAGAATTCATAGAAAAAAAATTGTCATAGATTTAGCTTCTCAAGAAATGGACGGAGTAAGAATTCTGATACATGTAACTTGCAAAGGCTTTTAAGACAAATTACATATGTTTAATGGATAGTTTTAAGACATACATTTTCTATATGTTCTAACTCCTGATAAGGTCTTATCTAGTGAGCAAGCTAAATGTGCAATCCAAAGAGAGGAGCACTGTGACTGAAAAATTTCCTGCTTCAACTAATATCAGCTTTTAAAATGAAATACAGTATCATCCTGACACAGCATAAAGGCCATAAATCTGATACTGCTCTTAATTTTAAAATGGCGGAATGATTGAAAATGGATGCGATGCACCACAAACTATTTAAGCTAATCTATGTATAAAAATTTAGGCATAGTTGGAATCTTGTAATTTTAAGTTCCCTTTTTTCATTTTTTTTCTCCAAAGGAAAAAAAAATCAACCACAAAGAAAGTGGCAACCGTTAAAAAATCATTCTGTATTAACTATGAACATTCACTTCTCAAATAATGATATTACACTAATTATTTCAACTACAAATAAAAATCTTCAAATTAAAAAAATAAAATAAAATTTCAGGTGCTTTCTATATTATAATTCCTTAAAAGGATCAATTATCTGAGGTTTATCATAAATGTCTTAAGTCATTCTCTAATCCGTAAACCTTGGACTTGAGATTTTTCAGCTCTCCAACTAGCTTCTTTGACCGGCCAGCAGTCCTTCTCACATTTGCCAACACTTGCATGTCTAAATCATCTGGACGCTTAAAATCCATATCATCTGTAAAACCCAGTGTCACCTGCATTGAAAGCGAATGGACATTAGTAAATTTTACGTTAAAAAAAAACATGGCCTAAAAGCTACATCTCAAGAAGGTGGAAAATTCTTTGATTAATTTAACAAAATATTGATCCTTTGTAATATGTTCTTATGCTTTCTTTGGTACTTTAAGAGCTGAAGCAGCAAGAATTGCAAAAGAAATTAAATACATCATTAAATGCCACCAGACAAACCAAGTGGGCTTTATTTGAGACTGGAAAGGCAAAAGAGAAAAGAAATTCATCAATGAGATGGTTTGTAAATAGTTTGAAGGCAGTTTAATCTAAATACCTTGTACAGCTGTTTCTCAACATCTTTCAATCTTGAACGTAGATTTTTTATATCATTCTTGAAGCCTTCAACCTCCAAATTCCTTCTCTTTTCAAGGTCTTGATATCTGGTGTTCATCATTTTCAAGCGATTGGTCATTTTTTCACTTCGATCCTAAATTACAAAGTCAAAGGAAGAACAAAGACAATTATTGATTGAAAACAAAATGCAATTTTCAATTCTATTTTTGATACTCTTAAAATTCTATGATGGCAAAAAGGGTTTATCAATCCAATGTTCAACATTTTAAAAACTTAAAAAAAAATTTACAGAGATTTCTTTCTTATCCCATCTTAAAATATTTCTTTACATTGATAAACTGAAAAATAGCTAGTTAGCACAAACATGGTTTGTGATTCTTTAATACAAAAATCCTTTGAAAGATTACTTTTTTTCTTTCCTTCTTTAAACATATTCTGAAATAATATGCTTCAGTTTGACTTTCATTCCATATGACGAAGACATCCACTTGTCTTGCTTTTGCTTACTTTATGCACATTATAAGCTGTTGAAGTTGCATTGTGGAATTTTAGGCATTTCAATTGAAAACTTTTTTTTTAATGTTCACTTTGACTTACAAGAAGCTTCATACACATGATAAAGCTAAGATTGCATTAGAAAAGTCCAAATCTTGAATGTTATGTGGGGGGAAAAAATCAAAAGGAAATCGACTCCTCTAGATTTTGGAAGCAACTGAAAACTTGAATAGTAATACAATGGTGATTGCCCTTTATTATGTGTCCTTAAAAAAAGGTAAATTCAGCTGAGGAAGGCAATGCCTCTTGATTTTGATGAGAGTCATCTTGAAGGTAATCTTTAGAAATTTTACCTAAAATGATTGAAGATTAAAAATAAAAAGGGTACACTAGTTACAGCTAAAAGAACTTTTTTTTGTAAACTGATATGCGAAAATTGGAAAACAAAAAAGGGTTCATGATGAAATTCTTCCCTAATATCAAACTATCCTGTACCAGCAAAAGCAAAATGCAAAATATAATCTACACAAGAATTTTTGGTTCTAAATCTAGGATACCAAAACTTGGACATCGGCATCTAACCTTTTCTTTTTTGGTTTTTAATAAACCCTTTATAGCTGAAAGAGAACCTCAAAATTATGTTGTTTAATCTAACCTCTGTTAAACTTCTGCCTATGTGGTTGCGATTTACATCACAGAGTTAGTTTTTTATTTTATGAAAGAGATATTTAAAAGCTCTTAGAACTAATTAGAAGTTAGAAAATAATATTAGAAATATATAAATAGAATATTCTGGTTACCTTATCTTTGCTAAAATATAAAGTTTAAATAACATACTTTACCAAGGTCATCTTAAAGGCATCTCAAATAACGAGTTAAAAAAATAATTGAAACTACACTAAAATAAATCTGTGACCATTTGTTTTTTTTTCACAAACTAATCTAATTGAAACATCTTTCTTTAGGATAAAAAATTAGAATAAAATGACAGGAGAGTGAGGGAGGAGTGGCTGAAGAGCCTGTCTCCATTCATTTTATAACATTGCTCACCTGAAACACCTCTCTAGTTACGTCGCCCTCCTCCCTCAGACGAGACAGTTCGTCCTCAAGCTGAATTACCTGCTCTCTGTAGTTATCGGCAAGCTTGTGGCTCTGATCCAGCTGAAACTCAAGTGACTGGAATAGACAAAGTCAGGGCGAATGACAATGAAAGACTACACAAAACAAAAATAAAAATTATCACTCAATGTACAATATGCAAAGGAATCTTTTGATAACACATTTTTCAGTAAGCATTTTACATCTATCACTCAAACATTGAAATGAATGCCTTTCTGATAATACTGTCAAAATTGATTTCACAGAATTTTTACATATTATGCAATCCCTTGAACTGACAGAGAAAAGTTAGACTGAATACACTCCAAATTGATCAGTCTTATGCCTAAACATACAATTGCACAATAAGACAGTACACATTTCCTTCATTTTTTTCCAGTCTACGATTACATCATTCTTTACTGAACCTATTTAGAATATACTTTCCTCATATCAATCGATCAATAAGGTGCCTTGCTTTTTAGCTTAGGCGAACATGACCTTTCACCTATTCTCTGTAGGAACATTTCTGTTGCCTCCAGTTTTTTTTTTAAGCTGTTTTGAAATTGTCCATGCCTCACATCCATACATCAGAATGGGTTCAATATGTCATTCCAGGGGTCTTTTTCGTGTGTGGATGAAGATGTATTTATTTGTTAGTACCAATTTCATTCTCTGGAAACTTTTTTTGCATGTGTTATTCTTGAAGTAATTTCAGTGTTATTGGGTCCATAGCTTGAAATAAAAGTATCCAAGTATTTGAATTGATCCCCCTGGATAAAGATGTTGACCTGCGGACACTCATTGTTTCAAGTAATGACCATTACCTCTGTCTTTTTGCTGTTCATTTCCAATCCTTTCTTTATGCTTTCTTCTTCAACAATGTTTAAGAATTGTTGCAAGTCTTCTTTATTTTCTGCAATTAATACAGTGCCATCAGTGTATCTAAAGTTGCTTATGTTGTGCCCTCCTACTTTTGATTCCTGAGTATCCTTCTAGGTTCCACATAATTATTTCGCAGAAGAGAGAGCAAAGATGTGTTGAAAGCATACATCCTTGTCTGACCCCTCGCTTTATTTTTGTAAATAAGCTGATTTCCCCCATCAACTTGCATTGCTAATGTCGATTGTCACGTTTTTGACCACTCTTAAATCTTTTCCATCTATCTTCAACTGCATTAGTTGTGAAATTTTCTCATCATGTCGATCTCTGTCAAATGCCTTTGTGTCGTCTTTGAAGAACCTCCTTTTGTACATCGAGAGCTTGATCAATTACAGTTTGAAGGATGTAGATAGCATTTGTTATACCTCTTCCCTCCACAAAGCCACACTGTTCCTCTGCTATTTAGTTTTTCACTCGCATCATAATGGTTTGCAAAAGTAGTTTGGTGATGACTCATAAGACTGAGTGCTCTAAGTAATTCACACACTGTTGCCCCTGGCTCCTTTGGCAGTGATATAAACATTGATTTGGGGATGTTTGGTGGAATCTGACCTCTGTCATAGATTTCCTTGAGTAATGTTGCTTTGTTATCAATTCTATAGTTATCAAGTGCTTCTTAAAGTTTCACTGATACGCCGAACGAATCTCATCTTTCATGATAGGTGGACCAGCATAACTGTGCTTCATTACATTATGACCCTTTCTGTGCTCTTCAAAAAGTTCACCTATGTACTCTGCCCATCTGTCTATGATTTTATCTTCCTCCATTTTTTTAATTTAAGACATCCTATGGATGAACAGATTTTCTTTCCAGAGATTCTGCCATTGTTTCTGCACATTATTGGCCCAGTCCTTTTGCGGTAAAAATTGATATTTTTGCCATTGATCCACTTCTCCTTGGCTTCATTTTTTCTGATTTACTTATGCAATGTATAGTATTTTTCCCTATTATTTTTTACTTGTCTCCTTTTTTCTAACAGTTCCAAAATATCCTCGGTCATCCCCATATTTAAAACCTGAAAAAATCTTAGAAAAATCTAGATCTACCTTAACTTCATCAGGATCCACCTTTCCACCGTGAGATCCTAGCGATGTATTCATCATGGACTCTTTCAGTGAGATGTTTGCTTGCTGTCTGATTAAGTCCATTTCACGCAGAAGTCTATCTTTTTCCACCATCCAAGCTCTCTCCATGGCTCGACCCTCAAATCTCAGTTCCAAAAAATCTTTGGTGCTGTCATACAGAAGATCCTGGGTTTTGTGTAGTCTGTTGCAATGAGGAAATCATATACAAGTTAATTCTTATATATATATATATATATATATATATATATATATATATATATATATATATATATATATATATATATATATATATATATATATACATGACAAAAAATATGGAAGGGAGTAAAACAGTATTAGGATTTTTGGGGATGAAGGCAACATTAACAGATCCTCCCTACAAACGGGTGTTTTCAAACCTAAGGAGGCAGAGCACTGCCATACAATTGTCATTGTATAAAATATTCCTTGACACTTAATGAAAGGAAAATTTGAAAATCAAAATAAAGAAAAAAAAAGATTTTTATGGAAGGGAAAAGTTCAAACATTCTTTACATTTTGGAAATTAAATTGAGATTATTTTTTACACAAAATAATTAAAAAAGAAACTGATTTCTGACAGATTCAAAACAAAACAGCCTCATTTCACCATAAGATAAATCCTTGAAGATCTATGAATTCTGATGCTATATTTGAAATTTTCTAAAATAAAGAAAAATGCATCAATCTCAAATGAAAAATATTTGTACTTTTCAGTTAAAGTTCTAATTTTTTCCTCATCTCTCTGCCTCCTTGTTTCAAACTCTTCTTCCTTCACTCGTCTGTCTTCCACTAAGGCCTCATACTGTTCTTTTGAAAGCTTTGCCTGCTCTGCTAATTGTGCTTGAAGAGACTCAACCTTGAAAAAAAAAGAGAGCAGCAATCAGCACACAAATACCATAACAATATCTAAAATATGACACAATAATTGCCCTAAAAATGGCAATTCATACAATACAGAGGGCTTATTGAAACGTCCAAACTCCATAACATTATTGATCTGCATGAATTTTCACTGATCCAATAACTAAATGAATAAGGTTTCCCACACATAAATGTGGCCATTGAAAGTAATATTAAATAAAAAAAAAATAATACACAAACGGATTACACACAATGTGGCCATTGAAAGTAATATTAAATTAAAAAAAATAATACACAAACAGATTACAATAATAATGAACCATAAGTATATAGAAAAAATCCTGTTTTTATTTCACAAAACCTTGCCAACTTGGCTTTAAAGCAAATTTTAGATGAAGTAATATAATGAACCAAGGATATTTTTTCGAAGACCATATTTCCTTTTAAAACAAAGACAACAGGCAAACTGAGCTAGACTTGGTGGCACATATTATATTTTATATCATCAAACAAGCTACTTATACAATAAGATTGCCTGCAACCCAAACTCTAGATCATGAACTATTTAATCTTCAAAACCTTGATACTACAATGATTGTGGTGGTGCAATAAGAGCAAATGACTTAACAGTGCTGCACTCACTTGCAGCGAAAGTACTTCATTTTCGTGAGCATATTTCTCTTCAGGAAGTTGTATTAAAGATGATCGCTTTTCTGGATCTAAAGTTTGCTTCTTTTTACCACCTATTGAATACAAAAACACACATATCACATATATTTATATATATATAAATATTGCTTAGGAAGTACAAAACCAGAAAAATGCTCAACTTTAAGATTAAAAGAGCTCAAATAAATTATGAAAAGTCTAGATCACTTACTACTATTTGCTAAACAAGTATTTTATTTTCATCTCTTTGTGCAAATAGTATTATTTTTGGTTCACATTTTTGAGTAGATGTTTCTTACGGTGTCGACATTGGGAGAACATCTCATTTCTTTTGTTCAGGCTTGGTTTTTCCACAAGAATGAAGAACTTTTCAGCTATGCACAGATTGCATTTTTTTTTGTAGTAGTTGAGTAAGGCCTCCCTTTGCTAACAATTTTCCACGAGACGGTGAAACCCATCTTGGATTGCTTTAATTTCCATATATGTTTGCTAAGGGTCGTTTCAGATTGCTTGTGTTCTAGTCTGAAGCTTAAGTGTATTGGTTATATCTACTTTTAAAATTGTTTTCCCTAATTCCTATTCAATTGTCTATAATTTTAAACATACTTGAAACTTTTTTTGCTACTGGAAAATAAAATTTGTTTTTTTTTTTCAGTCATCTAGCTTGTCAGGTCATTAACTGATCATTACCTGATCATTTAATCATTAACTGGTTAAAAAATGGAACTAAATACCCAACATTTTATGGTATTAAATCACTCTAAAACTGCAGTTCTAAATCGGAAAACGATTTTAAAACTAGGTATAACCTACAATCTTCCAGTTGCAAGCGATCTGAAACCTGACTTAACTACAACAAAAAAGTACAATCTGTGCATAGCTGAAAAACCAAGCCAGAACAAAAGAAATATCAACAACGCAAGAAACATCTACTTGAAAATGTGGACTGAAAATAATACTATTCACCCCAAGAGATGAAAATCAAAACACTTATGTAGTGAATAGTAGTAAGTCTAGACTTTTCTTAATTTACTATATATAAAAAATAAAAAAATGAACAAAAGAAATGAAAAAAATATTTGCAGGTGTACATTTTTTCCCTAGATACTCTCTCATTTTCCTTTTTTTCTCTACAATCTCTATTTTGATCTATGCCGGAGTTCTCTATTTTGAATTTGAACTTCAATGTCTCATTTATCTTTTAGTAAATAGTATTGTGATAAAGTCACAATCTTTCTACTCAGATATGCTAAACTGAAGTGATAAAAAAATGGAACTAAATACCCAATATTTTATGGTATTAAAACACTTTAAAATAACTGGCAGAAAAAAAGATGTTGAAAATAGCAGTTCTAAATAAACGACCTGACAAGCGACATGACAGAAAAAAAACATTGATCATGTAAAATCATCTGACAAACCTTAATTTTCCAATAGCAAAAATAGTTCCAAGTATACTTAAAATGTTAAATGATTAAGGATTAACTTCCTGTGCTAAAAACAAAATTTTACTTAATGTTTTGTGATGAAACTGTTTGTAAGATGTAACCTTATATCATAGGTAATACAGCCTATCCCTCATTGTTCTCCCATAGTTGAAAACCAGCATTGGCATCACACTTTTATCCTTGTTATAATTATAAAAGAATTACACACTATTTGAGAATTAACTGCACTCAAATGTACACAAAAGAGGATTAACACAAACCAATATACCTTTAAGCATGAACCCAAACTATATATTCTGGAATAAACAATGAATTAATCAAAACTGTAAGAGATGAAAGTTAAAGACTACATTTTGATTGTGAATGCCTACTCTTCAAGTTTGAATCAGAGCATGATGCAGTGGGAACAGCACTGTTGTTCATGTTGATTGCTGATTGCTGCCTCTTTTTGTGTTTTTGCTCAACAATGGCCACAGCTGGTGGCTCTTTCATGAAATATGTGACCTCACTCCCTGTTGTACCCCCAAGAGCCAGCAACTTTTGAATCTTTTTCTTGTCCTCCAGCTCGCGGATCTACACACCAAACGAAGAAGAAAAAAAAAGCATTGTTTGATTGTTCATATAAAAAATACGCCTGACTGTATTCCTTCAATTCCCTTCTCTAGCTGTAAGCTCCATGATCCTATGCATGATCAACAGAAAAAATTTGGTGCGGGCTGATTCCATTCAAACAAAGTAAATAGTAAAAGAAAAAAAAGCTTGCCAACCATACTGAACAACCAAAGATTGCAAATTGTAATCATGCAAAAAACAGCGCAAGAAAACTCCAAGAAAGTATATTTTTAATTAAATAATTCCACCTAACTCTGTTTCATGCTTAATCTCACCCTTTTTCCTGCTCCTTTCAGGATAGGGTAAGGTGGGGATATTATTTCTTTTAAAAATAAAAAAAAACCTTTTAAGTATTAGTGTCATGGAAAGAGATTTATGTATCAAAATCACTTAATGGTCTTCTAATATTAAGTTTTAATCAAGTTTAAAATAATAAATTAATAAGAAATATCACACAGCTTGGTAGATAATTTGATAATTGATCACCTTAAGCCTATCATTCTCTGCATAAAGTCTGAGGACATGCTCTCTCTCCTGAAACAAATAGATTTGCATGTCGCTGAGGGCTTTCTGAAGCTCAACAATCTCTTCCTCTCTTTGGCGAAGCTCCCACTGCATTGTGTGCTAAAGTAAGAAAAGAATGAACCACTTATAAAGCAATGTACATAGGCTCTGCAAAATTTATGTAAAAACAAAATAAGCAACTTTGAAATTTGAAGTCTGCAAAGACATGAAATTTAATAGAACAATTCCCATCTTTTCAACTCGTATTTCTGAAATCCTGTTGTTGTTATGAACATTCTCTTTTGTCCTTTGTAATTGTAGTTTTTGTATGAAGCCAACTATTAAATGAAATGAATGAATAAATTGATAGCCACCATATCCAACTAAATTATAAAAGCCAACTGCTCTGACAGTTCTTTATGTTGTACAGAAAATATATTTTAGTTTTAAGGATCAACTTTTTTTCCCCTTGTTCCAGAAATTAAAGTATATCTGCTCTGAGTGATATTTTCTCTTTGTAATTGATCAACAATGAATTGTGTTCCAGAGACATAAGCCATGGCACAGGTTTCTAATTCTACCTGTAGGAAAATATTTACAAATTATCGCAGTGTTTGTTTCTACATGAATGCATGATACATTAAAGCTCATCACAAGAAAATGGCCTTGTGCCTAAAGACTGAAACTGCAAGTTACACAAAGTCTCATCCTTCCCTGAATGAGTGAAACACCTGTCACAAATAAATCTAAAAATTCTATCAGTCTGTACCTGCTCTTCATAGGCCACTTTGTATTCCTCCAACTTGCACACAAGCTGATCATGTTCATCATCATACTCAGCAATCTTTTTGCGATAATACTCCAATAACTCTCTTGAAGGTCGCAAGTGACCTAATGAATTGATAAAAGAATGTCTTAAGACAGTGAAAATTTTCACCAACTAGCTTATGATTTTCAAAGGGTAAAAAAAAAATAATAATAAATAATTGGATGATAATCATGAGACCAAAAACTACATTTTGAAAAACAGCACTCAAAATAAAACATTTAACATGTTCTATTTCCATGGAAAGCAGAAAAGTCCATGATGATAGGAAAAAAAATATCAAAATATAAATCCTGTCAAAACCAGTGTGTATGTTATAAAGATAAAAAATGATTTTCCTCATACACTGTATCCCTTTGATTAAATAATTTCTACATTTTCTCTCAAAGGCATTTAGACTTAATTCAATATTAGAAAACAAGAAAATAAAAAACTGAAAAATAAAATTTGAAGGGGTATCATACCTAATCGCTGATTTATATTTGGTAAATCAGCACCACTGTCATCTAATTTTTTTTCCTCTTTGTGCTTGTTTGTGTCAAGAGACTTATCAGATAGATGCTTGCTTTGAAACATACTCTCGTTCAATTTGGTCAAGTCAAGACGATCACCCCTAGAGTTATTAGGGGATTTACCAATTTTTCTGCACAAAAGAAAAAAAAAAAGCAAATTTTAATGACACAAAGATACAAATACAAGTCATGTTTGAAGCTTATTTCTAAAAAAGCCAAATGATCTGAAAGTACATTAACATCACAATAAACCTAGGTACATCTAGCTTGCTAAGAAAATAGTTTTTTATCATGTAAGCTCACTAAGAAAGTTGATGTGAGGGTTAAGAGCACAACATATGATTTTTTTTCGAAGCTGAACTCATTTTGAGTAACATCTAAGCTTTACTCTATACCCAGGCAACAAAGAGGCAGTATTCAAGAACAAATATTCCAGTGTGATGGAAGATAAAACATCACTCATTACAGCTCCTCAAACTAAGTGATTGGAATCTTTTGTTTTATAAATATCTCAGCACAAGTATGTCACGGCGACTAACTACCCAAGTTTTAGTTCACTGGACGAAAAGCTATTAGGACGACCGCTCACGTGCCCACCAGGGTAAAGTTACGGTCACGGGTAAAAAAATTTTTACGTGTGCAAGCCTGGTGCGCCAGTCAATTTTCTGACTGATATTTTACATTTTCTTATAACTTTAAGACCAATGGAACTTGAATTAAATGATATCCAATTATTTATTTGACTTTGGGAACATGGAGATAAAATATAGCTGTTTTATTTGATACATTTTTGTATGAAATGTGCACAATTGTCATTTACTTACAAATAGTCAAAAACGAGCTATTTTTTCAAATGGACTGTGAAAAAGCAAGAGTGGTTAAAATTTAAATAACTTTTATTTGCAACCAACATTTTTCTTCAAAGTAATATGCAAACATGAAGTAAAAATTGAGCTTACAGTGGTATAAAAATCAGCTTGAAATGTAGTACCAAATGGTCAGTAGGGAATGTTAATTAGATGGTCTCTGCTTGAGAGGCGCTGCCGGTTGACAGATAACAGGCTGATCATCTAGGCTAGGGTGTTAGTTTATCTTTGGCTTGTTGGTGTGTTGATGATAAGGTTTGTTTTATGACATAACAATGAAGTGACCGACTATTAAAAGAAGGCGTGTTGAATAATAAAGAAGATAATAATGCTAAAAAGAGTGAGTTCTCTTGCCACAATGTACACATTATATACACAAGAATCAATTCAAAGGTCTGTTAACATTAATGTTAGCACTTGTGAGATTTTGTTTGTGTTACAATCTTATTCGTAGTGAGCTTTGGGTGGTCTGCAAAAATGATGTCTCCATAGTGAAAGCTATCTTTGTTCTCTCATGTCTCATACCTCTTGCCTTGTGCTCTATTTTGGTTATAGTAGAATGTAACATTCTCCCTCCCTGTTCTCCATTAAATCCCATAGCAAACCTATGGGCCCTTACCCAGCTCACACAATGTTTCTCTAAAATATGATGCTTAAGGGTTATTCTGTTTGGAAATGCATTTCTGTAGTGCTTCATTTATAATCCAATAACTTCATCTGCCTTATCTATGTCTGTTGAGAAATTGGTTGCGAGTGTGAGACTGCCACATGTACATCCTTGAAGCTGTAGTTGATCTTGTTAAACTTTAATTCTAATTGGATTACTTTGGTGATGAAAGATTCTTGTTACGTGTTTGCTACCACTGTGTCCATTGCTGTCTTTGTTAGTTGTTTGCAGAATTTTTGGCTTAAGTATTGGTGGCAAAGATTTCCTATATAGATTCCGCCATGAAAAGCTAGTGTAACTTGATCCTTAGCATCTCTAGCTAGGCTTTTTTTTTTATTTGCACTAAATTCAAACATCTTCTGCCGCACAGTCTGCACAAATTTTCAATCTGTAAGTACGGTTCTTTTGCGAATGTTCTAGTATGCCTGCTAAGCTACAAAAACAAGTGAAGAGAGGTTTTAACTCATGCCCACATGAAGCAAAAAAGTAGGACAAAATAGTTTATCTTACTGAAAAAAAAATATCTATCACTGTATAGTTATGTTTACTTCAAATGTGTAACATTTAGACCCTATGAAACTAACACATATTTTTCATAATATACGACAGGCGAAAATTTTCTACAAAAACCTATGATATGGAAAGCCTCAGTTCAAAGCTGCGCAACGCATTTATTTTTTTAAATTTTAGGATACGGTTTTCGATGTTAAAATCTTCAAAGAAAAATGAATTGAAAGAAATAAAAGAAATAAAAATCGTTGGTTGCAAAATTTAGGTATTATTAATTAAAATTTGCACTCACTTTTTTTTCACTTCATGAAACACACTGTGCACAATCATTAATAAAACTCTCACTTCTTAATGGATTTGAAAGAAAAAAACACTAAATGAGAGTAGAAAAATGAAAGAACAAGGCTGTAGCAAACATTTATGCATCTGCATCGTAGATCACGCATAGGGACTAGATGATATTGTTTCAAAAATCATCACTTTTAATCGGACCAGTTATCTCCCCTTGCCTCATGTGCTAGAAGGGCCATAAAACAATTCTTATCAGTGGCACTCAGGGTGGTCACCGCATATCAGGGGTCAGCTGGTGGTCAATATTGTACCTTTGCGCAGGTAATGGCAACAAAGAAGGAAAATCTAAAGACCCACTTTTGCAGCGTTTTTAGTCGCCGTGACTTTCATTTAAACCATGGATTTAAAATGGTGGACATTTACAAGACTGCACTCTGACCCTAACATCTTTGAACCCAATTGAAGCTTGCAGCCATCGTATTAAAGAGAGAAATGCGATACGAGTATGATTTTTAATAGTTTCTTCACCTTATTTTTACCAGTGAGGTCAACACCATTAAATCATGTGACGAAGAAATGGTAATCATATTGAATTTTTACATACAAAATTTTGTCATTTTCAAATCATACTTAGTCTCATCATTCTTATGATCAGTGAATCTTTTAAAAATTTGTAATAAATAATAACTATCATAATGAACATGTCATTTACTGTTATATGTTGCAACCAATTCTGATAAAATAATGAATCTGATGAAATGCACCAGCATAATAAATCAGGGAAATGCATAGTTTTTAAAGCAAAAATTGCGATGACAAACCAATGTCGTTTTTGCTCTATTTCAAATCTAACCCAAAATTTCTAGCCTTTATTTAATGAGAAAATTATGAATAGTGTACCCCTCTGTTCTGCACATTTTGTTTGTGATTTGGGATCTTTCTTTTACAAAGAGACTTTGCCATTAAAATACTAGATCTAGACCAAAGTTCCAAGGAGCTTTTAGTTCAACTGGATAATTTTTAGAAAAGAGATAAAACATAAGCCGAAAAATCATTTTGTTTAGACATGTATGTAAATCATTGTTTTGCTGTTAGTAAGCCTCAAATAAGATCTTGTAACTACAGTATAGATCCCTAGATCTAGTCTATGATACAATTCCACCTAAAAATTAAAGTAGTAATTACACAGGTTTTCAATTCTTTGAAGATATTCTATCTCTATGATAGAGACCCGGAGAATTTGGGAGGGAGGGAGGGGGGGAAGAGAGAGAGAGAGAGAGAGAGAGAGAGAGAGAGAGAGAGAGAGAGAGAGAGAGAGAGAGAGAGAGAGAGAGAGAGAGAGAGAGAGAGAGAGAGAGAGAGAGAGAGAGAGAGAGAGAGAGAGAGAGAGAGAGAGAGAGAGAGAGAAACATTTAAATTTTCGTAGGAAATTAAAACTTGTAACAAGTTGAGACACGGAAGAGAAGGAGCTTAATACGATTGCAAAAGCTCAAAAAGTTTACAATTTATATTAGGAGAAAAATTCGAAAGCACTTATATCATCTTTGTGACAGTAAAAAATGAAGCGATAAATCACACATGGAAAAGGAGTATTCTAGACAATTTGAATCAGGATCTTCGAAATCATGATGCGGTTGCTAACCTGTTATTTGTATGAGACGCCATTTTTCATGTCGAATAATTCTTCCGGTGAAGTGCAGCACCGAAAAATTAGTATTTTCCTGCGTCTTTGTTTAATTTCTTGTCATAAAAAAATATTTATTTAAAATATTTAAGTTTGTTATCGAAATTAAGATGATTTTATACTCAATATATTATAAAATTTTAACTAAATTTATTTTTTTCCTGATACGAGGTCAAATTTATGTTCACCTTTCCATCCGTAAACATTGAGTTGTATTAATGCGATTTAAGATTTGCATAACACAGATTTTCGTTTAAATGAGCATGATCTCATATCAAACAAAGTAAACAATTTTAATTATTTAACGTTATGTTATGATACTGTAATTTTATAAAATTTATTCTTATTCATTCTCATCAAAGCGTTCGTTCAGAACTAGTTTGTTTTGCGAACACTTGCGTGTTGTGTCTATTTGGTTTGTTGTCAGGCACCATCTGCAATGCCGTTTGTGTGTGTTTCTGAAGGTTCCTGTTTCAATAGATGATTCTGATTTCATGGATTAATGTGTGCCGTTTGGATTAATGTGCTGCCAACATGAATGACAGCTTTGAAGAATCTGTGAAGGATCCATACCTCAACTTTCAATCCCCTCCAGAGGCTCCAGTCTTCACACCAAATGAAGAGGAGTTTGCTGACCCTCTAGCTTACATAGCTAAGATACGTCCAGTTGGATTACAGACTGGTATCGTGAAAATAAAACCACCCCCGGTAAGTCTATCCTTTTGTTTTTATTGTTTTGCCGATATATTAACGTGTATTTATATCGCGGGCGCTCAGTTCTTTCTCTCGTTCTTTACCCTTGTTAATGGAAGCATTATGATTACGTGGTATGAGTTGCTCAAGTCATGGCGACTTCGGTTAGCGTCTAGATATAATCAGAATGCCTAGCCTCTCTTTACAGTCTCCTCTACTCTAGTTGCAGCTCTCACTTGAGAGACTCACTACTCTAGGCGGCTGACCGAGCTATGCACAGGCACGGGCATAGCAAGAGGCCATACAAAATGTCGAGGCTGAGAACGCATTTTAGGATCTTGAAATAGATTCAAATTGTTTTTGTTAGAAAATTAGTATTACAATGAAATAAAAAAGTGTTTTACATTAGAAATAAAGAGAAAATATTGTGCAAAATATTAACAATATGAAAAAGACACAACAGTTTCTAATATCTATGCCAATGCTTACACCATACCTTCAGTATTGACTTGGTGTTTGTCACTACATAACAAAATGGTGGTCCAATCAGAGATCTCCAAGTCATATAGGCCTAATGATATCAGCATTTGTATTTGGGACTTTCTCTTAACCTGTAAAAACTTGATTTTTTATACCAATATATTATAATAATGTATGTTTTTGTTTAGTATTGAAATTCAAAATTGCAAGAACAAAGAAGCTGTACTGGGGTGCGGTTATATTATAAATTATTAAAATTTTGATTACATTTCTTTTTACAGGATTGGCAGCCTCCATTTGCAGTGAATGTTGAAACTTTCCGCTTTACACCTAGAATTCAAAAGCTGAATGAGTTAGAGGTAAGTTTTATCACAGATAATTTGTTACTCTCTTTTTTAATTTTATTCGATATCATCTGACTTATACTTAACAATGAAAAATATTGAATTGAGTACTAGCTTTATGATATTGATTAATTGTTTGTAAAGATGATATGCTTTTGAAACTGAATAGGATTATTTTGTCATGATTTGCGACTATGCAAAATTTTGTTCCTTTATCCTATTAACTTAACGTTAATAAATTCGTAAACCCTCTTTTATACTTCCAGGCACACTCACGGATCAAACTGAACTTCTTTGATCGTCTTTATAAGTTCTGGGATCTCCAGGTAAATTCCTTATGAAAGTTGCTCCTTAGCAGTAAATATCCAATGCTAAAAAGTGAAAAACATTTCATGATAGATAAGTAATTTTTGACTTAAGCACATTGTTTTTGCTTTTTATTTTACAGTTTTAAACGCATTTTCAGTTCCTAGGAACAACCAGACCATAGCTGCTCTTATATCTTGTATAATGTTTTATAACAGAGCGTACTATCAATCAACAATTAAGTGAAATTAGATGGAGTCCATTTACTCAAATATGAAATGTTAATGATATTCTACAACTGAATACTATGCATTCTTTTTATATTATTCTATTACTTTTTCTTATCTTCAACCTCTAGGGATGCCTCTTGAAAATTCCAACCGTAGAGAGGAAGATTCTTGACTTGCACAAACTTTACAAGGTAAGACTATAGATGAGAGTTTAAGAGTTAAAATACATTGCTTGGTTTAGTGAAAGAAGTGTGCATTTCTTGGATTATTCATCGTTGGATTTTTCGGAACCTGGATTGTGCTTAGTATATCTTTACTGTTTTAATTTATGCTGGTAAAAATCTAGACTGTATGAAGCAATGACTTAGAAATTGGACCTCAGTTCAAAGGGCTCTTGTACCTATGTCCAGTAGAGGATGCAACATTTAAATCCAATTGCAACAATTGTTTAAGCGACTCATTTTAGGGTGGAGACTCTTTTCATTCTATTTTCTTTCTCTTTCAAAATGCATCCAGTTAAGTTTTACTGAACCATAGATGGGAAGCTTATCACCATAATACCGAGGTACTTTTCCTCAATTATGTGTATAGAGTGCATTTGTAACATAGGTCTGTTAAGACCTGGGTTTGCTGTTACTAATTTGTTCCTGAAAATTTCCTCCCTTGATGCCCGATAAGTAGTTACTGTGCCATGTGGGCATTTGTGTTACATTTAAGAAAGTAAGACTCAGTGAGCAAAATGAATAGAATTAATTCTCATGGCTGCATCCAATGACATAATCTGCAAAGTGAGCTGCCAAGCAGGTATGTTGCTTTACAGTACAATTCTTTGTAGACTTTTTTTTTCCTAAAAAATTTCTTTTTATTTGATTAGAAATATGCCAATTTTTTTTAGCTCAACTATTCATTTCACCAAATAAGTTTTCAGATTTGAGTACTTTACGGTTTTGCTCTCCAAAGTCCTTTATATTGAACTTTGGACTGTAATGCTCACTACATTTTTTCATTTGCCATGGTAATTTATGTGGAATGATATTTTTTTTCATATTTGTGATATTTTTTATTATTTTGTCATTAAAATTCTAATTCATTTACCTTCAGTTTTGAAACGAACTCTCAAAAGTCAAAGGATATATATCATTTTAAGATATTTTGATTCATTGTGGATCTGTACAATAGCTGCTATTAATAGACACCTTGAAGAGTTTTGATTACCATTGTTATAGTTAACTCCAAAGCTGCTCCTGCAAGACAAAATTTGGCTATCTTAAGATCTTCAACCCAGAAAGCTGGGCTAAGTCAATTTTTATTTGAGGATTTTGTTGATCTAACTCAGAGGAATACTTTTGGTTGGAACTTAACTCAGTTTATGTTGGAGTAAGGCCTAACATTAAGAGGGGTAGATATTCTTCTCTTTCAAAGTTTTATGACAGACACTTTTTCATTTTCTTAGTTTTCAATAAGATTATTTAACTTTATCATAATGCACTCACAAAATTCTTCCATTTTATGAGCGCCAGAAAAGTTTTTTGAAAGAGAATTTGTCAATGATTTGCTTCGAGTTTAATATTATATGCCCTTGTTTTTAAAACAGTCATACGGCTAAAGGTAAAACTGAACGTCAAATCGCAATATACAATTCAGTGAATTGATGAGTTCATAACTTTTTGTTTAAATAAAAAATCTATAACTGTGATCGGGGAAGTTGTTTCCAAATTGCGTATTGTCAAAGTTTATTGGCTTCATGAGCGATCTTTCATTCAATATGGCGTCAGTAGGCTTTAAAATTGGCATGGCTAACCATTTAGCCCCCAGTAGACTTTGCCATTGTCTCATTCACTTGTCTGCTTGGAGTCGGGCAGACGTAATGAGCGAAGTTTGCTGCTAGTCCTCGATCGAGGACGGTACCTTCCCGACTCTCAACACGTCATATCCGCCCAAGCCCCGAACCGTGTGCAGGCGACCAAGTCCAAGGCCATTTGCGATATCACTCTTGAAGCTTCATTGTCCTCCATTCACTCACTCTTGAGACAAAATAAAGTCAAACTAGATCAATCTAGATGTTCATGTTTTGACAGAGAATAGGTTTTCTACTTCTTAGGATAATCATTCAAGGGCAAATCTTGTTATCCTGTTGATCACCAGTGAACAATAATTGAGGGATACGTTTTGTTCAGAGTTTAAAAAATATGTTACATAAACTGCATTTTGGTAGGTTTCTTGCGTGGGGTATTTCTGGATCTTTTAGCAACTATTTAAACTTTGGTGTAGATCAATGTTACATTGCTTGACAGTGTTGTCCATGCTGTAAAATACTAACACCATTTGATGGGTATGGGGCTTTTGAGTCAAACATTTCCCAAAATCTGTAAGATCGTAAGGGAGCTGAAAGTCAGACGTAGTTGTAAACGAACCGCAACGCTTTGAAGAGAATTAAGACATCGCGAAATCCAGAAAATAAACGAACGTGTTTACATTAAGTGAGTAACAGTGACGATTGGGGAGGCACAGTGTACTCCAGTTAAGTTTTTGTCTGCATTAGAAATAGAGCACATAGACTTAAGCAACGCTTGACAGTAGAAAATATATAACATTAGGGAATGAAGTCTATGTTTAGATCAACTTTATGTTTTGGCGAAACAAGTAGATCTAAGTTAAGATAAGTTACCGATTTTTTTTCCCTCTAAATGAATTAAGATAAAATTATACACACACTGTCTACGGTGTTGTCCCCAAAACTTTCCTTTCCCGAAGCTTAATGTCATCGTCCTCCTTGAAATGACATACCACTGCTATATCTGATGACGGGTTTTTTTTTAATATGATTTTATAATAATAATAATAATAATAATAATAATAATAATAATAATAATAATAATAATAATAATATTATTATTATTATTATTATTATTATTATTATTATTATTATTATTATTGTAGATGTTCCGTTTTAATTTCCGTGGTTGTGATCTTGCTCGAGCGTGTTTTTTTTTTCCATTAAAAAAACCATTCGAGCTGCGGCAGTGAGCAAAAACTCTTCCCCCTGTCTCTATTTTATTTTAATTCCTGTGGTTGGCACAGTTACTTAGTGCTGCTTCTACAATCAGCATCAATGGGCCATCTTATAAAATATTTCTTTCCTTTGTACCTGAATGTCCTCACCCTGTTATAAATTATAAGCATTCCCGCGGCACGTTTCTTGTCACAGTCACACCTACTATCAACTTACCAAGACATTGACATGCCCTTAGCGGTTGAGTATGTTTTATGGTTCTCTCCTACTCCTGGATTTTGCTCCTTTCACATTTCTCTTGAAATTACACAGATCTAGATTATTTTACTCTCTCTCTCTCTCTCTCTCTCTCTCTCTCTCTCTCTCTCTCTCTCTCTCTCTCTCTCTCTCTCTCTCTCTCTCTCTCTCTCTCTCTCTCTCTCTTTAAGAAATGCCAGTGGCCGTTGACTAACGTTCGCCCCATTTTTCACCCCCTGTCAGTCCGTGAGCTTGGAACTGCATCGTGTGCTTGGTTGTTTTTTTTTAATTATTTTTTAATACACCTACGGGGGGAAAATGGCCGACAGCATTGTTTTGAACGGATTGTACCAATCGGTCATTCTCTAACCTCCTCCCTCCTTCCGTCCGTTTATATAATAGTATAAAAAGATATCTGAAATCCGCGCTAACTTAAAGAAAATGCAATCTTATTTGGGTGTGGAATTGAGAAAAAATAATTTGGATTCGAATTATTAGCATGGTCTCACAGTCTTAAAATGTGATCAAAGCAAAACTACTATTTTGTTAAAACTGCATGGGGGATAACTTCGTACAGCTATCGGTGTTGTAGAATTACCTTCCTTTTCGGCAGCACAGCCGGGCGCTTAAGCAGGAGATGACACCCCTGTGGACCTGTACATATTAAATACATAGTACGTCAGATACAAACTGAACGACCTCTTGTCTTTCTCCCGATATCCAACAGAGGTTAACTATTGACCGGCTGTTGTTTTATCCGTTTTGCGAAAATGTCTGTTGCACTTTGGAGCAGATTACATGCATTATTTGAAAATTGTCATGACATACAGGAATATTAAATACCTCCCTTCTTGATTTGAAGAAAGCGCAGGCAAAAAAATGAAATCTTGTTCTTTGGATACTTATCTTGAACATTTTGAAGTTTTTCAAAGAAACCTATTCTGTGTCGGCGGCTTGCAAGTCAAGAAAGCGACTGGTCACGTGATCAGACCAGTACCATCTGTCTAGATAGATGGGACTGGATCAGACCCATCCGACCCAACAATCAAGTGCGCTTTATGGTGTTCCCCATGCCCACAGTAGATGGTTACTTTCCCTTTTTAACTCCGCGTCACTGCCAAATTGATAATTTTCTGTCCAAAGCTTTTATAGCATTGGCAGGCACCTCGGAATGGTCCTGGGTTTTAAGAATTTGGTTTAGATTACGATCATACAAATAGGATGTTCAAAACTCGGTTGAAGATGCAAAAGAAACTTCTAGGAATGTCATTCGAATCCGCCACCGCTCATTGCACCTGCAATTTCACTGCATCCTTCATCGGTCCTATTTCCTACTAGTTGTTCTTTAAAAAGCCGGAATCGGTAAATTTATTGTCTGCCATTTGCGACTCCTGTTGGTTTTTTCCACGTAACGAATCACGGAGTTTCTGCCATTATTCTTGACGTTGCAATCAAGGTGACCATGATTGATTTCCCCACCCTCTTTTTCGTTTTAGGTCTAGTAATCACAAACCCTTCCAACATCTTCTCTTTCCTCCGACCCTTTCTTATGATCAACCAGGGAAAAAAATGGAAAAAAAAAGGAAAAACTACAATTTAAAGGCCTTTTTAGCAAAACTAAAAATTTGACTCCACTTAGGCTTATATTTTTATATATTCATGAATGGTACCAGAACCTATCTGCTTATCGGCCATTGCGCAAATATCGCTTGAGAGTGTACGCCTAGATTATAAATACCGAGCACAAGTCTTTCAAACTCATCCATCTGATGCAGGGCCATTGGCGAAAGTTTACATTACAGATTTGATCGAGATCTTCTAGATACTATTAGTAACAGAGTGATAACCAAGCCAGATACCTAATAGCACATAGTAAGCTCCCCCTTTGTGACATTGTGATTGCACATACTTCACAGCGTAGGTGCTGCATAACTAAAGAGAAAAAAAAAAGTGTCCTTATTGTTTTTATTTGGCGGCATCAAAGGCAAAGAAGTGCAACGTTGTTTTTGTAGAAGCCTTAATTTCGATATGCCAGAACCGCTGCTTCCTTCTAGATCTGTAATAAAGCAATAGATATCTGTATTTTTACGATTAATTTTTTTTTTTTATTATTATTATTATTTTTAGTAGATACATTGAAGTTGAGTGTAAAAATAGATACATCCACATTAAAAAAAAATATTTTTAAGCTTCATATATTATGGATTTTTTTTCTGTGACGTAGAGCCTTTGAGGGTTGAGTTCACTAAGATACCATAGTAATCAACTGATTCTACCTGACAGATATGCTTTTTTTTTGTCTTCTTACAATGTTGAAAGTGTCATGACAATTGTTACTTTGGCAAATGCATGCGTCAAAGTCGGGCTCACAAAGATTCCTTTTAGGTTTTGGGTGAAAGATAACTGGATTGACTGGTTCACAGAGTGACTTCCATTAAAGTTGAGAGACGATTTTATGGAAACAATAATGTAGCCTTTCAAAGCATCTATTGATACATTTGGTTTCATGGTGCTGTGAATTTTCATCAGATTTGGAATATTCAAGTCAAATCTTGAATGGTTTGGGTACAAGGAATTTTTCCCTTCATCACTTCTTTCTTATTGAGTCTAGTTTCACTGTGAGTTTTGAAATTCCAATGAAATAAGTCCTGTTCGTTGAATTATAGCTTACATTTTATTTTAATAATTTATTACTTGTGATTTTCATCAATATATCATATTGTTCGTTGGAATCTCTTGCTGTTATTGTAAACATCAAGCTTCATTTTTGTTGATGCTTTTCTATAAGACTGTCTTTTATTTATCTTTCTGCTCTTATAGACAGTGGAGGATGAGGGGGGTATGGAATCTATTACCAGGGAGAGAAGGTGGTCACATGTAGCTGCCAAGATGGGCTATCCCTCAGGCCGCGGAGTTGGAGGCACCCTAAAACATCATTATGAGCGCATCCTGTTCCCATTCTATTTGTTCAAAAAGGGAGAGACTTACAAGTTTATTCCAGAGGTAAGGCTCTCTTTTCTTTTTTGATGCTAAATATTGTTTTAGAACAGTTCCTGTAACAGAATAAAAAAAAAATTGGGCAAGAAATTTTTTCATGGATTTAGATTTATGTTGAATATTTAGGGATCAGATTTATTTTACATACCGGGTACAATATAAGTGTACAAAACTGTGATGATGGTATTACCTTTTTTTTTTTTATCTTTTGTCAATTTTGACAGATTTGTGAAAAACTGGAGACCATCCTTTGTATTTAAATGAAGATAAATCTCAGTACTCTGAATTTCTCATTTTGAAACTTAAGAAATAAGACTTATGAAGAACAAGATAAGTCTCACATGAGCTGTCAATTTTATCATAAATTTAAGTCTCAACTTATATTTTCACCAAAGAGACAATTATTGTCATTGTGAAAAATAGTTTTTGTTTTGTTTTGTTGTGAATATTATTTATTTATATTTATATTTATATTTTTTTTTGTTAGCAAAAACCTGTTTTACCGGATGATTTTGATAAGGAGGACAAAGATTACAAACCCCACTGGAGGAGCAGTGGAGAAAAGGAAAAAAATCGAAAATCAAAAAGAGTAACAAAAGAGGTAACGCTTTGAAAGACTAACATTTTTTGAGACGTTGGGATCAATATAAGTGTTTTTCTGTTATTAAAGTTAAATAAAAAAATGTTGTGAAAATATATAAAATTTTAGTTTTGAAATTACTTTCACTAAGGCCTACTTTGGTTATAATGTGTGAGTATCGTAAGACGTAGAGAAATCATCATAAATCTAGATCTAACTCATAATGGAGAAAAAAAAAGACATGAAAGCATAATAAAGGACAGATGGGATCAACTGGGATCGAACCGACACCTCAATGCGGCACCCATTGCCTTTTCAAGACATGACCAGGCGCTTAGCCTTAGCCACTGAGTCATCCTTATCTACTTAAATATATGATTCAGGAAAAGTGCTCTGCATTTTGGCTTGAAGAGACTTAAAGGTTGAATCGCTAAGAGCGACCAAGTCCATATTTTTACCAAACATAAACAAACTAGCCTCTCATGCCTTATTTTCTCTATCTTTAGGTAAAGAGCCTGAAAAATTCTGTTTCTCTCCCTCTCCTATTCTTTTTTTATCCATTGTGTTCATTTTTTGTTCCTTTGATTTGGTCATTTCAGAACCCAGATATAGATTACAGCAGCAACAGTGAACTAAAGAAACTTCAGTTCTTTGGTGCAGGGCCCAAAGCTGCTGTCCCAGGCTCTAAAGGTTGGTTGTTAAATCTTTGGAATCAAGATTATGGCTAGTTTTGAAGATGTTAAATTGTTAAATTACAATTGAAGTTTTAAAAAAAACCCACACATCTTCTTTTGTTTGTAAGTTTCATTTCAATTAAAAAAAACTTTATAGAGATTATAATAGGATTTTAATTTTTCAGATGATCCAGACTATGTTGAAGAAAAACCTGATAACAGACAGACCAAAATGAAAATGGCAATACCTGGGGCCTACTCTGGGGTAAGTATGCGTACAACCTTATTTGTAGCTTGATTAATATTTAAGAGCGAAGGTCGGGAGAGTCATAAGGGGACCTAAAGTTTTTACCGCTGAAATCCTAGAAGTTAATGAGATTTTGTTAACATGAGAAAGAGATTATGTTAAAATATAAAACTATCAGCCAATTTTTATTTGTGAATCATAAATACGGCTTGACTCTGATTTCATTTATTGTTATAAAGTTTCAATATATGTTCAGTAATGTGGTTACTTTGCCTAAATTTGATTGTAACAGTTAGCAATACTTAAGTGCAAAAGAAAAATTGTATTCATATGAAAAGTGAAAAGGGATAAACAATACAAGATTTGTTCTGAGAGTTGACAAACGCTAAATGCTAGCATATCTTTTTCAAAATTTTTATAAGGCATGTTTGAAACTTCTTGTTTTACATACAGGCAGATAAATATTACTGCCATATGTGTGGTCGAGGCGATGGAGAAGAACAAATGCTTCTCTGTGATGGCTGTGACGATGCTTTCCACACTTACTGCCTTGTCCCTCCCCTAGCAGAAGTTCCAAAAGGAGACTGGCGCTGTCCTTCGTGTGTCAAGCAGGTTGGTTATAATTCAAAAGTTGAAATTAAAAAAAATCGTTGAACTTCAGAGATTTCTGAGAATTTTTTCAACACAATGAAGATAGAATTACTGAAGTTAGACGGAAAGGCAATCATCTTATGTAAAAGTTGTCAGCTTTGATCTTTTAATTTTCAGAGAAATATCTTTTGTATAGGGAAAGGAAGCATGCAAAGATCAGTTCCAGGCTTTTTGTCATTTTAAATAAATATTACAGAGTTTTTGTTGTCAGATCCACATTTCTTATTGATAACAATTTCAACTAGATCTTTTATTTAAAATTTGAAATTTTCTGCAAGGATTGTTATAATGCAACATTTAGCGGTAATCATTGCTCTAATGTCATTCTAGGCTTGCAGCAGACCTTTAGAACCATATGGATTTGATCAAAGCAAGAGAGACTACACACTTCAGTCATTTGGGGAAATGGCTGATCATTTTAAAGCCTCCTATTTCAAAATGCCAGTACATGTAAGTATAAATGTCTAACGCTCATTCCAACAAAGTAGCATGCTGCCCTTATGTTTTAAGGTGTCAGTGTTCAGAACATAGCAATTTCCTCAGCTTATCCATAATGAAAATTCCAACTATTGCCTGAGGAGCTATTAACTTTTTAGATCCATGAAAATGCTATAAAAAGGCGGACTTCAACATCTTCTTTCAAGTGCCTTTTTGATTTCAAATTCCCCTCATCATATTCATTAAGACTGATTTTGAGATAAATACTTTTTATTTTGATATTTTTCGTTTTTCATTCTTCTACTCTTTTGCAAAACATGTTATTGTCATTCTTCTCTCAACATTTACTGTTATAATTTTCACTCAAAATTTTATTATGCTTAACTAAGATGGCTTTTATGTGTGCCAAAGACATCAAGAGGCTTGAATGAATACAACATGCTCCTTGATCCTAGAAGTAAAAGTTATACAAGATCCAATTTGTCATTTAAGTTGAAACAGTTTGTCTTCACTAGACGTTTCAAGCATAATTCCCAAATGAACAGGCTTGAGAGACAAATACATTGAAAAAAAGCAAACTATACAATTACAAATGCCACTTATTTAACAGCTTAAAAATTTACAGACCTTTGAGACATTCTTTCAGTTTCAAATCGAGGAGAGATCTCAAGTAAAAATGTGAACAAAATCTGCACTTTCCTTCACCCAGCCCTCATTTGTTGTACCTCTCCATCAAAAGTTTTGTTTTGAATTTTTTTTTAATGAATGTCACTGATCTGCATTTGAAATTCAAAATTACAGTTATAAACAACATTGTATACACAGAAGATTAAGAATAGAAAAAAAATTCAACCTCAATTAATCATGACCTTGTTTAGAAATAATTGTATGTGCATTTATAAACCCAGAGTATGCTCCACAGGTAAGTGGCTGCCTTTTAGTTCACCTTTGATTAAAATGTTATGATTTTTAAAATATATAGATAGTCATTATACTTATTTTTTAACTTTTATATTCACTATTTCAGCGTGTCACCACAAGTCAGGTGGAAAAAGAGTTTTGGCGTCTACTGCACACATTGGAGGAAAATGTTATGGTTCAGTATGGAGCTGACATTCATGCTATAGAAATGGGAAGTGGGTTCCCTACTAAAAATACAGAGGATTTACTGCCTGAAGATGAGGTAATTAAAAAAAATATTTGGTCATGATTTTCCTCAATTTTTAAAATAAAATATCTTCCGCTTCAGTTAAAGATATGCATAACTTGTTTTTTTCAAAGTATTGAGGCCAAAATAGTTCTCCAGTAACACATTTTTTACCAAAATTTTTACTTGCTTAATTTTGGAAGTCTTGCCCCAAACTTCTTTTTCCTTCATGCAAGAAAAAGCACTATTCCAGCACCAAAAAAAAATCATATTTGTATCAATTATACCTGAACTATTACACTGTAACTTACATCAAACATCATGTACCCACAGGAATATGTAACCTCAGGATGGAATCTCAACAACTTGCCAGTGCTGGAGCAGTCTGTGTTGTGCCATATCAATGCTGACATATCAGGAATGAAGGTTCCTTGGTGCTATGTGGGCATGTGTTTCTCAAGCTTTTGTTGGCACATCGAAGATCATTGGAGCTATTCCATCAATTATCTTCACTGGTAGGTGACAATTTTGACATTATGTTGAGATGTCTGTTCTTTTGTTTCTGAGGCATATTATATGAGGAGATAAATGTACATATACCACTGCTTTTGCAATATTTATTGTCCTTATCATATTTGGAATGGCTTATAGATCTCTCAGACAGTGAGAAAGTAAGGAAAAGCTGAAAAGGTATTAGAGGTCCACCTTAACAGAATGTACTGTCTAAGTAACAATAACGAAAAATCATTCATGCCCGGTAGATATGCAAGTTCTGTAACGCAAACCATCAGACATTTAAAAAAAAAAGAAAAAGCATCAGATCAAATCCATGGACATTTAAGCCTTAGATTTAGCTAGCTTTTATTTTTTCATTGTTGTTAAATTTTTTTTGACTGCAAATGAAATATAACCAATATAAAGCACTCTTAATCTGTCTTATTCAAATCATAGTAAAAATAGTATATGGAGAATTTTAAAACCTAATTGGCGAGCTTTCTTGATTGGAACCATAGGGGAGAGCCAAAGTCTTGGTATGGAGTACCTGGTTCAGCTGCCACCAAATTTGAGGATGCCATGAGAGAGACAGCACCAGAGCTGTTTGAGCAGGCACCTGACTTGCTGCATCAGTTAACAACTATCATCAACCCCAATGTCCTACAAGCCAAAGGAGTGCCTGTGAGTCCAGAGCTCTGGTTTTCTATGTTTGTGTTTTATTATCATTTATCAAGTTGACAATCGTACTCAGTTATTCTTTAAGTTGGAGAAAGGCTTATGGGCAAGATCTCAGGGCATCAGCTCTCTGTTCCCCATTAGCTCTGAATCTCTCAAAGCTTATGTTAAAAGTTCATGTATTGACATTTGAACTGAAAGTTATTGCTGGCTTTTGTTAATTTTTAATTTTTCAAAGCCAGTATTTGCATAATCATGAATCTGTGCAACAGCCCCTTGCAGGAGGTATTTAGAGTGTCATTAGATGACCCCACTTTTAAAACTCAACTGTTTCTGCTTATTTACGATGAAAACTAAACTTTAAAAGGAATGACATTGATAACATGCAATGACGCCTCCTGAATTGTACCAAAGAGAGCATAATGGCCTAAGTGTTTACTTGCCAAGCTATATTCAGAATTTAGAAAAAAAGGAAATTGTTTTATCCACAGATTGTTCGGACAGATCAGTGTGCTGGGGAATTTATAGTCACTTTCCCTCGAGCATATCATGCTGGATTTAATCAGGGCTACAATTTTGCTGAAGCTGTAAACTTCTGTCCAGCTGATTGGGTGAGCATAAAATGAATGATGGGTTTCCAAGTTGACTTAAAGTATAGGCATAGAAATTTACAGGGTTTTTTTTGTTTTGTTTTTTTCAAACTTAAAGATATAGTGAAAAAGCATGTTCTTTTACAATGGTGTTTTTTTTTTAATTTTTGTTCCATTAGGAATGGTCTGAAAAAATTTGCAATAATAGATAACATCAATAACAGCAACTTGATTTATTTCTTCCTTACAGCTTCCCATTGGACGTGCTTGTATAGATCACTACCGCTCCTTACACAGACAGTGCGTGTTCTCCCATGAAGAGCTCATTTGTAAGATGGCGGCAGATCCAGACAGCCTTGACCTGACGTTGGCAGCAGCCACGCACCAGGACATGCTTTGCATGGTAGAAGAGGAGAGGGATCTGCGCAAAGCATTATTAGAAAGGGTAAACCATTGTGCTTTATAACTTTAGGAGGGACTTTACAAGAACTTAATCAGTGTAGAACATATGACACGGCTGTTAAAACAGACAAAAAAGCGGCAACTTAGTTTGCTTCCAGGCCCTACCTCAGACGCCCGCAGTTAGTGGGCGGATCGGTGATTCATCACCTGTCAGGCAGGCTACAACCGTGTGTGCCCGTGCATGACGGTGCACTGCTGTTAAATCCAATATTGGGATCTTTTACTTGTTTTTGCATCGCAATAAATCTGGTCTCATTAACACCAAGTTTATCAAACAAATAATCATTTTAAAGCTGAAATTGTCCGGAATACAACGCTATATTTTTTATCTCTCAATTATAAAGTGTTTAGATGGTGCAGGTGAATCTTCATACTTCTGGTAAAAGAACAGAAAAAAGTCTTGATTTTCATAACACCTTAGTTTAATAGGAATATTTCAAAAGTGAAACAATTTTATCGCTTAAAAATTGTTTGCCGATATTTAAAAGATCAATATAAAGAACTTGTGAAAGTTTCAAGTGCGAAGAGTTTTTCAATGATTTTATATGATTTTTTAAAATAATTCCACACGTTCGGGTCTGCACGAACTACACGCAAATAACACTCTGCACTATAGATCTACATTAGAAGCCTCAAACCAACACTGTTAAATATGGAGCAGCACTTAGAATCTGAACACAACCAAAAGCTCCATGAAGTTTGCAGATCTTGTTGTGATAGATCGTTAAGTAGCAGATAGAGGGAACAATCAAAAGTTTCTCTGTGCGGACTTTATCAACGGCTCGTTACTAACTTTTGGTGTTTACAATCATTTCCAGTAACATAAAAAAAAAAGATTTTTACAATATGCTTTTAATATTGTGACGTAAATAAACTCAAAGCACTAAGCGTAAGAGGTTTGAAGAAAGTTATAATAAAAGCTTGAAAATATTACAGACAGACACAGACACGCACACAGACAGAGAGAGAGAGAGAGAGAGAGAGAGAGAGAGAGAGAGAGACAGACAGACAGAGAGACAGAGAGAGAGAGAGAGAGAGCTCTTACTCTTAGCACACGCCCCGCCGATTGAAGAACGTAAGGCAAAGTAAACGTATGACTTACCTGTAAAGGAAGACAATGGGCAACCCTACACAAGTTTCATTTTCTTCTTAGTGCGTGTTTTTAATTTTGTTAAAAGTTAACACCAGGCCTCCCTCATATATATTGACGCTCTACAGCTTGAACTACGATGTTCTATCGCTGTTTAGATTTATTATTTTATATCAAAACGCCGTACCAGCGCTGTAAGACAACTATCATAACTCAAACCCGCATAACTTGGAAACGGAGAACTCTTCGCTAATGCACTTTGGTGGGTGTTAAGTTTAACATATATATGAAATGCTGTAAAAATTTCATCCCCAAAAATTGTTTCAATTTTTCATAAATGTCCCGTAAAAAATGTCACCAACTTATGATTATTCCAGATTCATGTACTTATTAAAGCGCTCAATAACTCCATCAA
Organism: Elysia crispata; assembly: GCA_033675545.1. Lineage (NCBI taxonomy): Eukaryota > Metazoa > Mollusca > Gastropoda > Plakobranchidae > Elysia > Elysia crispata. The sequence goes on along the minus strand of JAWDGP010003176.1, from coordinate 196,955 downwards.
TTAAATGAAAAGAAGGGGAAAAAATATATCCTCGTATGGCTGAAATATAGATGTAACAAATTATATGATTTTTGTAGTTCTTCCTTTCATGCATAAGCTTAAATTCTCCATTGTTTTGGTGTGAAAATTAGATCTAAAATCTAAAGTTGCGAGGAAAGGGGAATCCCCGTTCTGCAGGGGTGGTTGACCCCATGACCCGATCGGGTTACAAGCTGCTTCACGGGTGCGGCAGGCAAACTAAAATGCCGCTCTTTAACAGCTGTGATGAGGACACCAACCATGCAATGGAGTATTTTTATAGATGGTTCACTTTATATTTTCTCTGTATCTTTTGATATCAAGACCTAGGGCAGAGAAGATTGAGATTATGTAAGAGATTGAGGACACTGTGTAAAGTTTTTTATCAATTTGTTCTTGATACAGGAAGTAGGGAAATAAAAGTTCATAGCTACTTGGTAATACTAATATTGTTAGAGACTTTCCATTCATTTTTCTTCACTTTTGTTTAAGAAAGCTTTCCTTCAACAGAGTATGGAGTTATGCAACAGAAAGTTCCAATGTTAATTTTTTTAAAATAAACCCAGCCACTTCCACCCCATTTCTATCATTTTTTCTTTGTTTTTGACTTTCCTTTGCATAATAAAGAGCCATATGTTTTTAACATGTTATTTTTACTAACTTAATTTTTTTTCCTTTTTAAGGGGACGCTTAATGCTGAACGAGAGGCGTTTGAATTATTAGCAGATGATGAGAGGCAGTGTTGCATTTGCAAAACAACTTGCTTTTTGTCATCTGTGACATGTCCATGTAAACCAGGTGAGTCTTATGAAGTGTATCTTTCATAGTAAAGCAGTCGGACCCGCCGAATCAGGAATTGTTGTGAGACTGGGAAAGAATTTAGGGAATGGAATTATTACTATATGGAGTCGTCATTAAATAGGGAAATTGTACCCGTTTAAACATGAAAAAATTCCAGATGGCATCGTCGAAATGAAGTGATGAGAGCAGATTGTTTTGCTATATATGCCAGTGAAATACGCATCTCTCACATGGTATGAATGAATTAACACACAGGTGGTCAATAAAAATTTGTCATGGGCTTAGGGGACATTAATCGGCCTTTTTATGTAACTCAGGTATAACTCGGATAAGGAGGCATGCTAGGGAAAGGACATCGTGATATATACCTGCCAAGTTGTGGACTTCACTGTCCACTTCAATCCAGGTGGATATTGATAGAGCTAGTGGTTGTCCTAACACGTAATCTTGTGGTTGTTAGACATTCGCCACACATTATGCAAACATGGTCATTTCAACAGAAGGCATGTTGCTTTTGTTTGCCTAATAAAATTTGTTGTTGAGTGCATAGCTGTGACGGTGAGTTTGTATAAAAGGGTTGCTTGTTTTATTCATTGATCAACACTCGATGTAAAAAATGGCCAGCAAGAAAAGAGTCGACTTGTCTTAAGGTGCTGGAAGCTCTTGAGACACCAGGAGCATCAATAATGAAAGCTACAATCAGTTTAACATATCCAAGTCTCAAGTCGGGAGAATAAAGTAAAGCAGGGAATCACTTGCAGCTGCAGTACTTGCCAAGCATTTTGGGCAAGAAAAGAAAAATGGATTAGGAGCGAGACGACATTGGGGGTGCTTTTTTCATACACTCGGGAAAAGAAGTCTTCTCCCCAAATTACCCTTTTAAGCGGGTCTGACTGTATATAACAAATATAGTGTTTTTAATAATGAAAAATGTCAAGTTTACAGAGAGGACCAAATCAAGGAATGTTTTGGAGTACTAATATTTCTCATAAAGTGACAGCTTCATTATCTTCATAGCTTGTAGAAAATTTTTTTTATAGATAGATATCATACTGTTTCCTTTTTCAAATGCTTTATATAAAAATTGTCAAGTGCTGAAACATCTCACAGTGAGTCGGTTGCACCGCCTAATTTTTTTTTCTCTATAACTTTTATTCCATCTTTTGTTAATTTGGATTTGGCGGCAGTCAAATTTTTAAATGTTTTGATTGATGTCAAACATGTCTAGACTTTCTTACACCACCAAAATATCTAGTTTTATATGTAATAACAAGAATCTCATAGCTCCATTTGTCTTGAGTTGATGTCATTATGTTTATAAGATATGTTGTAATAAGCTTCAGAGGGCAATTTAAAGATGTTTTTAATGCTAAAAGCAATTTGGAAGGGCATATAGGGGCATACTCACCATTGGACATTGCATGTTTAAAAATCTTGTTTGATGTGTCAAAGCCTTGACTGCGTTGGCAATTTGTGAAACAATGAATCTGTCTATCCCAGATGTTCTAGTGTGCCTCTACCATGTGGAGGATCTGTGTGAGTGTCCAGCTTCCAGACATGTGCTCCGCTATCGTTACACTTTGGATGAGCTGCCCAGTATGTTGCATAGACTTAAAGTGCGAGCAGAGTCGTTTGACAATTGGAACATGGCTGTGAGAAATGCTCTTGAAGCGGAAGGGGATGACAAACTGGGTAAGTTTTTACAATAAAAAGAAATGTGTTTAATGATCAGATTATATTCAATACTTATTCGACTATCTTTTTAAGCTTACCCTTGCAATTCTTAAAATATACTTGAAATTCAGCGGGTGGCTCATTTTTGCAACAGGCTTTTTTTAGCTTTTACTGGTGAAGATTTTCTTAGCTTTTACTGGTGAAGATTTTTTTGCCCGTCAGTTTCAGGAAGAGCTTGAATAGGCACCTGAACTGTTAAAACCTGGTAACAATTTCCTTATCAGAGTGAGGTTTAGGGTACATGTATATTGTACTGCATTTTAAATTATTCAAAACAAAAAAAACAAAAATCTACTAGTAACTGTGAAGTTATGTCTTTAGAGAATTTTGATCATATAATTTTGTTACCAATTTCCAATGTTAAGAAACTCAAACAACACTCATTTAAACACTGTGCAAAACATAACTCTGAGTCAGGCAAAAACAAGTTTTTCAAGTGAAAACTTTTTATGCTTTTTCTCATTTAGATATTAATGAACTAAAAGATCTGATCACTGAGTCAGAGGAGAAAAAATTCCCTGAATCGGACCTACTTCAAACTTTGATCAATGCAGTGACAGAGGCTGAGAAATGTTCTAATGTGGCCAACCAACTAGTCAGCAAGAAAGTGAGAACAAGGTGAGTCTTTCTTAAAACAACAATATTTCAAAAAGATTTATTACAGATTGTACTTTCAAACAATAAACATTGTTAAATGATTTCTTACTTAATATGTAATGGGACAGAAATGTATTATTCCTCAAGAAGATGAAAAAAATTCGTTTTCTAAAGATGTTTTTCCTAATCTCCTTTTCAGACACAGGCAGTCAATAGAAGGCAAATATGTTGCAAAATTAACACTGGATGAGCTCAATGGTTTCTATGAGCAGGTTATTGGGCTACCTTGCATTATAAAAGAAACGGAGTTGATCAAGGTGAGTTTTCTGTTCTGCTCTGATCTTTTTTGAATGGTCTGAACATAATAAAAACTTTTGTTTTGAAGAAGCCATTTATATATTTTATTCACTATAACTTGATGTAACCCCACCAAACAAGACTTTGTTAGACAGATCAAAAATGAAAAAAATTTGTGAAGATTTATAGGGCATTTTTCTTGATCCTGCAAGTAAGCCTAAACATATGAGCTGAACCCTGCAGTTCATGGCCATGGGGACTATATAAATGAAATGGGCATATAAATAAAAATTAAATGGAGGCAAAATATTTGTTGATCTGAGATATTATATTTAAAAAAAAATACAAAAGTTTCCTGAAACAGTAAGATCGTTATCGTTGGGTTGATGACTCTCTTTTTGTTGACCAGGATCTTCTTGACAAGGTAATTGAATTTCGAGAAGGTGCACAGGATGCCCTAGAGGCAGAGACTCCAGACTCTGAGCAGGTAGAAACTCTCATTGAAATTGGGATCAGTCTAGATGTGGATCTGCCGGAAATTCCTAAACTCAAACAGGTAACATTTTCTGCTCATCCATTCTTTTTCAAGCTGATGAAGCTGTGAACTTTTTAATCATTCATTTACTTAAACGCTTTTAAACTTTCTTGTGCATGTGACATTAGCCTGAAATTTCCAATACCTATGCCATTTAAATGTATTTGTTTCATATTTTGACATTCTAAAGATTGATATATTTATTTCACAATTGATGCATACTTTCTTTTTTTTTCTGGACATGAAAAACCAAATAATTAGTCTCTTCAGCAGCAGGTTCAGGTTGTAAACTTCCAGTAAAGAAATGAGAGAATAAGGCATATTAACTTTTTAATGGTGCAAACTATACTGTGTGCTTTTTGTCCAATTATTTTATAGATATGGATGTTTATAGCAAAAATTAAAAAAAAATTAGCAGGAATGGGTAAATATCAATTTGTTGATGTATATTTGTTATCTAATTCCATTGCCTACATGCTCTTAGGTTTTGCAGCAAGCTCGATGGCTGGACATGGTGCGGGTTCAGATGAAAGACGCCAGCTCTGTGACACTTGAGTCAATGCGTAAATTGATTGAGTCTGGTGTGAGTCTAGCTCCTCACCCAGCAGTAGAGAAAGCTATGGCAGAGCTACAGGAGCTGCTCACAGTCAGTGAACGTTGGGAGGAGAAGGCTCGCATCTGCCTTCAAGCCAGGTCTGTACTTGCATCACTCTGATGTTGGGGTTCCTTTTGCAGTGTAGGATGAACTTAAGGTATAAGAATTATAAAGTGGAAGATATTTTTGCTATTTTCTGTCCTTCTTTCATCTTTATCTTGCTGGTGTCATGTAACCAGCTGTTCGGTATTCAAGTCAGTCTACTACAAAGTCTTGTCCCAAGATTGATGGTCAGAATGGTAGTTCATTTCTATTCAGTTTTACCAATGAAGCTCCATTCAGTAGATGTTACATTTGACACAATGTTATTAACTAGGATTATGAGCTGAATATTCATTGTCTGTAAAGAAGTGTTAAATATGCCGCAATTTTTTTAAAATGACACTATTTGCTACTTTGAAAGTTCAATTTTTTTCTTTATGACTCCTTTCACTTGAAGACCTCGCCATCTGCTAACAACTCTTGAGGCTATCATTGCTGAAGCAAGAAACATTCCTGCTTTTCTTCCCAACATTGCCTCACTCAGAGAGGCAGTCAAGAAAGCCAAAGAATGGGTGCAAAAGGTAATCTCGGGCAAACCTTAATATTCTTCAATTCCTAAAATATGGCAGAGCCAAATAAGGCCATAAAAAAAATAAATTGAAATTGTCTATTTGTCTGTATTATCTAAAACAAAAACAATTTTGTTATATGTAAGAACTCAAGCAACTAAAAGATGGAATTTATTTCCAGAAATGACTTATGTTATTTCCCTGACTTCCTTTTTTTTATATTTATTTCCTAAGGCACACACATGCCAATATTATTTATGAGGACATAGAGAATTTTAATTGAATGGAAGAAAATTTAAGGTAACTATGTTTTATTGGTCCAACTGGTTTGAAATTAAATTGGTGTTTTTTTTAATTACCAGGTGGAAGGCATTCAGAGTGTCGAACAGTATGCGTATCTGGAGGTGCTAGAGGGGCTGGTGTCTAAGGGCCGACCTATCCCTGTAAGACTTGATCAGTTGCCACAGCTTGAGTCTCAAGTGGCTGCTGCCAAGTCCTGGAAGGAGAGGACAGCTCGCACTTTCCTAAAGAAAAACTCTTCCTTTACTCTTCTAGAGGTAATTTCATAATGCTGACCAAAGCCTTTTGGTTTGACCATTATTAAAACAAAAATCATTTCACTCTTGAACCGAACCTTTTATGAATAAAATTAGATACTGGAGTTTTCATAGATGTAGACTTGTCTAACTTTCATAAATAAGTTGACATGTTCCTTCCTTTCAATTTAAATAACATGAAATAAAGAATAAAGTAACATTTCACAGTTCTAAGAATCCTAAAGCGCTGCACATTGTTATGATTTAGAATTTAGTGTTTCAGAGAATTGACTATTAATTTTGAAAATTTGATGATATTACTTGTTTTTCAATAATTTCCAGACCATATAAATATGTAGGTGTAGCAAAACTACCCATTTAACCCCAAAATGGTCATTGTAATGTATTCTTTGTCCACAGATCCTCTCTCCACGGACAGACATAGGAATCTACAATGGAGGCAGATGTAAAAAGAAACGCCCTAAAGATGGAGAGAAGAAAGAGGGTGATGGCAGTCCAGATTACACTAGTGATGACAATCGCAATTCAGGAGTTGTAAATACCTCTTTTTCTTGTTTTTTTTAATGAGTTTTCTGGTGGTGGTTTGGGATGTTATCTAACCACCCCTACCCTAAGGCTTTACTGAAGCCTGAAAGTAACTCATACTGTGAAGGTTACAAGAGCAAAGCACTTAGTCTTTTCCTTGGCAGTTCAAAATAAGCAGTTGCATTCCCTGACTTTAGTTATTGTCCTTAAAGGCTAAGAGCTTAGAAAGGGTGCAGATTCAGAAATAAACAAATATTTAAAAAAAATTTTTTTTTTATTTTCGGTCTCAAAATTTGTTAACTAAATGAATGATGTAAGCATTAATTTTTTTTAAAACAGTTGTTGCTGCACTAAAAACTTGTATATATTTCTTTGTTCATATTTTTTACATTTTATTTTTGTGTGTGATAGCTTTGACCAAGATACTGAAAAGAACTGAAAAATTGCTCACTTACATCTAAGTTTTTACAATTTTTAAAAGCTGAGCTAACCAGTGCCAGTAGTATTTTATAAAATTACTGTTTTATTTGTCTGTCTACTTTTTAATAAGTAGAACCTAAATTGTTTTAACATGCCTCAAATCTCTCTCATACTCATCAACATAAGGGATGAACGGGCTGATAAAACATCACCATATGGATCGTATTTTTGTTTCTTAAGTCTGTCCTTTTTATTTGGCATTTAAGTCCATCCTTACACAAGTGGCTACCTTCAAGATGGGGGAGGTAAAAGAAGTTGAACTAATGAGGGACCTGCGTACCCGCAACATGGAAAAACGACAGGACTCTGATGCCAAGTTCTGTGTGTGTCGAAAGCCAGTCTCTGGCTTCATGCTGCAGTGTGAGCTCTGCAAGGATTGGTTTCACGGTAAGTGTGATAACTGAACTTCTATTTTAGAAAGTAGAAAGCGCTAACAGGGAGATACTTCTGTTGAAAACATTTTAAATTGTATTTTTAAGAAGTCAAAATTCCTTAAATTTCTTCATGTTTTGTAGCCTTACATTGTGTGCCTTGCATGATGATATCATCTTATTTGTTTGATTTTTCAACAGGTACATGCGTGTCTTTCCCAAAGTCTGCAAGCATGAAGAATAAAACTTCACAGGCTGCTATAATGCAGGTATGCAAGCAAAGCTATTGGTTCATTGTTGTGATTATAATAAAGTATAAAGATTGTAGATTTTCTGTGGGATCAATGTGGCAAACATCAGTTCTAGGAATTAGCAATGTTGACTTATTCCTGTTTTAGAAGGATAATTTTGAGTGATTTTGATTCAATATTTGAATATTATTTACAATTTCTCAGAGCCGAAAAAAAAGCAAAAGGACTGCCAAATTGGTACAGATCATGATACCAATCATGTTGAGTAGAATGTTCAAAACTTGAATATGAAAAAAAAAATACTTTGAATAGCTGTGATGTAATATGAATTGGTCACATTTTATAAGCAAATGCTTCTAAAAGCCTTGTTTTATATGAATCCATTTAATTATTTTCTGTGAGAACCTGCTATTAAATATCGTGTTTTACATGCATTTATTGAATTTTTATCAAGAGCTCACTGTATTCTTATTTTTACTTTATTTCATAACAGGCTACAAAAGAAATGAAGTTCCTGTGTCCACTGTGCCTTCGATCAAGGAGGCCTCGCTTGGAAACCATTCTATCACTGCTGGTCTCCCTGCAAAAGCTTCCAGTACGAATGGCTGAAGGCGAGGCTTTGCAGTGTCTCACAGAAAGAGCTATGGCATGGCAGGTACTACAGAGAAAATAATTATTTGTTATTATTAGATTGATTGAAGATGGTGACTCAAGCTGTATTTAAGTTTTTTTATTTTGATGTTAGTTTTCTTTTTTTTTTTTTTTATTTAACCCTTCCATTACCAAGTCCGCTATAGCTACTTAGTATGTGAAAAACAAGGATTACCAGAGGCCCCTACCATTCCGCGTTTCGCGGAATCATTCCTCTTTTTGAGAGTCCATTCCGCGATTCCGCCCGTTACGGTAAAATCCCGCGTTATTACTATTTTTGTCGGTATTCTAGGTTAAACGTATTTCAATCAATAGTTTCGATACAATAATGCGCTTCGAGTACAAGACTGGACTGGTCCGTCGGCCTACGAGGTTCTCGTTAGCCTACTTGGAGAGTTGAGAGACCTTGACCTTGCATAAATCAACTTCCGGGTTATCTCTCATTTACCCACCTGGCTTTGTTTTGCAAGGAGACACGCGGCCAGTTGATTTTTTCTTTCATGGGACTCAAGACGGATTACGCTTTTGCTTCGTGAAATTAATTCTCTCAAAGTCGATGTTTTATTTCTGATGGTGAATTTGGATCATTACTGTTTATTGTTTATAGGATTGCCCTTATGTGCCTAGATTATCCTAGAGAAATCCAGCTCAATTACGTGTATTATTAAGTTCACTAGATCTCTAGATCTAGAATCTAGATCCGTGTCATGGCGGAGCCGGTGAAGAAGAAATTGCGTCTTGAGCAAAAGTCTAGGAGTGAGTATTCACAGTTATGGAGTTGCATTGTTCCTTCGAAATTGGGCAGCTCTCATGTTCGATGTACATTATGTGAGTGTGATTTCACAATTAAGTCAGGAGGCAAAACAGACATTGATAGACATGTAAAAGCTAAAAAAACACACTGAATTTGATCGATTGAAATCACAAACCAAACCAGTGACCTCATTCTTTGCACAATCCACAACCCCAATAGATCATAGTGCGACTGTTGCTGAACTTTATTTCATGAAATTTGTGATTGAGCACAATTTACCGATTTCTGTTTTCGATCATGCTGGAGATCTATTTCGTGTTATGTTTCCAGACTCTCAAATCGCAAAAAAGTTTTCTTGTGGAAGTTCCAAGGTATCCCAGCCTTCATTCTCCTGAGATGAGCATGCTGAAGGCAGAATTTGGAAAGTATCAGGTCCACCCAAAGGTTTCTGAGATAGCATCAAATACTATGAGTGTAGACAGACAGTGGAATCTAATAGGGCAGTTGAAGAATTCTGATGGACATTTGTTGTTTCCAACCCTCACTGAAGTTATGAAAGGACTCTGCTGTTTGACACATTCTAATGCTGAAGTGGAGCATGTCTTTAGCTTAGTGCGTAAGAATCAAACAGAATATAGGCCTACGCTTGGCACAGAAACTGTATCTTCCTTAGTTGTACAGAAAGTGAATATGATGTCAAGAGGAAGTATTTGCTACAAGCAAAATTTTCCCCCCTGCTCTTGTTAGGAAGGCTAAGAGTGCCTACACTGAGAGCTTGAAATGTTATAAGCAATAACTATGATATGGGCTGTGTACATAGTGTAAATAGAAAAGCATCTTTCATTTTTCATTGTTGGATTTGGATTATATTATTAATTATGATTGTGTGACATCTGTAACAACTCTAATTTCATTGTTGGATTTGGATTATATTATTAATTATGATTGTGTGACATCTGTAACAACTCAAATGAAGGGATAAATATGTCTATCATACTCCTACAAGACTTTATTGAGAACGGTAAGTTGATTCCTCTTTTTCATCAGGAATTCCTCTTTTTTGGTATTACAATTCCTCCTAATGACTTCTTTGGGTAGGGGCCTCTGGATTACATCATAATCGATTCCCTGAAAACCATCCAATCCATCTCATTTTACTGCAAAAGGTTACATTTTTTAAATATTTTTTATTAGCTTAACTGAGGACTTTTTTTTTAATAAAATGTATAACTTTTTTTTTTCCGAAAATGGACAGAAATTGGAGAAATTTTTTTTTTAGGTTCTTATCATTCATCTGTCGTGGTATTTTTTTAGTTGCAGCTGCAGTATGCTATAAAATGATGGTACTAAGAAAAATGTGGCACAATTTTGACACACTAAGAGATTTAGAGACATGGAATATCATAGAGAAAGAACATTGAAAAGCACATAATGAAATGATAGCATCCTTTCATTTAAAAAAACCTCTTCATCATTATTATGGATTAGTTATAAGGTCCTGCAACAAGCAAAAAGGATAGAAGAGAAGAAAGAAGAACTCGGTAACTTAAACAAAAAGAATATCAAAGTTTCTATAAGTGATAATTTTGCACATTGTGTTTGTGTGCTATCTGATCAATACTTTTATTGATGTTGTTGTTGCTGCTGCTGCTGCTGTTGTTTTTGTTGTTGTTGTGGTCCTTGTAAGTATTGCTATGAACAAAACCAATACAAATTGAAAACAAACCAATCACAATAAAATGGATCATGTTTTTGTTGTTGTTATTATTGTTGTTGTTGTTGTTGTTGTAATCATTTAAAAAACTCTTCATCAAGAAAGATAGACATAAAATCCATTGATGTACAGTCCACACTTATGTTGGCAAATGATTGACTCCGGCCACTAAAAGGTGGGATATCTTGTTTCTCTATATGCTTTTTCCAACCTGACTGAATGTCGTCTGGATTCTCAACATCTATTTCAGCACTAGGGGTAAAGTCTGGTAGATCTACACTCCTTCTTACTTGTACAGGAGTTTCTTTTGCTTCAGTCTGAATTACAGTAGGAAAAGGGCTTACTAGATCTAAATCTTCATTTTCTTCACCACCTGAATTATCCTGCTCCACAAGAATATGAAAATCAGAAAAATCAAGATCTCTAGCAAGAGATTCTAGATCCAACTCTAGATAGACTTGAGATGTGTTGCACTGCTTGTTTGTTGTTGTCTGGCTTGCTGATGAGTTTGTGTTTTGAACCCTGAATTTTCCAACTCGCATAAATTATCTTCTACTGAACTGATCATCATGAAATAAAAAGCAAAATAAACCTCAACCAAGTCTCTTCCTTCCTAGCATTTATCCTTGTACTTGTGCAAAGCAACACTACCTGTATTACTTGGTTACCATGGACTACTTTCAAATGAAAAATATATGCGGGTGGGTTCAGGGTGTGTTGTTACTGTGTCAGAAAGGTATGTGAATGGTAATGAGGGTAGGAAAACAGTGTTTTAGAAATGTATGCGAATGTTAAGGGAAGGGTTGAAATGTGTCCTCAGGTGTAACTTTATTATCAGGGATTCATTGAAAAATGCATGAAAGAGTTTTATCTTTTACCACACTGCTAAAAAATTATTGAATGTCTTGTCTTTTGCTCAGGACCGAGCGCGCCAGGTTCTTACCACCACAGAGATGGCCTCTGCTATGGCCCAGCTCAGTGTGATGAGTCAACGCATGGTCGAGCAGGCTGCCAGAGAGAAGACTGAGAAGATCATCCATGCAGAGCTGCAGAAGGCTGCTAATAACCCAGAGCTTCAGCCACATCTAGCCTCCGTCACCCAGAGTGCATTTGGAAATCGTGACCATTCAGGGTGTGGCTCCCAATTCGGAGAGAATGGTGTGGAAGGCACTGGCGTGTTCCAGGGAGGAATGTCAGCCAAACACCAGCTCCAGCACTTATTAGGAAAGCAGCAGCAGGATGCTTCAAGAGAGGCGGGGGTTGGGGTCAACATGGATGGCCCACTCTCTCCAGGCTTGCCTGGTGGTATCAGCAATGGAGGTGATCTGTCCCCACCACCGCAGGCTCTGGTACCAGCACCCAATCCTATGTCTCAGGACATAGGGGCAGAGATTGACATCCCTGCTGTTACCACTTTGGGAATGTCCTCAGAGCATGCTTATTCATCAGTGTCCAAAGGGGTTGCAAGTATGTTTGTTGTTCTTTGTGGCACAAACTCTGCCTAAGTTTGTGTAGTTACAACCTTATAGTAGTAATCTTCACAGTACTTTTAATTTTGTTGAGAATAAAGTGCAATCTTTTTTAATCATAATAATTATCTTCATGAATTTTAGGATAATCACATTCACCCAGTCTTCTTTTGAATTTCGCAAATCAAGCATTTAAATTTTTAAATTAGACAGTTATAACATATTTATCTAATGCAGATGGTTCCCCTAGAAAGAATCAGCGCAAGACACCGTTGACTCCTCGTGGTGATCCCTCTATGAACAACTCTGCTGGAAACATAGGCCATGGGGGAGGTGCAGGAAGCATGAGGTTTGGACCTGTAGGTCCTCTGCTAGATGTTGCAGAGACCAAGCGTGCTCAGCTAGAAGAGCTTATGATGGAGGGTGATCTTCTGGAAGTGTCATTGGATGAAACACAGCACATCTGGCGCATTCTTCAGGCTTGTTATACTCGAGCAGAGCCCAACAGATATTCAGATATCGAGGTATTCTAAAATATTATATTCTACGCTGTCCCACAATTTGTTTCAAATGCAAAGTATAAGTCCAAGAAAACTCATATTTCCTTTTTCAAACATTTTGAGAAACAAGCTTGTTCAAAAATATAACATGAAATGATGCAAGACACACCTTTTTATAAGATATTGCTTTGTCACAAATATAGCTTTATCTCTCTTTCTACTAAAATTGTTTAAATAGAAGTATTCACTTTCGAACCATCATATGTTAAGTAGGCAATTTAGCACTTTAACTCAACCCCACCTAAGTAACTCCGGCTCAGGTAAAGCCCTGACCCTAAGAGAAGGGACATAACGCTGTACAAAGAACAGATACATTTAAAAAAATATTACAAACAGACAAAACAGATAAAATAAAAAACTGTAAAAAAAAACTATACGTCTTGAAATTTTAATAAAACCAATTTTCTAAGACTTCTCCCTCACTTCAGGCTGACTCAACCACCATTTCAGTTTTTTTCACCATCAAAATCCCACACCACCACCATCTCAACACCACAATATGACTTCTGATGGGCAAATAATCATTACATTCATGTTGGTTGCAGGGATAGCCGTACAGATAGCCAGAATAAATGGTTTCTGTAGCATCCCTGAGATGATTCAAGCGATCATCCATCCTAATTCAAACTTCAGATCTAGCCTAGACCTTGAAGCCGCCAAAAATCGGATATAAAAACAGTCAATTTTGAAGCAAGTTTTTCTACCTAAAGCTAGTCGGAAAATGGAACTAAAATAACAAAAACAAAATCTAAAGTGTCTTCAAAACATAAATGAGGTTTGCACAAGATTTCCAGTAGTTATAAAGAAAGAGAGTAGACACCCAGAAAGTGATAGTAAACTGGTGATGGCAGGCGATATAGGAACACAATGTAGTGGTCCGTATGGGCGACAGCGGGCAATATAGGTAGGGTTGAGTTAAGGAACATGTAAGTTAACTCCTGAAACGCATTAGATTCAATTTAAGTGAGTAGTTGCTACCAGCGGTCAGTAGTATTGAGTGGGTTTATAATAATCCTATGGAACGAAGTTGTGAAAGTAAACTCTTCTTATAATGGAGGAAGAATTTTGATAATGTATACATCCAATAAAACCAAAAGTAAAGTGCATCTTGTGATGCATGTTGTGAAAGAGCTGTTTCGCAGTATGCAGCACTCTTTTTTCTTTACTTTTTTGCTTCCTGATAAGATACATATAAAAGTGTACTGCTTAGTCATTTTTCATCCAATTTCAATGAAATTTGGACCATGTATAGCTGAGAAAAATTGAATTGTCATAAAAAGAACAGCTTAGTGGAAATTATTCATTTTTTTTTTTTTAATTTTTATCCCCTGTGACTAAAAATAAAATTTTGTTAATTTTTAGGCCATAAAATTATTTATGTCCTTTTAAAATCAATGATTTTGTATTCAACTTTCATTTTCTTCACAAAGTTTTTGCATTTTCTTGAAGCTCATTCTTTAACCTTTTAACTTTATGAAATTTGCCATAGTCATCTTTTAACTTTTCTAATTCCACTTAAGGATTTTGAGAAGGGCATACTAAATTTTTTTGGGACAAATTTAATTCCGTTAAAGGCTTCCCAAAGGTCTGAACAATACAATATGAAACAAAGTACGAGTTGCAAACCTTTTCTTTTTGGATTCATCTCTATCAGGTGGGCAGTGCAGGGTCTGGTGATCGCAGCAGCCGCATTGACAAAGATCAGAAAAAGCCTCTGAAGGACAAGGAAGGTCTGCGTAAAGCCAAGGAGAAACTCAAGCGAAGAAAATCAGTCAGTGTCAACAGCGGTGGTGCCATGGGGACAGAGGGTAAGATCACTGACACACCCATCAAACGCATCAAAGTTGAGAATGGAACAGACACACCAGCAGCCAAGAAGAAGAAAAAGACCTTTGGTCAGGGAGGGCAGATGCAGCAACAGCAAGGGCAAAACCAGATTGGTTTCAAGAAAAAGAAGAAGATTGTGAAAAAGACATCTCCCATGCTGCCAGACAGCAAAGACTTCCTCAAATGTGAGTGCAGAATTTTAGTCTTTAATTTTTTTTTCCGTGTGCCTTTTTGTCTATTTGGTCTTTTACTACAGTGCAACAGCCCTAAGTAGTCAGGATATCTCTTAGCTATTATATAGGTCATAAATCAATAAATGCTCTGATTTGAATTTTAAAAAAAAATATGTCTCAGGGAACTTTGAAGTTAGTATCAGAGTTTGAATGGAAAAAGAAAAATGCTCATGTGAGTGAAAAAAAAATTACTATTGAAAATAGTAAGAAAGATATCTGTATTGAACTGTGACAATTTCATGCAGGTTTCCTTTTTAAGAAACTCAGAAAAATTCATTGCTGGGATATCAATACCTTTGAATGTACTCATTTGGCCAGAATGTTGCACAGACTTTGCTTCTCAATAATTTTCTTGTAGCTGCAGAGCTTTTTACATTTTTTATAAATAAAGTAGCTTTTTAAAGGCTTCTCGGCTTAGTAAGCAACTTGGTTGAAACTAAAAGAACAAGAAGAAAAAAAAAAGATAATTTTGGAACCAGAGGTATGTATTTACCTTCATTGTAGGCCCTCAGTGATGTTTGCCAAATATTTGTTTGTAGCCTTTACACTTTATGTCTGTCAAACTTGAAAGTAATATTTATATATTTTTTTTCTAAAATATTACTTATTTACATCAATTTGCAGTGAAACTAAAGGAAACTGGGAATTCACTTAACACCAGTGTAGATGGAACCAAGCCAAAGATTAAGAAAAAGAAGAAGAAGGTGTCGCAGCAGGAGGGTGGGACCGGTGGGGAGGCAGGAGCTGGAGGGGCAACCACGCCGAAAGAGAAAAAGCCAAAGATAAAGAAGGAGAAAAGAACAAAGGAAGAGTTGGTTATGTTGGATGACAGCGATGACAATGATGATGATTGTTCTGCTGTCAAGTGCCTGAAGCCCATTGGTAAGTTATTATATTTTCTTTTCTGGTTTTATATTAAAATTACTTCATTTGCTCTTAGATCTCTGGTAGATAGAGGTGTATCTGACATTTTTTAAAGTTAAGACTCCTGAGCTTTTTTTTTTTTTTTAGCTCTTTGATCTGTGAATTACTTAAGAAAGATCTCAAATAATTATGATGTTTTGTTTGTTTTTTTTTTAAACATTCAAATGGGATTTTTTCATTTGTTTTCAGAGTATCAAAAATGTGCGATGTGAGGAAAATAATTACTTTTATTGTTTGAATTTTTGTCTCTACACTTGAAGCACATTTTTAATAAAAAAAATTTGCATCTTATTTTGGTTGAAAAAAAAAATGTTTAGATTGAATTAAGGGTTTTGGGATTTACAAACTCTAAAAAGTGAATTTATCTATGGCTATTTTTTTTACATGGAACAGAGAGTGATTTTGAAGAGAAAAAAATTACTTTTCTTTTTGTCAATCCAGGTGAGGCAGTGAATTGGGTGCAGTGTGACAGATGTGAGCTGTGGTTCCATCTTTTGTGTGTAGGGATAAAGGCAGAGGACATTCGTGATGACGAGGACTATGTGTGCTTCAGCTGTCGTGAGGGGGGTACTGGTAATACTGTTGGAGGGTCACCAGCGAGACCTGGAACCAAGGAAGGAGGAGAAGGCAAGATCATGTTGGATGAGGCAGACATCAAGAAAGAAGTAGTAGACGATGTTGGAAGTGTAGTCACCAAAGGGTCTTCTCCTCCATGCTCCCCTAGTGCGAAGGCTGCCGCGGATAAGGCTATTTTGGAGGTGGTGGAAGCAGTTGCAGCGTCAAGCAAGGAGCGCAGGATAGAAGCTGAGAAAAGAGAGGAGGCAGTTGAGTCAATGATTCAGCTAGAGAGAGGAGTACCCCCCAGTGAGGCTGCCCAAGATGTAGAGATCATGCAAACAGAAGGCCCTGATGGGGCATTGACAGGTAGTAGGGCTGAAAATGAAGGTCAACATAGTTCAGACGGTGGTGCTACAAATACAGCAACTTCATCAGATGAAGTTGTTATTGTGGAGCCTGATAACAAAGATGAGGAGGACGTGATGCAAATAGATGATGATGAGGAGGAAGAAATTGAAGGAGAGGATACAGCAAGCAATGTAGAAGCTGGGGATGAGGCCAGTGCAGGGGTTGAGGAAGAAGATATTGATGAGGATGTGGGTGGGGAAGATGAAGAGTTAGGTATTGATAAAACGACAAATGCAGAAGAGAAAGCACCTCAAACAAATGTTAGTAATATTGTCAAAGTTGCAGAACAAAACTCAGCACCTGAAGACTCCTGAAACTTTATTAGCTTTTTCCAAAAGGTTTTTCCCCCAAATGTGTATACAAGATTACTGCAGACTTATTAAACTTCACTTTACTGTGTACATATGTTCCTAGCAGAACAAGAACTCATCTCTCACTGGCATATTTTCAGCTCACTTTGAAGGCCTGCCATACCTGCTAGGATCTTTATAAAATTAAAAAAAAAATTTATTTTGGAGAAAGGGTAGAATAGTCAAGTTCATTCACAAGTCACTTTTTTCCCCCAATTTTTGTTTTACTTCTATATTTTCATCTCACTTGATGGATAGTTCAATCAGCCATTCAAAACTTTCTAAGTTTGAAAAGAACTGAAGATTTAAATGACCGTGGTAAACTAAGGGTTAACATTAATTCTTGACAAAGTGGGGAAATTTAGTTGCTTCTTTCCTGTGCCATGATAAAAACTTAGACTCAGGTTTCAGATTGAAGATCACCTTGATGTAAATTTGAATACATATATATATGGAGATTCAACACATATGTTTGTTCATACTCTCAGTATGTCCTCTTCCCCCCCCTTCCCAAACATAAATCTTAACTGAACAAATGGGTCTGTATAAGCTGATAAACGTGCAGTTGTGAAAGAATTCAATTTTATTTGTAACTTTGACATAACCTAAAGCGGTCAACTTGTTCCTCAAATGTGTCAATAATACTAGCAGCAATTTTTTATGTCTGAAACTGTGTTTTTAATACGAGGGTTCTTTATTTCTGAAACGCATTTGCAATGCAAGTAGCTGTCTTGTTTCTAAAATGCATTTGTTGCACTTACAGTAGCAGCTGCCTTGTTCCTGATATGTATTTGTAACACAACTAGATGTCCTGGTTTGTGTAAGATTGTCTCAATCCTGTGGATTTTTGGCTAAGTAGCTGTGTTGTCAAGAGTCATGTAGAGGGCCTTAACCATTGATTTCACTGAACAGACTTGTTGAGACTACATTTTCAGATCTAAGTACAGAGTCAAAGCTTGTATATAGTTAAAATATTCATCATAAACAATGAAAACCTTGATATTGATTGGATTCTTTGAGGTTTTAAGTGAGTAAATATATGCATACATAATTCTCATCAACTTGCAGCATTTTGATTATTATTGTTTCTCTCTATTTTGCTGTGGGGTGCATTGTGGAAAGTAAAGAGATTTGAATATTGTCTCTGCTATATTTTTGTGTTAAAAATGCATGCCTTATTTTATTTCCTTCTAAATTTCACTTTCATTAAGCATATGTATCACATGCTCATTGTATTGCACCTTTATTTTCATTTGTCTTATGCTGTGGCCTGAGAGGTAGGCTGTGATTACGTGAATTATTGTGATGCTTAAAATATATTGTATGTGACTTATTTCTTTTTGTTTTGTTAGCAGTTTCCTGATGTCTATAGCGTCATTTGAGCCTTGTTCTGCTTGAAGGAATGATTGTTGAACAAATGTTTAAAGTTCTTAGTTCTATCAATAGAAGCAGTCAAATGTACTTGTGTTCAATAAACCTGAGAGAGTGAGATGAGAGACATCAAACAATCCTGCTTCTCTTGATGCTGATTGCTTATTTCAAATGCTTCTTCATTTAATTTCATGCTACTGCATTGGCGTTGTAAATCATACATCTTTTATATTTTCAAGCAGCAAACAATAAGGCTTTTTTATCATTCTCATTTCCTCTTCAGTTTTTGTGCAATGATTACTATTTATTTTGCCTTTTTAGTTTGATATTGCTTGTATAGTCAAGTTCAAGTTAGCTGCCTTTGGATCAATACAGCAGTCCAAGACAAGTAAATCCAATTTCATTGAAGAACATGCAAAGCTTATGAAACAAGAAACAAAAAAGCCTTTCACAGCTCTTTGTTCTCCTATTTATGAAGGGAGTGTAATAACTTATAAAAAACAACAGTTTCAATACTCTTTAGGTTACTATAAATAGTGTTGAAAACTTGTGAATGGTGTTCTAGTTTTTTGTAGCCTTTTGCTTCACTGATACAATTTTCAAAAACCTATGAAATGGGGACAAAGTCTTGTCAATTTTATTGTATTTTTTTCTTAGGAGTACTTTTTTATTTTATTGTGTGTTGTCTATATTTTTTTTTCACACAAGATTTATACATATTGTTCAATCATGTGAACATTTTCCATCATGCCTCATCTTATCATTTTTCAAAAGATTATATCTTGAATATTTTGTGGCTTATAACATATTTTTTTTAACTTTTGAAAGGGAAACAGTAGCGGGCAGATGCATGTGTACGATAACTTTACATTAGCAGACATTTTTCCCCTTTTTTTTAGTTTTTTTCAGATGTGCATGTGGGGAAAAAAAATATATATCAAACTCGATGAACATATGGATTTGTGAAAAAGATTATTGCCGAGTTTTTGTACTTGAAAAATCGATTCATTTTGCAGATGGATACATAAGTCGTCTACATATACAGTAACTGCTGTCTTCAATTTGATTTCTGTAACATGGTACAAAAATTGAAGTAATTTCATTGTTTTTTGTAGTTATGTTTTGTTTCTTTCTTATGGGTTTATGGGTAGGACAGTTGATTTATATTGTATCATCATTGTTGTGGATAATTGTTTTTACAAGGCATATTGCCTATCTTCAAGCATCTTTTACCTTATGTCCTTGTTAGTCTTGATGCAGATTAAACAACAAAATTCACTTCGCAGCTTATTTGCTTTTTAAACTATTTTTATGAAAAATTTGAAATGATTTTTGGAAATGTGCTGCCATCCAAATTTTGGATAGATATTAGTGTTCAGTTTACTTAAGCACTCTATCATCATGCTTTAGCCTCAGTTCATTTATTCATTAAATTTTTTTTGTAATTTCAAAATCCCAAATTATTCTTGTTTTCCCTTAAATACTTGTCCCATGTTTGCATGTATTATTGTAATTGTATTTTGTCTTTGCTCTTTATATATTGAAAAAAAAAATACTACAGCGACCCTGCAAATAAGGATGGAAGTATCAAAAGAAGTATCTCACTGTCTTGCCACCATTTCAATGAAGTCTGAATTTGTTAAAGCAGTTTTTCTTATTGATGATAATTCAAAAAAAAAAAAAAAGCAACTGTGCTCTAGATTGTTAAATTGCAATAAATTTGAATGCAAGAAAATTTATACTGAATGTAGGAAGTAAATTATCAGAAACCCACAAGGGCAATATCATTTTCTAAACAGTTACCCTTCTTGCTCAATTGAGTTAAATTAAATCATTTAAGGAGAAAAAGACCATTACTAAAAATAACAACTTGGTAAAGAATGACAGGGCTCTCAGTTGTTTTAAAAGTCCGATCATCGCAGGCATTTATGATTCTTCATTCAGTGTCTTTCAAACACATCAAGACTCACAATTGCAAGTTTTGTCAGTTTAATTAGTCAGATCCCATTCTATGCTCAATATTACAACCATCTTTGTGTAAATCATGAAGCAATCTGTGTCAACAAGAGTTTTCATTGGATTCTTCTTTATGGACTTTTAATTCAAAGCATTTAAAGTGCTTTTGGTTTCATAAGAGGGTTATAATTTTCCCAACAGCAAGATTGAATTTACCAAAATTTCACTAAAGCTTTGTCAATTCACAAACAAATTTCTGTTTACAATGGAAAGAAAAAACTAGAAAGTGATTGATATTTTTTTTATTCTGTTTTCTTAATCATTATTACACTGATCAAAAATCAAATAACGAATATAATATGAAATATATATTTAAAAAAAAAAAAAACGGGAGAGAGTGGGGAGGCGGGAGAAATGACAGATTCAATTTACAATGGAAATATGTGCTCATAGTTTTATCTATTAAAATGCATAGTCTCTTAAAGTAGCATACTACTGAAAAGAAGCCATTCTAATTTACCCATATAAAATAAGTGCCAAAATGATGTAGCATAAATATGCTGGTATGTGAAATAAATTGCAATATAGAAAATATAAAATTTTGAACAGTTTTATTTTTCTGATTTTACATAAATTGAATCGATTGATTTGATGGTCCAAACATATCTGGCTCAAATGCTGGACTTTAATCACTTCAATGTAAAATCCACGAGCAAAATCTAGTGAATTATGAAAACAATGATCTCAAAGTTTTGCATTATTACTTCTCAAGCTGCTTGGGAACAGAACATGAAGCTTGAATTACCAGATATTGATTCAAAATTGTAAATACATAATGACAACTAATAATTGGGACTATTAAATAAATTTTAGTTTTCAATATCACATTAATTCAGTTTGTGTTACATAGACTACACTGCTTTATAAAGACTTTTCATCTCTTACACCTGTAATGACTTTTGTCCTTTCAGCAAAGTTCATGTTCAAGTCTATGACAACTACAAAGGTGTGAAAAGTGCACTTTAACAGCAACAAAACGTTCATCCTGTGTACAAACTTGCTTAAATTCAAAGGCAACAGTAGTATGTTGCCACTTTAGAGTTACCAATGCTGAAAGGCAAAAATTTATATCCTTCTTATGCTAACTATATAGTTAAGCGTTTGAATTTTTTCTTCATTAAGGTAAGTGAAGCATATTTATAATTAATGTGTTCAAGGAAAAGATCATAGTTATACTCATTCCAATAACAGAGCACCCACACAATACATGATAACATACATTGATTTACATCCTTTTTTTAATTTATATCATACATATGATCTTAGATCGATATTAATATATATAACTATCCAACTTTTAGTACATAACATCTGGAAGATGAAATTTTTGCTTTTCTTCAAATGGTTCCACACTCGCTCTTCCTTATATCACCTTTCATATTTAACAAATTATGTGTCAGGCTTATCTTAAGCCTGTGGATATTATTAAAACCTTTAGAACAAAAATGGAAAAAAAAAACCCCGAAAACACAGCTCTTGATCCTTGCCCAATTTGGTTTTTGTTCGGAGCATGTCAACAGATGGACAACTCTTATTTATTGCTGGTAAGTAATTATTTTCAAGCTCTTTCTTCCCTTCCTACAAGTGAGCATGGGAAGACTTGATATGAAGCAAATATTGTATGATGCACACACACAAACATACTGACCAAGCAAACTGCATAGGTAGAGTGATCCTTGGTTCAAAGTGAGCATTATATTACATAACTCACTGATGGCTGCTGTCTACACTTATACCATACTCCAGAAAATTCATCGAAAATCAAAGTTTGATTCCAGGAGAAATAATGGAATTAAATTAGATCCTTACTCCCTTGCCCCATCTCTTTTAAACTTTATTTCCAAAAAAAAAATCTATACTTGTAAAGGCACTTTGGCCAAAATGCTTTCGATTTCTGCAGGTACTTGTTTAAATTTTAGTGCATATTAACATTGTCTCGCTTGTTAATTATGTAACTTATTAAAATATACCAGGTCATGTCAAACACACACGTACACACACACTCTCCTTTTCTCTCTTCCCCTCTCCTGTCCCCCCCAACCCTTTTCTTTTTCTCACATAATTATAGTAATCTTCAGAAAGAAATAGTTAAATGACAAGGATAAAAAACAATGCTGAGAATAATTTTGTATTAGGGCCTTTTTATCTGGAACAAAGCATAATTTACATCAACCTAGATTTGCTCCGTTTACTACTTTGGAAAAGTTCCATTAAACATGCATTAACAGGCTACAGAGGTTTTCAACCACGTCAGGCCATGGGGGCTGGTCTCAAGTATTGGAGCCACCGCACTAACAGCATGTGCAGTGATGCAAAGCAGCTAACATTTCATTATTTCAAAAACATATATTTTTCGTTTTTAATTTTACCTTCAATTGTTATTTTCCCTTTAAATAATAAATATATAAAGATCTGTGATCTTTTCATGACGCCATTGCTTTTATTTTCAAATCCCCACATACATATTGGTGATGCCATTTGGCAAGCAGAATAAGACTTTCTCCAAATCCCATTCGTTCACACTCACTTTCTGAATGTCCTATGTTCCACTCTATAGAATTGAGTGGTTATGCCTTTAATAAATAACACATAACAAAGAGGCTTAAAGAATAAAGATTCAATGCACAAAAAGTTTTTAACACACAATTTCCATTCTCTCAGTAACTGTACCACACATGCAGAACTGAGTACTGATTATCACATGCTTTATTAAGTTGGAATCAGCATATTTCACGGATCAAATGAATGAAAACAATAAAAAAAAATATTAGAATAAAGACACATTAACTTTCTTACAATAAAAAATAGAATTTCTGACAAGGAAAAAATACTTGTACCACAACTATGCTAATGGCTGTAGGAAAAAAAATTGAACTTCCCCTTTAATGTAAAATTCATACCTAGAAAATAGAAATTCATATTATTGAAATTTCTCAAACAAAGTCTCTGTGAAAGAAAGTGATGTGTTTTGTTACAACCAGAAACATCCAGCAATAAAGTGAAATAAAAAACATTTTGTATCATTTTAATTTATAAAAGTTCATTATTGCCTCACATAGTTTGCCTGTTAAACTTTATGAGAAATTCTCTTTGAATCAAATACAAAAACATAATTATGGCTGACTTTTTTTCATTCTTACTCCAATGTTTGATAAAGCTGTTCCAGTAGAGAGTTATTTCAGGTATTTTATACTTAAGTCAACTGAATCTCCATTTGACAAGGTGTAGCTAAATAGACAGAGCGCATAACACAGTCATTTGATCTACCCACAGTGAGAAATAAAAACTGGCAAACAACAAGACCTGTATATCTCATGGCTGCAGCCGAGTTTGAGTGGGACACACTTGTATTGCACTCATCATTCTGTAATTATTTTGAATGAGGACATTCAAATGGGTATCTTTTCCTAACCACTAAGCATAAAGTACAAAATTGTGCCCCTTGCATCACATCATTTTCCTCCGACTTCCAGTGCATTACAAAAAACTGTACTCTATTATGTTATTTTTTAAGTTCATCTTTACTTTACTTGCAAACACACAAAGTGGGAGTTACTTCAGAGAAAATGTGCACGTTCAACTGTTAACTAATAATCTACTTCTATAAACTCAAAGCTTGGAAAAGTGAATAGTAAAGTAGATGGAAATGTAAGGAGGTATTCAAATGCATTATTTACATTAAAAATTTAATTTGCAAAGATACTTTTGTACTTTTGTTCCCCCCTACTAGCATTTTGAGTTTCAAAGGCAGTAAATAATAGACATGGAAGAGGGAGGGAAGAAACAAATTTCTTATATCATGTGCCACAATGTTAACTTTTGGATTTGACTTTTGTGAGGCATATTTACACAGCAAGTTCACGTTAACATTTTCATGATCATTTTAAAGGCATGAAAATTTGATGAAAGGCACTCACACACTTCCACTCTCAGTATGAGTATGTGCTTGTTTTTGTCACTTGCATGTCTTTCTGTTTCTATGGGTGTTTTTATCTTTGATTCTCTTTTTCTCTTTGAATTTATTTTTCTCAATATGTCTGACCATCTGTAAGTGCTCCTGGCTTAAAGTTTAAAACATAAAAATATGCAAAGGGAAGAAAGAACTGCAGCAGATCTGCTATTTTTTTTAACCACCAATAGATTATTGCTAATTTTTCAGAGGATGAAGAGCTAGAAGAAGAACTAATTTAAGCAAAAGTTGTTTTTTTTTAATTTTTTATTTTGACAGATGCCCCGTGAAAGACATTGGGTTTCAAATTAAACAACACTTGGAACAAGTCGCACAATAACTGCAGCTTTTTCTTTTAAATATTAAATAAACAGACACACTTAGGCCTCTCTCGGAAATTTACGCAAATGATCAAGTTGCACGTCTACAGTTAAAACGAGATTTACACTTTAAATGAAAAACATTTGAAAGATTTACAATGACTAATTTAACATTTAACAAGTAAAAGACACTGTATCCCTTAATTGTTTCAAAGTTTGTGAGGTGGGATGGATGATGTTAACTTAAATAGTATTCAAACTGGCTACATAAACATCTGGTTGGGTGTATTTACAAAATTTGATAGGCTTTACCACAAAGTATGATTCTCAGTTAAAACAAAAACCATCATTATACATCATTGTTTAACATTTGGCCATCTGAAGCCATGAGAAACTAGGTTCTAGGGAAGGGATTGAAACATTGCATTTGAGAGAAACTTATGGCACTTTTGTTATGCTCTCTCTCTCTCTCTCTTCCCAAACATTTTTTCCTCATTTTTAGCTCTTCTCTTTTTAAAACATTGCATATTTCATCCAAACACAAAGATCTGGTTGGGGCTTACATCACCTAATACCTTTTTCCTTTCAACTGTTGTTATGTTATGCATTTTTTTTTTAATCAAACAGAATTATAATTCAAATAAAAGTAGGTTCTATGACAAAACATGAAAAGTTGAAAGCATAGTCAAATATAATTATATATAAATATAGAAAGTGGAGAGCGTTTATAAACTCAAATGGTCCCTTGGCCGTGATATTACATGAGGTATCTGTTCAAATGGAAGAAGTATACAAAAGTGCATGGCATCAGATGAGCTTTCTTGTGTATCCACGTCTTGCACTATCTTACTCCTTTGGGTTTTGTGAAAAATGAGAAAGAAGACTGCCGTGCTGATGCAGTTTGTCTTTTGCTCTGCAATAGTTTTAGCGCCATGCATTAGACAGGGTACACACTAGTCTTCTCCTAAGCATGGGCTTGAATAAGTACTGATCTCAATTGATCGATTCCAGGAGGAGCTAGCAAAAAGGTGAACACAGATTATTTCTGTATGGACTCCATGAAGTTTTCACTGTACAGAAGTCCAACCACAATATGATATACAAAGTATTGCACTTCTTGAAGTTACTCTAGTTTTTAAAAAAAAACAAAAAACAACTGATTTTCCATTTTGAATCACTTTCTGCGGTCTGTCACTTACACTTCCATCTTCTATGCAATGCAGAGATAAAATTCGAATCCTCTAAAAAACATCTTTGAATGTTCTGTTCAAATTGTATTGAATTTTATAGGATGCAGCAACAGACCCGAACCCTTTTTCTTCAAGGAGGAGGGCAGAAACTACTACACTCTTCACCATATAAAAGAGTTAGTATAGTATCTATCAGCCTCTTTAACAGAATTTCTCCATGCCCCATAGTCTTCAAGGCTTACCCTCTGTTCATATCAAATATTTCTTCAAGTCAGGATTATTACATGGAGTATAAATATTTCCACCGAAAAGCACAAAATCTTTTAGCTATGTCTTTTCTTTGAGCTGTCTGAGTTTTCACTGAAATATCTTATTCTTATAAAACTTATTTTTTCTTTCATCAGCTATTATCTTTGACAGCTTGCAGTCTTCATAGCTAAATCTACCATGATTCAAGTTGAGTGATTCAAAGCATTGAATAATCTAATAGAAAACAATTCCAAAATGTGCTGATTGTGAGAGTGTGCAAGTTGACACAACAGTTTGGACACAGCTGGCAGTGCAAGAATCGCTGAAACTTGGAATCCACCCTCAGATTTTCTGTGCAGCTTTGAGTCCAGCACTCAACACTTGTGAGAATTTAACTCCACATGTTTCTACAACCTAAGGACTGGCACACATGACCCAATGCTTTCTCCAAAATGCTTAAACTTGGGTCCCATCTGGGAGACCTGGCTTTAGTATGATTGGACTGTTTCGTGGCTGGCTTGAGGTGGCTTGTCTCTTGCTGTTGGCTGCCGCGCTACCAGGAGACGGCGAGGTGCCCCCTGTTGAGATCCTGCCTGCCATCTGAGATGAAGAGGTGGGTGCGAACACAGTACCACTTGGGTGACTGTCGCTGCTGGTGCTGCCTAGACTGCCTGATGCCTGAGGGAAAGAAAAGTAAAATGTCGTATCAAGTGCTCAAAGTATATAATTCACACACTTTAGCCTTTTTCACAAGGAAGAATAATTCTGCCTTCACAGAATATTCAGCCTAAGAAAACACTAGAATTAATTTTATAACCAACCTTAAACACCAGGCCACAATGCAAAAAGAGCAAACTGCTCCTCTTATGAAAATACATTCTTCTTCTTAGATATTTGCTTGCACTTTTTATGATCTCCGTTTAAATAAATATATGTACGCTAAATTTCTTTCAATTCTTAGATTTTTAAAATCATATGAGTAAAGTATACAAAAGAAGCCAATGTTATTATGCAGTGTTAAGTAAGAGTCAAAGACCTCAGACCAAATTAAAGAATGTGTCACAAGCCAAAATGAAACAAAATCTGAAATCACAAGCTTTAGAGAAGATCTATATTGCCAGTTCTTACATTGCAACAGAAAAATCATGCTGGAGAAAGGTCCTATGTGACTTCAGCTTTATACTAAGGAGCATACGAGCAATTTAATTTCATAATATCAGAAAATAACTTAATCTTAATCATGAAAACATTGTTTCTCACCATCCCACTGTCAAGAGATGCTCCACTGCTGCCCCGCTTCATCACTGGATCTGAAATAGACAGGGGTCAAATTGAAACATGGTAAGTTGGATTTTCACTGAGTATAATAAACTTCGTTAAGTCTCTTCTTCTTCCTCCTCTTCCTCTCCTTCTTTTGTTTTCTCTCTCTCTCTCTCTCTCTCTCTCTCTCTCTCTCTCTCTCTCTCTCTCTCTCTCTCTCTCTCTCTCTCTCTCTCTCTCTCTCTCTCTCTCTCATATCTAATCCTTTTTTTTTCCCTTCCCCTCTCTCTCTTAACTTCGTCTATATTCGATCCCTCACCTGTGGTAAGGTCTGACAAGGAGTTGGAATAGGCCACTTTCTTGAGGCCATAATCTGGGGCTGAGAGCCTGTTCCCTCCTCCATTGCTGTCCCCTGGAACCCCTGAACCTGCATTGCCGTTGTTTGCTGGCTTAGCCAGATCGTAGGCCAGTACTCTGTGGGCTGAGTCGTCGTTGGCGTAGCGCTTGTCCAGCGTGTGGTGATGGTGCGCTGGGTGGTGGTGATGGCCGCCACCTCGATGCCTCGACATCTCCTCCTCGATTCGTAGTTGTTCCATACCGTTTGTCTGCGTCAAGAGAGTTACAACAGCGGTATGAATCATGGCTAAGAATCACGTATTATTAACTTTTCCTAGAGCATTTCTGTATTCTCTTTGAATGAATCCAAAAGAGCTTAAACGTATGACAGAGATGACATGTAGCTTCATTAGCAAACTTTTTACTTATTCTTTAAATTTGTTAATAATTCCTTTCTGAGGACAGTCACGAAATGAAAGTTGACTCCAAGAGATTGGCTACATCTTTACAGGTAACCACAAAAGACCTTTTTTTTCCAAATTACTTAATGCAATGGTTTGTTAAGATAAGTCAAGATCTACGTTTCAACAGATTTTATATCAGGTTTTGAAAGCCTACCAGGCATTTTTGTCAGCATCATTTAAAAAAAAATTGTGATTGTGTCATATAAATAATATTAATAGTTCCAACAAAAAATTTCCAAGGAAAAAAAATTTCCATTACCAGAAAAACAAAAAAAAAAAATCTCATTTCAAAGAGAATATTTTAAAGAGAATAAAAACCTGCTTGAAAAGATGTGACTATCAATGATGCTCACCTCGAGAATAGATTCCTTGAGGTCCTCCACAAACTTCTGCCTGTCGTGGTCGTTACGAGCATTGAAAGTGATGAGGGGTTTACCGTCGATGTTGTTGGTCAGTTGGATACCGTACTGGTAATCTGAGGAGGCAGAGAAGATAAAACATCATGGGTCAAGTTTTTTTTTTTCTATTAATACTTCATATACAGCAAAGAAGGGGGAGGGGAGGAGAGAGAGAGAGAGAGAGAGAGAGAGAGAGAGAGAGAGAGAGAGAGAGAGAGAGAGAGAGAGAGAGAGAGAGGAGAGAGAGGGGAGAGAGAGAGAGGAGAGAGAGAGAGAGAGAGAGGGAGGAGAGAGAGAGAGAGAGAGAGAGAGAGAGAGAGAGAGAGAGAGAGAGAGAGAGAGAGAGAGAGAGAGAGAGAGAGAGAGAGAGAGAGAGAGAGAGAGAGAGAGAGAGAGAGCATATACCGCCTCCATGCAGGTCGCATCTCTCACAACAATACTAATAAGCACAATGCATGTGTACCTAGTATATCATGTTGGAAGAGACACCATCTGAAATAACACTGACAGACAAAGCATTCAGTATAGTGTTGTCTTTCTGAATAAATATATACAGTTACGAAAGAAATTGTAACTTTTTGTGCTTCATCTGCTTTAATACATCTTTCCTTGTCTGGTGAAGATCACACCTTGGTTGTTGAACCCGGAGGTCTGGGTTGCCAGAACTGATCCAAACGCTATGGTGCGTCGTTGACAAAGACTCAGTACACGTAGACATAAACCACCTCGTACACTCAGATGTTAGATTAGGTACCCAACAATGGACAGAGCGAGTTTCATATGGGAATAAAAATGTTACATCTGATAATTTATTATGTTCTGTAGTATGAAGCCCACCCTCCACAATTTTTTGTTTCTTTTTTATTTTTAACATCAGTTACGGACAATACATAAAGATGGAGATAAAAAAAAAAACATCTTGAACTCACGGGGTGTCTCAAACAGGTAGACCTGCATGCCACACAGAGAGAGTGAGTTCCGGAATGAATATGTGATGCCTGTCTTTTTCTTGCTGAAGATTTTGGTGATCTGTGGGAGGAGCAAAAAATGATTCATCGACATCACTCCTTCTATATCAATGTTAGGGTTTTATAATTTTCTCGTAAATAATCTTGATAGATTAGAAAAATCTTAATATGGTGTTATAAAAATCGATTGTGTTAGTTTTAGCGAATCGTTCTTTCTTTTGAAATTGATAAAAAGCAAATATCAGAAGAAAAAAAACGAGTGGAGAAAAGTTGTCTTATTTGTGTCAGTAGGTCTTTTAATACTATTGATTGATTGGGGAAAAAAAGCATGAACTATAGAAAATGTGAAGAGAGAATTTCTTATACGTACGAGATATTGTGGGACTGCAAAAAGTAAAAAAAAAAAAAAAAAAATAAGAAAGGTATGTGGGTGGGGAGGGAGAAAGAGAGAGAGAGAGAGAGAGAGAGAGAGAGAGAGAGAGAGAGAGAGAGAGAGAGAGAGAGAGAGAGAGAGAGAGAGAGATACAGAGAGAGAGATACAGAGATACAGAGAGAGAGAGAGAGAGAGAGAGAGAGAGAGAGAGAGAGAGAGAGAGAGAGAGAGAGAGAGAGAGAGAGAGAGAGAGAGAGACGGGGGAAAAAAGGGAGAGGAAAGACAAGACATTATCAGAGAGAAAAAGAGAGCCAGACTAATAGATAAAAAAAACAAACAAACCCAACTCACCAAGAGGAGGTCGTTAAAGAGGAAAACTTCCCTCTGATGCAGACCCAACTTTTCCTTCTTGTTGTAGTCATGCACCTCATACAGGCGGCAGTAGCACACCAGACGGCGGTGGGACAGCGCCAGAATCTGGGGACAGCACAGCATGATAACACAGTTATATTGTAATCGACTAGGATAAACTCAACACAGCATGATAACACAGTTATATTGTAATCGACTAGGATAAACTCAACACAGCATGATAACACAGTTATATTGTAATCGACTAGGATAAACTCAACACAGGATGATAACACAGTTATATTGTAATCGACTAGGATAAACTCAACACAGGATGATAAGACAGTTATATTGTAATCGAGTAGGATAAACTCAACACAGGATGATAACACAGTTATATTGTAATCGACTAGGATAAACTCAACACAGCATGATAACACAGTTATATTGTAATCGACTAGGATAAACTCAACACAGGATGATAACACAGTTATATTGTAATCGACTAGGATAAACTCAACACAGCATGATAACACAGTTATATTGTAATCGACTAGGATAAACTCAACACAGGATGATAACACAGTTATATTGTAATCGACTAGGATAAACTCAACACAGGATGATAACACAGTTATATTGTAATCGACTAGGATAAACTCAACACAGGATGATAACACAGTTATATTGTAATCGACTAGGATAAACTCAACACAGGATGATAACACAGTTATATTGTAATCGACTAGGATAAACTCAACACAGGATGATAACACAGTTATATTGTAATCGAGTAGGATAAACTCAACACAGGATGATAAGACAGTTATATTGTAATCGACTAGGATAAACTCAACACAGGATGATAAGACAGTTATATTGTAATCGAGTAGGATAAACTCAACACAGGATGATAAGACAGTTATATTGTAATCGACTAGGATAAACTCAACACAGGATGATAACACAGTTATATTGTAATCGAGTAGGATAAACTCAACACAGGATGATAACACAGTTATATTGTAATCGAGTAGGATAAACTCAACACAGGATGATAAGACAGTTATGTAATCGACTAGGATAAACTCAACACAGGATGATAAGACAGTTATGTAATCGACTAGGATAAACTCAACACAGGATGATAAGACAGTTATGTAATCGAGTAGGATAAACTCAACACAGGATGATAAGACAGTTATGTAATCGAGTAGGATAAACTCAACACAGGATGATAAGACAGTTATGTAATCGAGTAGGATAAACTCAACACAGGATGATAAGACAGTTATGTAATCGAGTAGGATAAACTCAACACAGGATGATAAGACAGTTATGTAATCGAGTAGGATAAACTCAACACAGGATGATAAGACAGTTATATTGTAATCGACTAGGATAAACTCAACACAGGATGATAAGACAGTTATATTGTAATCGAGTAGGATAAACTCAACACAGGATGATAAGACAGTTATGTAATCGAGTAGGATAAACTCAACACAGGATGATAAGACAGTTACATTGTAATCGAGTAGGATAAACTCAACACAGGATGATAAGACAGTTACATTGTAATCGAGTAGGATAAACTCAACACAGGATGATAAGACAGTTATATTGTAATCGAGTAGGATAAACTCAACACAGGATGATAAGACAGTTACATTGTAATCGAGTAGGATAAACTCAACACAGGATGATAAGACAGTTATGTAATCGAGTAGGATAAACTCAACACAGGATGATAAGACAGTTATGTAATCGACTAGGATAAACTCAACACAGGATGATAAGACAGTTATATTGTAATCGAGTAGGATAAACTCAACACAGGATGATAAGACAGTTACATTGTAATCGAGTAGGATAAACTCAACACAGGATGATAAGACAGTTACATTGTAATCGACTAGGATAAACTCAACACAGGATGATAAGACAGTTACATTGTAATCGAGTAGGATAAACTCAACACAGGATGATAAGACAGTTATATTGTAATCGAGTAGGATAAACTCAACACAGGATGATAAGACAGTTATGTAATCGAGTAGGATAAACTCAACACAGGATGATAAGACAGTTACATTGTAATCGAGTAGGATAAACTCAACAAAGGATGATAAGACAGTTACATTGTAATCGACTAGGATAAACTCAACACAGGATGATAAGACAGTTATGTAATCGAGTAGGATAAACTCAACACAGGATGATAAGACAGTTATGTAATCGAGTAGGATAAACTCAACACAGGATGATAAGACAGTTACATTGTAATCGAGTAGGATAAACTCAACACAGGATGATAAGACAGTTATTGTAATCGAGTAGATAAACTCAACACAGGATGATAAGACAGTTACATTGTAATCGAGTAGGATAAACTCAACACAGGATGATAAGACAGTTATGTAATCGAGTAGGATAAACTCAACACAGGATGATAAGACAGTTATGTAATCGAGTAGGATAAACTCAACACAGGATGATAAGACAGTTACATTGTAATCGAGTAGGATAAACTCAACACAGGATGATAAGACAGTTATGTAATCGAGTAGGATAAACTCAACACAGGATGATAAGACAGTTACATTGTAATCGAGTAGGATAAACTCAACACAGGATGATAAGACAGTTACATTGTAATCGAGTAGGATAAACTCAACACAGGATGATAAGACAGTTATGTAATCGACTAGGATAAACTCAACACAGGATGATAAGACAGTTATATTGTAATCGAGTAGGATAAACTCAACACAGGATGATAAGACAGTTATGTAATCGACTAGGATAAACTCAACACAGGATGATAAGACAGTTATATTGTAATCAAGTAGGATAAACTCAACACAGGATGATAAGACAGTTATATTGTAATCGACTAGGATAAACTCAACACAGGATGATAAGACAGTTATATTGTAATCGAGTAGGATAAACTCAACACAGGATGATAAGACAGTTATATTGTAATCGAGTAGGATAAACTCAACACAGGATGATAAGACAGTTATATTGTAATCGACTAGGATAAACTCAACACAGGATGATAAGACAGTTATATTGTAATCGAGTAGGATAAACTCAACACAGGATGATAAGACAGTTATATTGTAATCGAGTAGGATAAACTCAACACAGGATGATAAGACAGTTATATTGTAATCGACTAGGATAAACTCAACACAGGATGATAAGACAGTTACATTGTAATCGACTAGGATAAACTCAACACAGGATGATAAGACAGTTATATTGTAATCGAGTAGGATAAACTCAACACAGGATGATAAGACAGTTATATTGTAATCGAGTAGGATAAACTCAACACAGGATGATAAGACAGTTACATTGTAATCGACTAGGATAAACTCAACACAGGATGATAAGACAGTTACATTGTAATCGACTAGGATAAACTCAACACAGGATGATAAGACAGTTACATTGTAATCGACTAGGATAAACTCAACACAGGATGATAAGACAGTTATATTGTAATCGAGTAGGATAAACTCAACACAGGATGATAAGACAGTTACATTGTAATCGAGTAGGATAAACTCAACACAGGATGATAAGACAGTTACATTGTAATCGAGTAGGATAAACTCAACACAGGATGATAAGACAGTTACATTGTAATCGACTAGGATAAACTCAACACAGGATGATAAGACAGTTATATTGTAATCGACTAGGATAAACTCAACACAGGATGATAAGACAGTTATGTAATCGAGTAGGATAAACTCAACACAGGATGATAAGACAGTTATATTGTAATCGAGTAGGATAAACTCAACACAGGATGATAAGACAGTTATGTAATCGAGTAGGATAAACTCAACACAGGATGATAAGACAGTTATATTGTAATCGAGTAGGATAAACTCAACACAGGATGATAAGACAGTTATATTGTAATCGAGTAGGATAAACTCAACACAGGATGATAAGACAGTTATATTGTAATCGAGTAGGATAAACTCAACACAGGATGATAAGACAGTTATATTGTAATCGAGTAGGATAAACTCAACACAGGATGATAAGACAGTTATATTGTAATCGACTAGGATAAACTCAACACAGGATGATAAGACAGTTATATTGTAATCGAGTAGGATAAACTCAACACAGGATGATAAGACAGTTATATTGTAATCGACTAGGATAAACTCAACACAGGATGATAAGACAGTTATATTGTAATCGACTAGGATAAACTCAACACAGGATGATAAGACAGTTATATTGTAATCGACTAGGATAAACTCAACACAGGATGATAAGACAGTTATATTGTAATCGACTAGGATAAACTCAACACAGGATGATAAGACAGTTATGTAATCGACTAGGATAAACTCAACACAGGATGATAAGACAGTTATATTGTAATCGACTAGGATAAACTCAACACAGGATGATAAGACAGTTATATTGTAATCGACTAGGATAAACTCAACACAGGATGATAAGACAGTTATATTGTAATCGACTAGGATAAACTCAACACAGGATGATAAGACAGTTACATTGTAATCGAGTAGGATAAACTCAACACAGGATGATAAGACTCGTAGTCGGGTAGGATAAATTCCTACTCAGAATCTGCAGTTTGGAAGTCGACATATTTATAAGTAATGAGAAGTCAATAATGTACGAGAGAAAATAAATTTACGACTGAGCTGATTACTTCATTCGACCTCGCAAAATAAGTTTACAGTGGAGAAGTACTGAAAATGGCTGACATTCTACAACAAACTTTCAAACAGAATCTAAGAGATCAAATCGATTTCATAGAATCGGAACTGAAGACGTTGAATAGGGAATCATAATTATGGAAATCGACATTAGGAAAAAAAAATGCAAGAGATTTTAGAAATTACATTTCCACTCATTGGTAATAATTTACAAGGATTGGGAATCTACGAAAAAAATTTGAGAGGAAGATTTCGAAGGAAGTATGAACATGTTTATCCAAACTCAAGACTATAAGAAGAGAGAGAGAGAGAGAGAGAGAGAGAGAGAGAGAGAGAGAGAGAGAGAGAGAGAGAGAGAGAGAGAGAGAGAGAGAGAGAGAGAGAGAGAGAGAGAGAGAGAGAGAGTTGTGTCTACGTCGAGGATTAAAATCGATACGCGCATGCAGCAAAATCTACATAAAGCCTCTCAAAGAACTCTTAACTGTTGTTGCAAAACACATACACAGGCCAACATGCAATACTGTGTTACTGTATTACTGTGGTACTGTTACATAAGCTGCATGAGAGACTGAGACTAAGGATGGACATTGTTTTTTAAATCGACAAATTAGAAAGAAATCATCACAAACTTCAATTTACACAGTTGAAAAAAATTGAATCTAACGTAAGCCTTATCTATGTTTACGTCCTTGACCTTTCTCTACATCAACTCACACCTCAGTGAAAACAATTTAGCTAGTCAACGCTGTGGTCCCGGCTGACTTAACTCTACAGATGGATCTATAACCTACACCTGGCCGCTAAGTTGAACTAAAAATTGGGGGAGGGGGAGCGTAGTAGTGAAAAAGAGTATAACACCCTATGATCACCATCAGGCCGAGAATATAATTAGATTTCAGCAGCTGGCCCAGCTGATCTAGCCAGCGTGAGTGAGCATCTCCAAGAAAACAATGACGCTCACGTTTCCAGCCAGCCACGCCTGTTGGTGTTAAACAAATCGTCCTTCTTGGACTCTCCGGCAGCTCATCCTTCACGATATTTCAGGATTACAGGACCGGGTAGTGTGTGTGTGTGTGAGAGAGAGAGAGAAAGAGAGAGAGAGCGTGAGAGAGAGAGAAAGAGAGAGAGGGAAAGAGAGAGAGAGAGAGAGAGAGAGAGAGAGAGAGAGAGAGAGAGAGAGAGAGAGAGAGAGAGAGAGAGAGAGAGAGAGAGAGAGAGAGAGAGAGAGAGAGAGAGAGAGAGAGAGAGAGAGAGAGAGAGAGAGAGAGAGAGAGAGAGAGAAGCATTTAACAGACAAAAGCTACCTAATCTTTCCTCGACTCACATTCACTAAGACCATTTTTTATATGCGAAACTCTCATCAGGACTATGAGGATGTCTACGTCTCGGCACGCGCCTAGCCCATCTCTGATGAACATGGCAGAAACAAGTAATGGAGTTTGCAAGGAGCTCAAGGAAAGAAAAACAAAGCTCTACCAGTCATAGATACAGGATGCCTGGCGCGTCTAGTTATAGAGAAATTTATTTCAGTCTACAGTCTGGTGAACCGATGAACCCTTTCAGAAAAGCCAAACGTACGCGACATACTGTATCTTCGCATACTGAGTATGCATTTGTCTAAGATTACTATCTTTCAAATAGTTTGCGTATCTTCACATACAGTATACATATCTTAAAGATAATTATATTTCAAAAACGATTGGAAGTGGTCTAATCGACCCATTCTCCTGCCTTTAGTGAAATTTGACGATGCGCATTTACGAATATACCAAATAGTACCTCAAAACCAAACCGTTCCTTCTAATTCTTCTAAAAATATCGTCACCATATGCTCAGCATCAAACTAGTTTATTGTCGGAGATTCGAAAAGAAAACAAAACCCCACAAAAACGGGAGTTTGACCCGAAGATCGGTAAAATCTAATGGCAAACGCTTGCCTAACTGAAACAACTCAGGATGGCATCCAGCACATTGCACTGACCAAGAAATCCTCACTCGTTATTTTCTGTGCCGTGCCTCTAGCTCTGCCACCCTCCGGCGGTTGGAGATACGAAACGGAGGAAACCGACAGGAGAAAGCGGTTTGCACGAGACGTTACAAACATGCAATGAGTTTACATTCTAAACATTCTGACTCGAGAAAACCTGACGCACACAATCTCCATCCCCATCCGCCCTTCACATCTCAAACCAACAGAAGAACATCACATCCAATAATGTACCTTTTCATTTTATTGTTTCCATTCGATTGTTCCAATTCTTTTTCCTCAGAACATTTGCACAATATTATTAAGCTCTTCTTGAGTCAATCTCCAAACGTAAAATAGAAAACTCCGAAGAATGTACATAATTATAAAATGCAAGAATGGGGAAGTCCCGAAATATTTGCTGCGAGATTATTCACTCGGGTGAGGGTCTCCTATACATAGACAAAAAGTCTGCCTCAAACTCGAAACTTTATTTTCTTCTATTCTTCTTTGTCAGTTTTCTCACGACCGTACTATCTGAGATGGTGTGACACAAAATAACAATCACGAGACGCGAGGAAATCGCCTATTAAACTGATTTCCTGTAACAGTTTAATTCTAATTTATTATCTGCTTGCAAGGTTAGGTACCGGAAACAGTAAAGCAACGAAAGCAACACCTGATAGGTAAGCTGATAGTGAGCATTAAGATCAACAACAGCTGCTGCTGCTGTTACTTCTGGTGGTACCACACGTGAACACTGGCCACAGACAGTCATCATTCCCTCCGTTCATTCACAGATAGGGACAAGTAGAAAGCTTTCATGTAGCGTACTCGCTTGTCTTTGGCGTAACAAGAACTAGAACTAGAACGGAGCTTTCGGGTCTCGCATCATAGCCTGAAAACTAAAGAGAACTCCCGTGTTGAGTTCTAAAAAAAAGAGCTCTATCCACTGCCGTTTTTTTTTTCAAAACAAATTTATAATTCATATCGCGAAGTCAAAAGCGAAAAGTAGAAGAAAACAATTCTTTAAACTCCTCCAGTTCTTCTCGGTGAGTTTCGGCAATTCCCGTTCCAGCACACCCCCCTCCCTCTTTTCTTTTTCTTCCAAAAATACTCATATCCCAATTACACGTCATTATCTAATTACAAACAAAAACAAACCATCTTCCTGCTAGGTTATGTTAAGGTTTGCCTAAAGCTCACATCTGATCTCAATCTATGCCGACGAGTTAAAACTCGAAAAAGGCGGAGCTGCTCATCCAGCGAGCTTAACCATACAACTCAGCTCACGCCACGCACGCGCCGCACACGCGTCCAGTTGGGAGTTAGCCTAGCCAGACAGGTAAGTTTCGAGTGGAATACAGGGAGCTTCACACAGGAATAGGTGCTGGGCTTTCGGGATGAAAATAAAATACTGACAGCTGAATGGAGAGTTGAACAGCTTTTAAGGATTAATCTGAATTTTTTTTTCCCCTTCAAATCGCGAACGAAAGTACAGCCCTGAGATAGATTAATTAATTACAGAAAAAAAAGAAGTAAACAGGGGGAAACAATGTTAAGATAAAGAAAGGAGATTTATCGTTACATTCTGTGGGAAAGTAAAGAAAGTAAGCCCATACAGCATGCTAAAATTAAAATAAAAAGAAAAGAATCGGGTAGATGGTTCATCCGTGCTCCCTCAAACTGTGAGACCCACCATATTCTAGTGAAAACGAAAACATTTAAAATCCAAAAGCTTGAAATTTAAGAGCATCATACTTTGCACTTATCACCTGAGTTAAGAAGGCGTAGTAAGTTGTACCGGCCACATAAGGCGTGCTGCTTAACTCAAAATTTATGATTCATATGAACTGGCTATAGATTTTTTTTAGTAATGCCGAGAAAACGGGTCATCGTTAATATACGAGCTTCGCAAAGTCCAAAGCGTCTATAACTTCCGCTAGTGCTCTAAGACCGCGACCTCTGTATCAGAATTTATTTTTTCAGATTCTAAGAAGACGAAACGCGAGAGAGTGAGGTCAATGTACGTAACTGTCCATAGAAACCCCTTCCATGTTTGATTGAAAATCATATGGTTATGTTATGCCACATCAAAACTTTTCGATTTCCACTTCAAATTCTAACTAGAAAACTTAAATAACATTCTTTTTTATTCTTTCTCTTCTCTTCCGTCAAGGTTTCACAAGCATGTGAATACGAGTCAGTAAAAAAAAAAAAAGAATGAACTTACCGGCCTTTTCCCGATGATTGTCTGCTCAACTTTCATGACCTGCGTGACCTGGTCTGTGCCAGCCTTGAACTCTTGACCTTTGACCCGCTCATAGATGCCCGCTAGAAGGTCACGATCAATATCGCCGCCGTCGTCTATACCTGGAAATCAGAGGAATTGTAGAAGTCACTCAAGGAAACATTTCAAAGTGCACGTGCGTGGTCAATGCTGAGATTATGTTAGGACTAGAGGGAAGGCACGCTTCGATAGGCGAGACCAATCAAGCGGTTGAAGACAATTATTTTTGCCTTTAATTGATATCGCCCTTATATGCTGCAAGTGATCTAAGATTGGGCAAACGAGAGAAATTTCACGGAGAGCTGCTGCGGTAGAAAGAAAGCACAAGAAGTTAATCAGTTTTAGTCTCGGATTAGAAATTTGATTAGTTATTGATTGTACTTTCCAGCAGGGCATGGCACTGGGAGATAGTGAGTCATTGATAGCCAATGTGAAGACGAGTCTCAGAGTTGGCTTGTAAAATTATTGTTACAATGGAATGACTTTCAAAAACGCAATATTCCACACAAAACAAGAGTTCGCAAAATGTAGAAAAAGTTAGAATGCCAGAAAGGGATTTCGGTACTACTTTTGGTTTCTTGATTCAGAGGGAAAAAAAGGCTAGTGTTTTAAAATTAGGTTAAATGTTGCGGTAGCGTTTGCAATTTCCTTGCATCATGAAGTTCGACCTTAAATATCTAAACTGGATACAGGTAAGGCGCACCAGAAATTATCCCAAAACTGCTCACACATCCCAAGGGGCGAAACCGAAAAAAATAGGAAGGCCAGCAAGGGAAAACCCAGTGAGAAAAAATAGAAAGAAAAACAAACGAGAACTTTGTGGGTGTGGATGTGCTGGATAATTCTTGTTTTTGCGAAAGTTACAAACGCGTGGGCGAATCGACCGCGCAGCTCTAAGATTTATCTGACATGACTGGAGCGAGACTTGAGTTCTACTGAAGGAGATTTATCTGACATGACTGAAGCGACACTTGAGATTTACTGAAGGAGATTATTTTTTATCTGCGTCACTCATCTTCGGAATGACATTTCTTACAGTTGTTAAACTCAAGGTGATGATGAACTGTACACCTTGTCTCGAGGCGGAGGAGTATTGACTTACATCTTTAGAAGGAGTGCCTAGATGAGGGCGATTATTATTAATAGCCTCCAGGTCATGTCTTGTAAGATAGTGCAACCTTCGAACAGCCCTGCTTGTTTGTATCATCATCATCATCATCATCATTATTATTGTTATTATTATTATTATTATTATTATTATTATTATTATTATTATTATTATTATTATTATTATTATTATTATTATTATATCATCATCATCATCATCATCATCATCATCATCATCATCATTATTATATTGTTGTTGTTGTTATTATTATTATTATCATTATTATTATTATCATCATCATCATCATCATCATCATCATCATTATTATTATTATTATTATTATTATTATTATTATTATTATTATTATTATTATTATTATTATTATTATTATAATCATTATTATTCACCGGTCTGGAATAAGTCGCAAAGGTTCAAAAAGTCTAAAAAAGAATAACAAAAAAGAGACAAGTTGAGACGTAATCCGCATTCTGTTGAAAAACAAAAACAGTTTCGTTTATGTGTATACATTTTTCACATCGACATTGAAAAAAATCAACGCCAGCACCTGAGAGTTGTGTCAAAGTCGATAGTCATCAACCTTTTCAATGTCATCTTCATAAATAATACTACTCTCTACACAGATGCCATGGAAACCACCTTGTTTCATCATTTTCTATTATCCATTCTCTCATCTTTACCATAAGGAAAAAAAATCTCTCTTACCCATACAACGAAAACAAACAACAAACAAACAAAAACATCAACAACAACAACAGCAGCAAAAAATTACTGCGACCAGCATTTTTTTCCTCAACACATGCCCAGCCAAATCGCCCTTCATATATAGGAGATACAAAGAGGCAAAACACATTTGGCAGCTCCGAATTGCCTCAATATTCTTATATGGAGCCCGCTTCATATCTTCAGAGTACGAGCAATATTGAAAACACACCGCCTACTTCCAAGGCGATCCAAACAGCGAACACCTGTAGTGAGTACTATCGCCACTTTCCGGATAAACCAGGTACAAACAGTTGCGAACAGGCGAGAAAAGATAAACCTTGGGAGTAGAAACCTCAAGGGGTTACACCGGCAAGGTTATTTGAGTGAAAGATGAACGGGGAAGGGAAAATAAATCCAAAGACTTTGAAGTTTAAAATTAGATTCCGACGTTGGGTGATTCTGGCTCGTGGAATGAAATGTTGAGTTTCACGTGAAGAACTCATAAAGCAAGCAGGGTGGTTAATTTTGAAGAAATTTATTCAATGTTTGAGTCAGTAAAGTTATTGCTCAACTCTAGGGTTTCAGCACCGATGCTGGGGAAAACACATTTCCATGGAAATTTTTTAGTCAAATGAAACTATTTTGCTCACTAATTTTAATTTCTACCTCGTCGCGTTAACCGAATATCGTCTCTTGAGAGACAGAGAGAGAGAGAGAGAGAGAGAGAGAGAGAGAGAGAGAGAGAGAGAGAGAGAGAGAGAGAGAGAGAGAGAGAGAGAGAGAGAGAGAGAGAGAGAGAGAGAGAGAGAGAGAGAGAGAGCGACGTTCCAGAAAAAAAGAAGCTTTATATTGTGAGCGAAAACAAGAATTCAATTACATTATGTTGAACCTTATTTGAGCAATAACCTTAATTTCAAATCGATTTCAAGGAATTTATCTTGAACCTGCATCACATACATGTATAGATCTAATGATATCCAACAACTTTCATAACTCCATTTCTTCACCTGTTCTCCTTACTCAAGAAAACTATAAAAGGGACCTTTTTTGTTTGCTTTGTTTTGAGCTTATCAACCCCGACAGCTTCAGCACTGCCTTTTCACACAGTAACTCCGCAAAAGCGCAAAAGAAGATGCACATTTGACATTTCCAATCTCCATAGTTTCCATTCCCACAGACACCTGAGCCTTGCCAGCGTTCTCGCACCCACTTGACCTGAGGATTATAACACAGCGCAGGCGCTGGAATGGCATTTGTGGGTAATCCAAAGATGATCAAAAGGTGATCAAAGGTGATCTTCACCAACGCTGCATAACATCCAGGTAGTGAGAACAAAAGCCCTCCCGTGTAGACTCTCGTAGTGTACTCCATCACTTTCTGATCTGGCTCTGCAGCTCTGAGAATTATAGATAACGCATCCAGGGATCTATGTGTTACGACAAAACTATTTACCCGTCAAGTTCTTATAAATCCCAATTACACCGATACAAGTGTGGGATCGACAAGAAAAGGGAGGGCCAGAGGGAAAACTGGTATTACATGAATATATAAAAAGAAAAATAAATTTAGAGAACGTTTATAATACAGCGCGCCCCCATTAACTATCTAAAAGCTCTTTACAAAGATATCTCGATAGTCCATTACCAATTGAGATACCTTTCTTAAGTTGCTGGGGAGCAGCTATATTAACAGTGGGTTACTTTGACAAGATATTTCACTGTCTATATCTGGTTACTCACTCTGCAAAAAATAGGGAACATAAACAAATGATTCAATATCCATATGTACTACAGACCATCAAATGCGCGAGTCGATTATCTGCCAGTAAACCACAATATCATTATTATGCTCTCTGACATGCTGTTTATTTTTTTTTTTTAATTTTAATATTTGTCAAAGTGTACGATAAAGCATACTAGGGGACTGGCTGGCTTGAACGGCCTTGATAAATATACCGTTTACCTCACAGGCAATTATAGTCTATAACAAAAACTGTGTAAGGATCATTTATTTTTTAGGTCAGAGTCCAGCCTCATTAAAAATACCGCGAGAGAAAATATGTTACTAGTCGCAGTCTTATCTCTGTGAAAAAAAAAACGGTGCAAATAAAACTGCAAAATGTTTTGCATAAACAGAGTATAATCTTCCATCTATTGAAGTCCTTGATTTCCAGGTAGCGATATTATTTTTGACTTAGTAGAAGAAGGTACTGATTATTTCAAACATAACCTAAATAAAGGGACAGATTCTGCAGGACAAGATCAGGTCAAAAAGTAAATTGAGACTTTGAGGTTTGTATCCTTTAGAGTCTCTCTCTCTCTCTCTCTCTCTCTCTCTCTCTCTCTCTCTCTCTCTCTCTCTCTCTCTCTCTCTCTCTCTCTCTCTCTCTCGCCCTCCCAGCTTCATACAGTTTAGCTATTGATGTCTGCCTGTTTATTCCACCAATTTTTTTTACAAAGGGAAATAAGGGATTATAATTTGTGAAAATTCTCATTTGAGCGCGAGATTACATAGGATGCATGGTTTTTGTTTTTTTGTTTTTTTTTTTAAATTTTCCCACCATTTCTAACTTTTTCTTCCAGTTGCACATTTCGTAATCCGGAAGTGCGTCACAAAGGAGCATCATCAGTGCTAGGAGACAAGACTGTCAGAAAGTCGAACAGCGTGGGTTTCAGATCACCATTATTTAACACCAACAACCAAGATAACACGATATAAGGCTGTGGACGCTCTAAGGCCCCTCAAAGCTGGCTGGGCTTCAATTAACAAAAAGTACAAAATAAACAGAGAATCATTTTTAGGCGCGTAAAAAAAAAAAAAACGAAAGGAAAACTTAAAAGCACACCTTCGGTTGCATATCTTATAAGGACGCAGTGCAAACAGTTTGAGCGATGGGGAGATAGTGAGAAAACCGGTATATTAATATGCGTAGAGATGGCAACGCAAATTAGCATGAAGGGAGCATACAAACTCAACAAACACACACACACACACAGTGAACGCAGGAAAAAAAATTAATTTGTGAGAGTAGCATAAAATCCGAGGCAATAAACTACAGTATTAGGGAAGTAAGTGGAGAAATAAAACAATTTGAAATTCTAGATACAATTAGTCATTAATATCATAAATAAGCCAAAATTTAAAAAAACAACAACCTACTTTATGTTAAGAATCTGTTTGATAACTTTTCTGTTCTGGAATCATATCTAAGGAAAAGAGAGTACAACTTTTCATAGCTAAACAAGACCTGTCAGTAACTAGAATACTCTATGCAGTTTTTTTCCCTCCCTTCGTTCCGTTTATAACCAAGCCAATATCTCTAGTGGTACCAGGTAAGACTGAAGCTTAATCCCGGGGCTTAATGTAAAGGTAAGACGGATGTTTTATAATATTCAAGACCATGTGCTGACCACCAGCTCCACAGCAGACCAGGTGAGAACCTTTGAGCCCCTTCCTATCAGCACCTGAACCAAGATTCAGACATGCGCATTGCGCAGATAATAGAACAAAGCCTCCACTTCCGGGCAGGTCTGGAAATTGGCAAGGAGCCGTGTTGCTGTGGGGCTGCAAACAATCACCTCCCAAGTTGATACCAATCGACAAGACTGCAAGACTGGTCTATGGGCCCAACATTCGATTCTTGTGACAACATAATTTCTTTCCTTAATTTTCAAAAGTCATTTTCAGCGACTATTCAATGTAAATGACTTGAAAATACTTAATGACCCAACTGACTCGCATGAAACCTGAAAGCAGCTCAGACAAGACCCTGCT
Source organism: Elysia crispata (assembly GCA_033675545.1). NCBI lineage: Eukaryota > Metazoa > Mollusca > Gastropoda > Plakobranchidae > Elysia > Elysia crispata. The sequence goes on along the minus strand of JAWDGP010003176.1, from coordinate 152,305 downwards.
GGTCTTCTCTTAATATTATCTGAACATTTTTCAATGCCATGTGATTCTTTTTCCAATTAGTGAGGGTCAAAGGTTATTTCGACATTAAATTCCTGGATGAGAAAAGGATTCTGTTTTTTATTCTTTATATATATATATATATATATATATATATATATATATATATATATATATATATATATAAAAGACTGGTCTTGCCATATAGCACCTTCTAATCTGAAGACCATTCTTTGACGACAAGCCTTCCAGATCAGACGCTAAACAACGTTGGTATCTTCTTAAGTATATGATTCTAAATCATGCCTCCGTGAAAAAAAAAATATATATATATTTTCATAGGGATGCTGTAATGGAAATACAATCCTTTCAGAATGATGTTTTTCTGATGGATGCACAGGTAGAGACAGAATGAGCGAACATGTAATGTGTAATACTGCTGGTAAACAAAATAATTTTTTTACGCACGAATTTTCTTAATCTATTAAAACGTATATTGTAGTATATATGCCGTTGTCGTTTCCTTGTCCTCAAATTATTCTATGTGGTATCGAAAACCAACTCTTCCTTGCGACCTTGGACTGTAAAAAAAACCAAAAAAACTCCCTTGACTCATATATTTCAAGACTTCCCGGTCACGAACGAAGCCCAAATAAAGCAGGTTAAAATTTTCTGAATAACTCTCGGACAGTTGCACTCCTTTCGGTTATGGGAGATGTAAAAGGAAACCATGCCGGATCAATACTTTCTACCACTTTGTAGGTATCGTTGTTTTGCTGTGCTGCGGCTGTTGTTTTTATCTAGTTTGATGTTTTACTCCCATTCAGGGATCATTAGTATGCAGAATGTTGTCATTATTACTTCAAACTCTTACAACCTCTAGGCCATCGCTTATAGTAACTGTTATATGATAATTTTTGGTGCTGCCAGATGCAAGGCAGAAAGCGATAGACCAAAAAAAAAAAAACGTACATGGCCAGTAATCTGAAATCCATAAACGGTCACGAATTATAAAGCTGTGAGAGAAGTGGGGGGGGGGGGGGATTAAAATGGTAAAAACTAACAGTAAGAAAGGTAAAATTCGGACGGGTGAGCAAGGGGAAGGAGGGAAGGTGGAGAGAGAGAGAGAGAGAGAGAGAGAGAGAGAGAGAGAGAGAGAGAGAGAGAGAGAGAGAGAGAGAGAGAGAGAGAGAGAGAGAGAGAGAGAGAGAGAGAGAGAGAGAGAGAGAGAGAGAGAGAGAGAGAGAGAGAGAGAGAGGGAGGAAAGGCGACTAAGTAAAATTTTTAATACTCTGTATTTACGGTCTCTGACAGTTTCTTTCTCGCTCGTCTTTTTTTCTCTGTCAATTTAAAATATCATTATGGAAAAGTCTTGATAACAATTTTCAATTAATAGCGCTGCATTTTTAGATGACAGTCGATGTAGATGAACTACATAAAAAAACCAGCGTCAGTCAAGATATAAAAAAAATATGTGAGACATTGAGACGTGAGTACTGAACTCCTCACTCCGACACCCATGATGCTCGTGATGACACGGATGATCGTGTCTGCGGAGGATCGCAGCTGATGTCACAATCTAGTACATGACAGGCGTGGCACCGCTGCGCTGTTGAGGAGGTAACCAGAGCCAGTTCAGATGGGAGATAGGTCACTCTGCTTCACGCTTTCTGTCCAAAGATGAGCCGCGAGACTCGGGTTCAAGGGTGAAAGTACCCATGATGAGAATCACGTCTCAGTACAATCAGAGAAGGCATGACTTGAACAGCGAGCTAATTCTGTTTGGCATTGTTGGATTCTGCTCAAGAAAAACATTTCAGAAGAAAACATTCAGGAGGAGATGACTCATAGACCTACCAGCGGCAATGGTATCGGTTTTCATAGAAGAAAAATGGCAACACAAGCCTCGTAGCTTGCATTTTTTTTTTTTTTTTTTTTTTTGAAGCAATTTTGAACGGTGCGAACCACACGGAGATTCGCAGGGAATGTAATAGTAAAGAGAGCAGTTCAACATCACAGGGGCAGAGGTCTAGATCTACATGCCTAAGCTATTCCACTTATATCTGTACCGTGAAGCAGCTGCAGGGGCGGGGAGGTATATTCTTGTAACGAATGTAACAGCACAAATAATTGTCCAAATATAATAGTTTCCCAGCTCTTGGTTACGTTCGTAGCATGGCTCCAAAGAGCGAGACAAAGAATGCAGAGAAGATGATGCAGCGATGCTTTTTAGAGGCATAAGAATGTGACGTCTGCTAAGTATGTTTTGTGCCTGAACCTAATTACAGCAGAACAGACAAAGAAGTTGGACTTTTCGCCTTAGTCTGGTACCGTTCTTTCAGGGTTGTTTTTTATCTACCAAGGAAAGGTTTCAAGGTTTACCCTGGCACCGGTAGCCGATAAGATTTTTCGGCAAATTTAGGGGAAGTAAGAGCGTGGAGCATAGAGAACCAACCGCTGTAAGTTTGCTGAACATCTTACTCTCTATTAGCTCATGTCACAACATAATGCCTCATAAAAGACAGAGACGAATATGACTTAAAAAAAAAAAAAGAGAGCACTTTCCCTAAATGGCACAGAAAGAGTGGATTAAAGAATTCTGGAGATATCCACTTACTTTTGTTCAAATCAAACTGTACACCGCGCTTTCCAACACAAGAATGCCTCCATTAGGAATAAATATCTTAGTTAAGTAGAAACAGGTAAAATAAACAAGTTTCTTCAGATCACCGCATTATCATTTTAAAGGTAAAAAGACACGCATGCTCGCTCAGATATGCGCATGTCTTTTGAAAAAAAGAAAGAAAGAAGAAAGAAAAAGAAGTTAAGAAAACATTTTGATGGACCATCACGATCCGACGGCGTCTGCTGAAGTTTTCATCCCAGGTCACCTAATTAATTTTCACACTTGGAGAATCCAAATTCGGCGTTTTCCTTTTTGTAGGTCACGTTTTTCAATGCGGGAGGCGCTTTATGTCAGAGCCGAAAGGGGGCAGACGACAGGGTACAATGCCAGTGTATATACACATTACAAGCTGGCTTAAACATTGACAATTGTCGGCAAACAGGGAATCACAAACTTTGAGAGTGGGTCGGTTATAGAGAGAAGGGGAGAGGGAGTGATGCCATTATTTACATAGATGGGTTTTTGAAGCAGAATAAGTAGAAAGCCTGGCATTTTTCCTCTTAAGTAGTAAGAAGTTGCTGTACTAACAGAAAACTATTTTTGTTAAAAATTTAAAGAATTTCTCTTTTCTGTTTTTTTTTTTCTGATTGTCTACCTTTCTACTTGGCAGGCTAAACGCCCACGAAGTCAAAAAGGTGATTAGGGGCCTCATCTGTTCGGATCCATCCTGCCGAACAGAGGCACAACTTGGATATGTCTGAAAAAAAGGCTGTAAACATCTTGTGGAAAGGATATATCAAACATCCGACCCTCCAACTCCCCCACTCCCCATTCTCTACCTCAAATATTTTTGTTTCTGTTCTCTCTTCTCCGTCTTACTTTCCTTTAAACGCATGTTATCCCTCATTATTCATACTCTCTCTCTATCTATCTATCTCTTTCCGTCTCTCATTCCCCCTCCCTTTCTCTCTATATATATGTGCCTGTCTGCCTGCCTGCTTGTCTGTCAGTTTGTATCTCTGTCTCTCCCTGTTTATCTTACATCTGCGTTTCTATCTATCTGTTTATGTGCCTCTCTCTCTCATCTCTCTCTCTCTCTCTCTCTCTCTCTCTCTCTCTCTCTCTCTCTCTCTCTCTCTCTCTCTCTCCCTCTCTATCTCTCTCTCTTCCCCCCTCTTCTCTATGCGTAAGCCACTACTACTTGTCTATCTTCCCGCCCATATCTCTCTCTCTCTCTCTCTCTCTCTCTCTCTCTCTCTCTCTCTCTCTCTCTCTCTCTCTCTCTCTCTCTCTCTCTCTCTCTCTCTCTCTCTCTCTCTCTCTCTCTCTCTCTCTCTCTCTCTCCCCCCTTTAACCCGGCCAAGCACTGAGAAGACATATTCCTACACTATTTTTTTTTTTTTTTTGGAAGATTTCGATAGAAATGAATAAGAACAAAAAAACCAAGTCATATAAACGTGTGTAAAACACATTATATTATCGAAACTGTGTCCTCATCTAGTCCGTATTCAGTGACAACAAAGCTAAACCTCTATATAAATCTTCTGTTAATACACAGCGCAGTCTCAGCCTGTCAGTCTAGGTAGAGTCATATTAGATCTCGGCCTTCGTGCCGACTATGTTTAGGTACATAAAACAAGGTTCACCTCCATACGTAAAGGCCGAGTGACTTTTTTATTTTCGTCTATTTCTTAGACCTCAAAGGTAGGAAAATAAAACATGAGCTAAGCCATACATTACGCAGCTTGAGTTCGAAGGTCGCTCTCTGATGCCGTGCTGTGCATAAAAAAGATAGAGGGGAAAAAAGGAAGAATGTGAAAGCAAAAGTAAAAAAAAAACCCAAAAAACTTCATAGGGATCACGTCTGGGCAATAAATGCCTTTTTTCGAAACGTACTATCTACCTTGTTGTCGAAGTCGAACTAGTTATGTCTGCTGTAGGTATTTCAACATTGAAAGTAACCTTGAGTTGTGGCGTCGCAGAATGCGTTTTTTTTTTTTAAAAGAAATCGGATTAAAGAGACGGATTACAGATACGTGTAACTTCAGCAGCGAATAGGATGCTCAGGCATAACTATATTTGTGTGCATATGTATGTGTGTATGTGTGTGTGCGTGTGCGTTTTCTTCCCTCCCCCTTTTTAACATTAAGCGAGATGCAGGTTAATTAGTAATCTCGAGCTT